>JAJHPF010000010.1:1082500-1682500 GCA_024447775.1 Carex cristatella
CCATCTGATGATACCCTGATGCTGGGTGATATGTTGAGGCACTGACTGATCTGAACTGCTACTGACATGCCCTTCTACATTTGGAACTGAGCTTGAACCTCCTACCATACTGCCTTGCAATTGCTCACTTAACTTCTTTATCCATTCATCTCCCTCATAGCTATTGAGTACTTCATCTACCCATTTTGGTCTCAACTCACTAATAGCATTCAATTTTCCCTCGAAATTTGGATTCTCTTCCCCTTGCCTTGAAAGGGCATCAGCTACCTTATTCTCACACCCCCTTTTATACTCAATCACATAATCCAACCCAAGTAATTTGCTTAATCCCTTGTGCTGAGATGAGGTATTTAATTTCTGTTCAAGCAAATACTTTAGGCTAACATGGCCTGTCTTAATGACAATTTTGCCCCCCATTAGGTAGTGCTTCTATTTCACAACAGCTGAAACTAGTGCCAAGAACTCATTCTCATAAGTAGACAGGTTTTGATTCTTAGGTCCCAATTTCTTGCTAAAATAGGCTAGAGCATGCCTACCTTGCATGAGTACTGCTCCAATTCCCTCTTTGCAAGCATCTGTCTCAATAATGAAAGGTTTTGTAAAATCTGGCAATGACAGTACAGGGGCTTGTGTCATGGCTGTTTTCAGCTGATTGAAGGCTGTCAATGCCTCTTCACTCCAAACAAAGGCATCTTTTTTCAACATTTCAGTAAGGGATTTTGAGATAATTCCATATCCCTTCACAAACTTCCTGTAATATCCAGTCAGACCAAGGAAACCCCTCAGTTCTTTGATTATTTTAGGCACTGGCCACTTCACCATGGCTTCAATCTTCTTATGATCAGTAGCCACTCCTCCCTTGGCTATTACAAACCCTAAATACTCAATGCTTTCTACACCAAATTCACATTTACTCTTCTTCACCAATAACTGATTTTCCTTGAGAACTTGAAATGCTTGCTTCAGATGCTCAGCATGCAGCTCTAAGTTGGCACTATAGATCAAAATATCATCAAAGAACACAAGAATGAATTTTCTCAAATAGGATTTGAAAATGGAGTTCATTAGAGCTTGGAATGTAGCTGGAGCATTTGTGAGGCCAAAGGGCATTACATTGAACTCATACAACCCTTCATGTGTCTTGAAGGCTGTTTTGTGCTTATCTTCTTCACTCATTCTAATCTGGTGATAACCAGCTCTAAGATCCAATTTTGAAAACACAGTGGCATTTCTCAGTTCATCCAATAGATCATCTATCACTGGTATGGGAAATTTGTTTTTAATGGTGTTGTCATTGAGTTTTCTGAAATCCACACACATCCTCCAGGTATTATCTTTCTTTTTTACCAGCAAAATAGGAGAGGAGAAAGGGCTGGTAGAAGGAGAGATGAAAGAGTTCTTCAACAACTCTTCTACTATCTTCTCAATTTCTTTCTTCTGAAAAAATGAGAATCTATAAGGTCTGAGACTTACCACCTGGTTTGCATCTTTTAATGGAATTTTATGGTCAATTTCTCTAACTGGAGGCAATTCAGTGGGTTCTTGAAATAACTGGACATATTCCTCCAAAATAGGTTGTAAAGTAACTGGTACTGGTACCTCTTCTTGGCCCTCTTCAATATTCATACTAAACAAGTGGGCTGCCAGCACTTGGCTGCCTCTCTTCTTCTCCTTTTGAACATCCAACACCTGATTACACAACTTCACCTTAGCTGTTATCTCCTCCATTTGAAAAAAGACAGTTTTGCCCTTATAATTGAACCTCATACTACCCTTTATATAATCAGTGGTCACAGGACCAAATTTGGACAGCCAATCCACACCCAGAATCACATCAAATCCAGGAACATCGAAGACTATGAAATCGGTTTCAAACTCAGTTTTCTGTAGCTGAAATTTCAGCTGAGAGCAAATAACAGTTGACTTCATCCTTGCTCCATTAGCAACTCTTACTAACATGGGTTGTGTAGTTTGTTTCTTTAATTGCAAAGCCTCAACTAGAGAAGGACTGATGAAGGAATGGGTACTGCCTCCATCCACAAATATTACAATAGGTGTTTGACCAATTTGCCCCTGAAACACCAAGGTAGTAGAGCTTTTCATATCCCCTTTAGTACACAAGGAAATAGTGGCATACACCTCCTCTTCAACACCTCCAGTGTCTATCTTCTCATCTCCTCCTTCATTCTCTTCTTCCTTCTCTTCTTCTGTTGGAGTATCCCCTTCTTCACCCTCAACATCCATATTATTCAAAGTTTTGTTACCACACTTATGCCCCACCTGATACTTGTCCCCACACTTAAAATAAAGACCTTTTGCTCTCATCTCATCTAAAGTCATGGTTTGGAACTGCTGCTGGTACTCCTATTTGCACTGGCATCATTCCACTTTCTACTTCCCTCATTATTCCTATTCACTTTCTGGTTTTGGAACTCATGGCTGGGCTGTTGGTAAGGATGATTCTTGACTGTACCAGAATACTTCTTGCTTCCCCCCTAACACCACTTCAATCTTCCTAGCATACTTGATGGCAATTTTGAGAGATATGGGATCAAACACCTCAATGGCGTTCCTAATATCTTCTTTCAACCCACTGACAAAACACCCTACATAGAACTCTTCAGTTGCATCAATATGTCCTTTCCCAATTAATCGGGACTTAGCTCTCAAAAAGTTATTAGCATAATCATCCACCTTGCCTAACTGGTGAATCCTTTTAAACTCATCAATTGGATTTCCTTTTGTTTCAGCAAAGAAATCGAGCACCTCCTTAGCAAAGATTTCCTTTTAATCATCCACCGAAGACTAGCGATGCTGTCAGATACACGATCTGAGAATTCGCCAATTCACTCGCAATTGAGCCAATGTGGCTACTTGAACGAGCCAGAAAGATCTGAGCTTTAGCTCAAATCAAGAATAGAAAGAAAAGACATAGAAATTGACACAAATTGGGATTTTATTAGCATATCAAATCTGTTACAAATGTTAGCCTTATATAGGCAATGCAAAAGAAAGAAAATTTACAAATTTTTACTGAATAAAACTCTCAATTGAATCACGAGATGACAACTCAGCGCCAGCGTGGCTTCTATCGCTTATTCATCAACGACTTAACGAACTCTACTGCTTCTGACACTAGGGTCCCCTTGTCAGTGCCTTTTAACCTTGCGCGATCCTTCAATTTTAAACTGAGCAGACCCCATCATTCAGCGACAGCTCTTTTAAATGAGCGCTGCCTTGATCGCTGCCCACTCTGCCCGGCTGATCCTCCCCTTCACCCCGAGCTATGACCAAGTCAAAATTAAACCTGGAAATTCCCAAATTGAATCCGGTATCTGACAGATGCTCTCACAGAAGCGAAGCGGCGCAAAATGGATCTTACGGAGAAGCGAAATTAAAAACCTTAACAGCAGCGGACGCTGATCTGAACCCTGGAACCACCAAACGGACTGCCGGCAGCGAGATGGCTCTAATACCAATTTATTAGGTTTTCTAAGGTTTGAGAAGAGAAAAGAGCAAGAGACAAAGAGACAACTTAAACTGATTTCTGATAGACTTAATTCTTTCTTACAAGAGTCATTACATATACTACAAATTAAAGATACAAAGTCCAACGGGCCCAAATAGCAATTTGGGTCAAACATAACATTGACCTTATGTTTAATAGATATATACATTGATTATTATTATAATAAAGCATATATATATGGTGTAATTGAAGTAAGATGGTTTCTGTTAGCAATCTCATGCAATTTTGTTCTCGCTGCCTCTAAATAGATCCTTGTGCTGCATAATGTGTACCCCAGCTGCAAAATCTGTTAAACTTTTTAAGTCTGAATTATTTGAGTTGTATTGATTATTGAAGTTAAAAGCAAGTCTTAAGCATGGTAATTGTGTTATGTATTGTTTTTTATGCCGGGATGCATGCGAGTGCGTATCCTCTGAGATATCTTATATCGACGTATCCCGTGCCTACACCCTGCAGTATTATTGGAGATTTGAGATACGTGCAGAATGTATTTGAACGGTTGAGATTTTCCAAAAAGTCTTGCAAAATATGAGACATCTCAGAGGATGTGAATTCTGCACACAACGAGCTAGAACTGGAGTTGAGAGCTTCACAGAGATTTGGCGTGTGAAGAAATATCCAATTGCTAGAGATGAGAGAGAGTAACCTTTTCTTGTTAAATGACAAAAAAATAGTTTACGTACAGGGAGTGAGTTACATAGCTAGAAAAAAACAACAACATAAACAGAGAAGAAAAGGTTAAAAAAGAAAATGGAGCTAAATTAAAATTGCAAGAATTAATATATGGTTTAATGACAAAGGGCATCACTTCCCATGTAGAAGGTTACAAGTTCAAAATCGGAAAGATTCTTTATAGATAGAGTGGACAAAACGTGTCATGTCGTACCGTGCCATAATTAACACGCCGTGATTTTGGTCTCGTGCCGTGCCGTGTCGTGCCGTGCCGTGACTAAAATGTGGAGGGATGGTCACGGCACGCGAACGGTCCTCACATTTAACTATTTTTTTATAATTTATGTTAGTTTATTGAAAATTCATCATTTGATCAAGACTTAACGGTCCTAATTATACATGACTCGCGTGACCACGTGACGTGCCGTGCCGTGACCAGATCTTTCGCGCGACGTGCCGTGCCGTGTTAAATTTTCAAAAGATGGTCACGGCACGCGAACAGTCACACGTGCCGTGTCGTGCCGTAACCATTTTGTTCTATGACAAGACCGGTTCTACCATGCCATTTTTTTCACTATATTTATAGACATTAAAAAAAAAAAGTTGCATAGCGAGATAATGTGTAGAACGGTACAAGCATATACACATTATATCTCTGAGTTAAGACTTGTTCGAGTAGGGGTCACATGTAGTTATTCATTCCCAATATACGGTTGTGTTGTGTCATTGTGCAATATGAAAGACTTGTTGAAGGATTAACAGGGGCGGAGCTAAGAAGCAACAATAGGGTAAAGTGAGTGTCCGGATCTCTTAAAGTAACCTAATTTTTGGATTGGGACTATTCAATTCAAATCGGTCGCTCAGGATGTGTGCACTCTATTTTGGAATGAATTATTGTGGATTCGAATCGAACAGTTCTTATCTAAAAATTTACTTCACTGGATCTTGAATTCGCTACAAGATACGTGTGTGACGCTTCCATATGTGTGTAAATGAAATGCATCTTGAAGCGGGTCGGACAGAAGCTGGATATTGGACCTAAAATGATGAACAATAATTCTAAAATTCCTGTTTTTTCAAATCTGATTGTCCAATAATTTTGTGCACGTATCTCAAAGCAGCTAATTTTTCCTTGCATGAATCTCAAAACAATTCAACATTTGAATTTGAAAAAACAGAGATCGTAGGTTACTGTTCATGAGCGAAGAATCGCGGCAGATTCGGATCCTCTCAGCAGTGCCGAGTGCTGACTCGAAGGTTTATATCAATTCTGAATTAAAATTAAAAAGATTTTGCTTTTGAAAGAAAAAGTCATCCTGGTCTTGCTAGCCATTAGCCAATAAAGATGCACTATTTTAGTAAGCAACAATTTAAAATGTGTGATCATTAATCAATGAGCAAATTTAAATTTGAAAAGATTTCCAATAATCAGAAAATTTGTAGTTGATATTTAATTTTATATAGATCGTATCTTTGAACGAATCAGTGGTAAAAAAACTTTATTTAATCAATTACTAACATGTCTCTTTTTAACAAATACAAATTGGATTTGAAACTAATAAATAAATAATTTGAAGTATAACAATGAAAAAATCAGATCGTCTAAATACGAAATGATGATGATGTATTAAGGGTGTTGATATTAGCACAATAATAACTTTTTATATTAACATAACAACTTCAAATTTTTAAATTTTATAGACATTTTTGCCCTCTATATATATATTTATGATCCCGATGATTTTATAGTCTTCTAATATGAGGACCGTTTATTAATTACTATATATTCTACATTGTTAGATATTCATCTAATTTGAAATAAGAACAAAAAGGAATATTAATCTATATTCTACATTGTCAAAAATGTTAATGATTTTTATTAGAGTACTAGACGGGTAGTTCAGGAAATAAAATAAATAATCAATGATTTTTAATATAAAGAAAGTTATACTAAAAAAGATGGAACAAACTTGAATCTGATGAGTTTTATAACTGTCTGATCCGCTTTAAGAAACATGTGCACGCACATATGTTAAAGTAACGAGAACATATCTTAAAACAGATCGGATGGTTTTGGAATTCATGGGATCCAGTTTGACTCTGATAGACATCGGACTCAAGTTTGTTCTAAAAAAAAAATATAGTATATTAGTATCTAGAGATAATTGAAGGACATATTTGTCCAAGTAAAAAAATATGAATTTGTTGTGTTAATAAAAAAAAATTATTGTGTTAAAAAGATTATTGTTCGACACGTACTTCGGTTAGGTACATACATTCATTTGCAACACGGAGGCAGGTACGTGTCGTGCTATGGTTTTGCCTTGCCACTTTCCTTCTCCAGTTTCGTCGTCGCCATTGCCAAAACCTCATCATCCTTTTCCCACGACCCCAATCGTTGCTCAATAGACACAGTTAAATTAACAATGCGTTCTTGCAACCATCGAAGCTTCCCTCTTCGCTCGCTCTTCTCTCGCCTCCTCCTCCTCCACAGCTGTCCTCTTTCCACCTCCGCCTCTCGCCTCACAGAGGCGGGCCCACTCGCCAGCCGCCTCTCTTCTCGTGCTGTGCTCCGTTTCTCCGGCCCCGACACCGCTAAGTATCTCCAAAACCTCCTTACTAATGATGTTCTTCCTCTTGCGCAATCAGCATCTCGTCCCTCAGGCGACAGCGACCAAGAGTCGTACGTGCCTACACCAAATGTAGCGTTTGTTCAGCCCCCACCCGTGTACGCGGCTTTTCTGACGCCCCAAGGAAGGTTTTTGTACGATTTGTTTCTCTACAGGCCGCCTCCTGTAGAGGGGAAACTGGACAGGAGCGGTTCTGGACCGGTGAAGGAGGAGAGCAATAAAGAGGTGACATTGTTTGCTGACGTCGATTCTGAGTTCTTGGACGAGATATTGAGTACTTTCAGGAGGTAAGGTGATTAAGCAATAATCAATTCATCTTGTATCTCATGAAAATTTTGATCTTGAAGTAAATAATAGTCTTGCGTGTGAGGTGTTTGAGGAAATGCCTCATAGAAGAATGTACCCAGCTACTGTCTAGTCTTGATTTGACGTTACTTTAAACCTTAATGAAGCTTTAATATGTACTATAATCTAATTGACCAACCTCGTGAAACCTTTACCATTATTGTATAGATACCGACTCAGGTCAAAGGTTGAGATAGAGAATGCAAGTGATGATTTCTCGTGCTGGCAGCAGTTTGGTGAAAGGGTATCAAGTACCAGTCCATTGACTGAAGACCCTGAAGCCTCATCAATCGGTTGGGGAAAAGGACTCGATCGAGCTTCTGAGTCGGCTGCTCAAGGGACAGAGCAGGGCTGGCAATGGTTCACAGATCCTAGGCTCGATTCTCTTGGCTTCAGAGGAATCTTCCCATCTAATACAACACGTAAGAGAGATCTGGTTATTTTAATACATATTTACTAGTCAGACCTGGTGTTTGCTTTGGTGATCTGAAGGTTTTATGGAAATAGCACCTACGTGCTTAAAACTAATGGCGCAGCTGTGGTCACAACAACTCAACCAAATGACTTCATAGATAAAATTCCTGTGCTTGTGAACCAATGTTTAGTATATTTTATTGTGCTTTGGTATAGTTTAGGCTTGTAGGAGAAAAGGGTCTCATTATTGTGGCGGCAAAACTAGAATAGAAATATACCGAGCATTTAACACATCATACTTTTTTTATATCATTCTCACCAAATGGTTGACTGTTCTTAGAGTGCACAAATGCATCTTATTTGTGACAGGCCTCATTATTACTATCTTTAGTGAAATTTGAGTGATTTTAATGTTTTCCTGTTTTTAGCACCATTGGTCGAGGCAGACAAGGAAACTGACGAGTTGAATTATGTTTTATGGCGGCTGGAAAAGGGGGTTGCAGAAGGCTCAACAGAGATACCAAAAGGTACTGAGTCCCGGACCTATCCAGTTAAATAATGCAGCCTCCCCAGCTTATTTTATAGGCGTCCAGTGCTTTGAAAATTCTCTTTTGAAATTGTGGGACTAAATGAAGTACAAACCGGACAGCCTGCTGGGGCTTCTGGCTGGGCCCATGTAAACAGAGCTGAACAAATTATTGGGCTTACATTGGATTAATAAGAAAAAACTGTTAGATGCATGTTTATTGAACTCGGATTGGAAGAAAAATGCCAGTTTGGCCCTGATATAAATTAAACAGCTTATGGGCTTTTCTTCAAACGAGTATTCCAGTTTGGCCCTGATATACGGTATGTATGCATTGGCCTTTCACATGCATGAACAAAACTGCATTTAAAACTATTGCATAGAAGTGTTGTGGAGCAGTAAAAAAGATTAATTAAATCTTTTTCATTCTTTTATTGTATTAAGAAAAGTAAATTTGGCAATGACAGGTGATGCAATTCCTCTGGAGTACAACTTTGCTGGATTGAATGCTATATCATTTGACAAAGGATGCTATGTAGGACAGGAACTGATTGCACGCACACATCACCGAGGTGTCATCCGTAAACGCCTCACTCCATTTAAGCTCGTTGATGCCAATGGAGAAGGTACTCTGCTTTTTTTTTTTTCTAGTCACTTTAATCTGGTGCTATGCCAATAGTCTCTTCACAGTGGTCTGCAAGTATGAAGCAGGATTCTTCTGAAACTCGTGATGAAATATTTGTGTGGGACCCATAGAGCAGTGACATGGATATCATGCGGCAATGCTCTAATTGTATGAAAATTAATTGGAGGGTGCCTAAAGTCCTTGCAACAAAAATGAATAAAGAAAAAAACACAATACAAAGCAATTCAAACTGTCAGGTACATACGTCAACTTGTATTTACTTGGTAGTAACTTGTCATATTTTTTTTTTGTTATTCAGATATTGAAGAGGTTACTTCTCCAAGCTCAGAAATTGTGGATGATGAATCTGGCAGGAAAATTGGGAAGGTAATTAAAGTATTGGGCTCTAGAGGTATTGGCCTTTTGAAAATTGAAGAAGCATTCAAACCAGCAGCTAGGCTGAGCTTGAAAGACAGGGGAGATGTGAAGATAAAGGTTGTCAGACCTGATTGGTGGCCTGCTGAATGGATCGTGGTTTGTGACCAACAGAGTGCGGCCTCATCGACTTAGTGTTAAGTGTTAGTTTTCTTGTTGTTATTTATAAATAAATGTGGATTGTGTCTCCTGATGAGATGGAGATATTGAATAAACATGAGTATTTGTTATGCTTGTTTTTAATTTACTTTCCTGTTTTTTTTATGCACCCAACGCAACCGCAGATTTTTTTTTTTCTTGCGGTGCTTGTTTGGAGAAGCTGAGTCAATAAATTTAAGTATATGAATTATTGCTGGTAATTAAGGAAAAACTAAAAACTAAAACTCGTTGATTGAACGGTGATTGAACCCGTCGAACTAAAGTAGGTCCGATGCTGATGGACCTACTCTTAAGTCGTCGTGGTAGGCTGGTTGCTAATTACATAAGCACTCACCAGTCACCAAACCATCCCTATCCTCCGTCCCACCTACGGTCCGGATCTAAACTCCATTTTTCCCCAACAAATGCCCTTAGGC
Organism: Carex cristatella; assembly: GCA_024447775.1. NCBI lineage: Eukaryota > Viridiplantae > Streptophyta > Magnoliopsida > Poales > Cyperaceae > Carex > Carex cristatella. The sequence goes on from JAJHPF010000010.1 coordinate 1,092,252, forward strand.
TCTAAACTCAAAATTTGAGTTACTTTAGGTGATATGAATTCTCCTCACCCTCAATTAGATTGCTAAAAACATGTGGTGCTTCAATTAGATTGCTAAAAACATGTGGTGCCGTGCTATGACTAGTCATAATTTTACTGAATACATTTGTTTAGATATATATAAAATTATTAATTTTGAAACTCAGAAAATATTATTGTTGTAAATTAAAAAAAAATTAAGATAGGCATTATGCGACTTTTGCGAAGCGAAGCGGATTTACATTTTATTTATAAAAGTATCAAGTCACTCTATGATTTTAAAATTTTAGTTGTGTATTTTGAACTTTAATTAATTTTATATTTTTTTGAAGTTTTTATATGATGTAGCTCTCCTTTATAAAATATTAAATTTTTACTTGTAGCGTAAAAATCTTATTATGTAATTGCAAAGACTTGAATTTTAATTTTACTTGCACAAAGAGTGCTTTATAATTGAACCCCCAATCAATTTTTTCTAGTTCCGCTTTGAGCTTTTAGTTTCATGTTGTATACTATCAGGTTCCCTGTTGGTGCAACACAACATTCTACACACCTCTGACCTCTATAGCAGTCCAAATTTAATATAGGTTGGATCTACATCGTTGGATTCTGAATGGGTGGTTGGGATCACCGCTGGCTCCTAAAATATTGATATTGGTGCTTTGTATAGAGTAAACAAAACAAAACAAATCATAATCAGCACATTAGCCCAGCCCGTACAATTATTTGAATCATAAATACCAAACCAATCTATTTTATTTGTCTATCTCATGATAAATAAAATCAAACAATTTGAACTCGGTTGCAGAGTTCTCAAAAGAAGACAAATATCACAAGGATCTGAGCTGAGGCCTGAAATAAGCAGTACAAACTACAGAGCAGTTTCTCATGGCAAAACCAAAAAGAGAGAAATACAAAGATACACATGCCAAAGCTCATAAATGCTTTTATGGGTTAACAGGAACAACAGACTCAAATACCAACACTGGGACCATATCTGAAAAAGGCTCACTTTTTCTTTATACGAGTAGCAGGAGACACTACAAACCACATAGAAAGAAAGAAAGTGGGAAATGGGAATACATTTCCAACAGGTACAAATTTTGCATGCGGATGGCGACCTTAGTCAAAAGTGATTTCTATTTCTCTCAAAACAAAAAAAAGAGTGATTTTTATTAGTCCTACTGCGGTCCAACTTCATGGGATGCTCAAATATTCTGTTACTTTTCTATTTGCCTGTCCTTGTGTTTTTATGAACTTTCTGATCTAAATTATTTTCAGGAGGTCATTACATATTTTTCCGAAATTTTTATTAATAGGAAAATAAATAAAAAATAAGTTCTCGAAAATTTAATATTTAAGAAAAACGTGATGGTTATAGACCACAACGTTCCGATAATCAAAATCTGATTAGCGAAACAGCATAAAAAAAAAATTATGGACGTTATCCAGGGTGTTTTTTTTTTCTCGCATTGTTTCATTAATTAACAATAATCTGATTTTGCTATCAAGACATTATAGACCATCACGTTTTTCTTATATATCGAATTTATGAAACCTGTTTCCCTATTGTCGATTTCTTTTTTTATATCCCTATTAATAAAAATTTCTTAGAAGAAATTAGTGAAGGGAGGAGAGCACTCAACTTGAAATATGCTATCATACATGTACCTCAATTAATTCTTAGAAGTTAACAGCTAATAGAGAAAGGCAGCATATTGATTCAAACAACTACTAAGCGGTAAATCAATCCATCTTGAATTAATAGAGTTTCCACATTACTACTGGTTAGTCACAAAACACAGAAAATCTAACTACCAACTTAAAATTACACAACAAAATCTAACAACCAACCTAAAATTACACAACAAAATATTTGGTCAGAGAACCAGAGATTGGTTCAGAAGAGATTAACCCGACAAAACACACTACTCAACGTTGCCACTGGCATAACCATTTTAGATTAACTGTTCAACCACCATTTCCATTCTAGGCCTCCTGCTAGGCATCTCATTCGTACAATCCCATGCGATCTGTACCAGTTTCATTGCTTCCTTTTTCGAGAACCGGCCATCCAAACTCTCGTCGACAATCTCTTGAAGCTCATCAACTGTAACTTCTCCATTAATTTTCAGAGGGGAGACATCCAGTTTACCAGTAACAACCTGAAGTATCAGAAGTCCAAATGCATACACATCACTTTTTTCAGTGAACCGTCCAGTGGTAGCATATTCGGGCGCAAGATAGCCCATGGCAGCACTCGCTTTTAGAGATGAGAAATTTATGTCATCAGCTAAAAGCTTATGGAGACCCACACTGGATAGCTTCGGCACAAAATGGAGGTCTAAAAGGATTTTCTCAGCCGATATGTTTTGGTGGAGAATTGAAGGCTTGTTCGCTCGATTGTTGTGCAAGTACTCAATTCCTAAGTAATGAGTTATCAAAGTAAACAAAGTTTATATTTAAGGATATAATAGATTAAAAGTCACATCATTTGAGGTTGTCTCATCCTTTCTTCGTTAAATTTAAATGGAAGTGCTTGTCGGAAATAAAATATCCACAAAATCCAATGACATTTGCAAATACCGTATGAAAATATCAAAATGGTCATGATAAGTATAGTCATGAAATAATACTTCAACAACAAAATAAAAGTCCGTGTTTGTTTCGGTTTTTCTACTGTACCAGGAAAAACAATCTGCTACTTGGAATAAAATAAGTCTATTAAGCTAATAAAAAAAGATTTTTTAATTTTTCTGAATTACCTTTTGCAATGCCTTTAATAATGGAGACTCTAGTCGCCCAATCGAGAATATTTCCATGATCACCCCCGTAACTATTCAAATCCAAGTACTGTGCCAAACTTCCATTAGCCGCATAATCATAAATTAGGAAGAACTCACCTCTCCCTCGAGAGCAACAAAAGCCCCTTAATCTTAGCAAATTTTCATGCCTCAAAAGGGTTAGTACTTTCAACCCTTTCAAGAACTCAGCCTCCTCTTGCTTGCAACTTGACCTATTGATACTCCTCACTGCAACCACACTTCCATCCCGGAGTATTCCTTTGTATGTCGACCCCGTGTAAGTGCTCTTACCTGTTATTTTAAGGGATACAATTAAATAGGAATATTACCTTTTTTTAAGGAATACAATAAATAGGTACTAATGCTAAGTTTACCTAGCAAGTTGACTTCAGAGAAGTACTGAGTAGCAGACTCGACTTCCTCTAAGTTAAACCGGTGGCTGTCTGTCAAATTGTTCAAGTCCCAACTTGTGTTATATTCTACATTACCAAAGCGGAAACTGTTTTTTGTAATTGTTTCCTTGAATTGGTCGGTACTGAGGCGACTGTCAGAAATTTCAAGTGAACTGCCGATCTTTTGTTTCCTCCTTCGGTAATACAGAAAAGTGAATAATCCAACAATTGTGCACCCGACTGCGAGCACTAATGCACCAATTACAACAGTACCGGTTGATGACTTAGTAGGCTTCAAACAGTGGGACCCACCGGGGCACTGTGAGTTCCCCAAACTGGCTGATTGTGGAATTTGTTGAGACCTAAGGCCAGTCATACCAGGTCCAAATGGTTCGGGTTTGCTAGGATTATTGAGTGGTTCCCCAGATGGGCAGAGTTTGAGGGTGTCAAACCCAGCTCCGCATAGACCTTTGTTGTTTGCAAACTGGAAACCTCCATTTAGTCTTTTTAATCCTATCATGCAGAAACAATTGACATTATGAGAAACAAAACCAATATCTTCAAACTAATGCTTTATTTCTTTGTGTGTTGTTGGAAAAAATTATTACAACTGACATTTCCATTGAAACAAATAGAGGTTACAATGTATTCTTTTAGAACCTCAAATGAAACCAAAGTTTCTTTCTTCATGAAACAAACACAACAAATTTTGAAAGGGTTAAATAAATAACATGCGATCAAGTGTCACCTGAAGGTACATTGCCAGAAAGTGAGTTGTTACGCAAGTCGAGCACGGTAAGGAGAGGCACTTGTACAAGCTTAGAAGGGATTGAACCGAAGAGGTGATTAAAGCTCAAATCCAACCGCATTAAATTGGGAAGATCTCCGAGCGAGGCAGGAATTGCACCAGTTAGCTGATTGGATTGTAGAGTGAGAACTGTAAGTTGCTTCAATCGGCCGAACTGGGTTGGTACATTCCCGGTTAATTGGTTATAGCCGAGTTGTAATACTACATGACAGACACAGAGAGATTAGTAGAGAAATTGATGTAGAAGTTCAAAAATCCATCTCATTTCAAGTGAAACCCTGTTAGCCAAATTGCCAATTGCATCTGAAGGACTAGTGTTTCTGTGTTTGGAGCAAGATTTGGGTAAAGATTTTAACAGAGCAGTTTTGGCTTCATGCAGCGCACAAACCATATGCTGCATGAAACCAAAACTGCTCTGTTAAAATCTGTACACCAAGATTTCATCTCTCCTTAATTAGGCTTAATTCAGAAGTCAAATTTGAGATAGTTTCCAATTAATTATTATACCAAATACGGCTGTCTACAACGTTATTCCGATTAAAAGCACATTTAATGCCACATATTGTAGCCATTAAAGAAGGAGAGTTAAAGGTCAGAGAAGTAATAAAGATCGAATCTTTGTTAAATTCAGGTGTCAGTGCAATAAACAAGCGAGTAATAAATGAAACTATGGAAAAGTGTGCCTCAATCTCAATGTGTATCTTAAAATATCACTTAAAAACAGAAATTTTGAAGATTAAAAAAAAATGTAAAGACACCAAAGACACCAACTATATTTAGATATAAGGAAAAAAAAAATAAGAAGCTTCTTTTTGGACTACATTCAAAGTTCAAACAAATATTGAAGACAAAAAAGCTACATTAAAAAAACACCGAATAAACTCTGTTTAGGAAATTCCAAAGTTGACTCTCTGTTTGATTGAACAAAGCACTGACACCCCACTTAAAAAGGAAAAATAAATTATCATTTTTTTTATGTTTGAATTCCTAGAAGAACCACGCTAGAGTTCAAATGAAAAAGTATTATCTTATTCAAAATTTCAAATAAACCAAAATAGCCAACAACAAAAAAAAGCGTCAAAACCATACAAGATGAAGCTTCTGATTTTACTGTGCATAACAAATAATCCACATTCCAGAAACCCATAAAATCTCGGAAAGTCCTAAACTTTTTACAGTTCAAGAAAATATTTCTCATTCACTTCACAAAATACTCTTCTCTCTCTCTAAAAAATCAAATAAAAAAGGCTCAGTGCACTCACCATGAAGATTTTCCAAATTTGCAATCTCAACTGGAATCCTCCCACTGAGCCGATTCACATCCAAATAGAGATCAGAGAGCACGGTGAGTTTACCAACCTCTCTTGGTATCACCCCACTGAGTCTATTGTAGTGCAAGTAGAGACCGGTGAGCCGACTCAGACCAGCAATGGCAGGTGAGAGCGAACCAGACAAGCCCATTCCTTGAAGAGAAAGACTTGTCACCTTTCCATGGATGTCGCATGCAACTCCTTCGAAGCTACTACCGTTACACGGGTCGCCATTGCTGGTCCATGTGGTAAGAACGTGACCAGGCGGGTCTAGGGACTTCTTGAGCGCCATTAGAGAGCTCACTTCTGGGTTGGATAGTGTAGAATCGGAGGAGAGAAAGAGAACGGTGAGGAGAAGGTGCACAAGAAATGGATAAGAAGCCATTTTTGCGCTTGCTCTTGTGAAGAAGACTAGACGACGATGATCTCTCAACGGAGAGGGAGAGGGAGGGAGAGAAGAGATTCTTTTGTATTGGTTTTTACGGAAAGCAGAAACTGCCAAACGAGCTTTGTCAGAGAGACTCAGGTTTCGGGGAGTTAGTGGTCAAATTATCTCTCCAGTTAGTACAATGGACACATCCGGTCTTTATTAAAATGCAGGGAAATTTTAGTAAAACTAGAGTGATCACTTATGCTTGAATTTAATTCTAAAATCAATACAACATAATTTGAATCGTTGAAATCCGTTTACATTATGAGTGTTGTATTTAAATATAAAAATTTCAAAATTTTAAATTAATTTTGTATAAAATCAAGCAGTCGAATAACATTCAAAAAATGAACGCACTAACATTAATTTATATCTTCTAATTTAACTATTTGACTCCATAAAAAATTAATTCGAAAGTTTAAAATTTTTGCATGTAGATGTATCACTCGTAAGATGGACGGATTTCAACAATTCGAATTCATCATTTGAAGTCAATTCGATATATTTTGAAGTGTAGTTCACCAAAAAAAGTTGGTGAACTTAGAAAGATCCTAGTTCTACTCGATAAATTTTCTAGGTTATGATCTGGTATTCTTTAGAATGTGCTCCCGACAAAGAGATGCAAAAGAAAGGAAATGGAGAATCACTGTGCAAGGGAGATGTCCATCCTGGATCAGTCCTACCTGATAGTTTCTCCTGATCCAAAAAAGAAGAACCGGAGAGGAAGCGAAAGTGAAGGAGCACTGTTCGAAGGAAAAATAAAGTTTCACATGGTGTTAATTTTTGACAAATTCTATCACTCTTAATTTGAGGTATAAAATTACTGTTTGGAGATTGCCTCACTCTGATCTCTCCTCTTGCTTTCTTTTAATGAGATGTTTCTCTGTTTTGGAGCACAACCTTATTACAGTCTATCTTGGTTATAAAAACGGAGACGGCGGGTAATACCGTCAACAAAATCGACTGGAGAAGGGAAAGACATAAGAGGCTAGTATAACACGAGTTGAATTTTTATTTAAAAGAGATTTTGAATTACGTACGGTGTCTCAGTTTTTGGTAATATTTTTTTAGAGATGTCCGTAGACTAGATAGTGGACTGTCATCCCTAGTCAGTGATCAGTACTGTACTCAAATCGAAACGACATGTAAATGCTGTAACGCTGTCCCGCATCAAATCAAACTAAGAAAGAGAATTGTATAACATCGAGAAATAAATAAAACTGTATCCGCTTTTTATTAATTTGAAATTTTTAAATTAGAGACCGTTGAGAATTTTATTTGAAAATAAAATTAATGTTTAGGATTAAATGATAAATATTCAAAAACATTTTAAACTAATGAAAATAAGATATTCAAATTTTGAAAATGGCATTCGGATTTATATCATAATATCATTTGGTCATAAAATCATACGTCATTTTTATTCATGTCCAAAATCATTAACATTTCGCCAACTCTGCTCACCAAAATCAGGTTGTGTTAAAAATGTCCAAACTGACTATTTAATAACCAGTTCCTATCTTTTTTTTTTCTTTTTTTTTCGAAAAAGTTATAATTGTTATATTTTTTTATTAAAGTTTTAAAAAAAAATTGATATGTTTCTTTGAAATTGGATATAAAAATATATAATTTTTTTCTTAGAAAGACTGAAATAAATAATCCAGATCAATATTTTTCAAATCGGATTTTTTGCGACTGTAAGAAAAATTAGAATATTTCATTGTGTGTTATTAGAAAAAAGAAAACTTTGGTAGAAGTGTCAATTTTTTTTTTAAATGATTTGATAACATCATTTAAAATGTTTTTCTAAAAATCGTGCATAATAATATTAATAACATCATTTAAAAAAATATCATTAATTACTTAAAAAAAATTGTATTAAAATAATTGAATTGAAATTTATAAGACTACTGTTTTATTGTATGTATGTATTATATATAGATTCAACATTTTAACATGAAAGACTTTGTAATATAGTAGTTAGGGTTAACATGAAAGACTTTGTAATATAGTAGTTAGGGTGTATGACTCTCACACTCAAGAGACGCGGGTTCAAGCTCCAGTGGTGACAAAAAAAAAAATTCGCGGTCCACAAGCAAGAAATGGATCAAGGGCCGAAAGCATCGTTTTTTTTTTTAAATTTAAACGGCCATAACTTTGGCTAGGAAAGTCAGATTGGTGCGTATGACCCTAATTCGGAAAGGAGGGGGAGGAGACGGTCCCTACCGTCACCTCGGGGTGTAACCCCAAATATCCGACGAATCAGAATCGCCAAAAAACGTCATTTAGCGCTTCAAAAATTAAGTTTAAGATTTTTAGTGTCTCAACTGAATTATCTTATGTTGAAAAATACTTTTCAACACCGAGAAAATGCACCAGCAGCAAGTGCAATTGCCACAGGAGAAGTCTTATACAAGCATTTTGTCTTCCGGTTCGATTTCAAGTCCTGGAAATAAACTAAATTATATATTTTTCTATCCAATTTCAAAGAAACATATCAACTTTTTTTTTAAACTTTAATGAAAAAAAATAAAAAAATTATAACTTTTCCAAAAACGAAAAGAAAAAAAAGATAGGAACCGGCTAATTAATAGCTGGTTTCTAATTTTTATTAGGAACCGGCTATTTAATAGCCGGTTTTACTAAAAATTTGGAACCGCCTATTAAATAGCCGATTTGGACATTTTTGACACAATCTGGTTTTGGTGGGCAGAGTTGGTGAAATGTTAATGATTTTGGGCATGGATAAAAATGACGATAAAATCATTGAAGTAAGGGAAATTGGTTATTTGCCACTCTAAACTTTCAAATCTAAAAAATATCATTACAAAACTATAAATCTGAAAAATGCCACTCTAAACTTAGTTAATTCTTAAATATGCCACAAATACACAATTTTTATACTTTTTTATTAAAAATTAACTGAAAAATACAGTTCTGAGATATGTATTTCTTGTATTTCCCTATATACCCTTCAGACCCCTCATTATACGCATCTCATAACTGTATTTTCAGTTAATTTTTAATAAAAAAAAAGTATAAAAATTGTGTATTTGTGGAAAATTTAAGAATTAATTAAGTTTAGAGTCGTATTTTTCAGATTTATAGTTTTGTGATGGTATTTTTCAGATTTGAAAGTTTTGGAGTGGCAAATAACCAATTTTCCCTTGAAGTAAATGTCCGGCTGGAAAATAGGAGCTGGACTTTTCAAGTAGTGAAGAAAATACGTTACACACTGTGACGTGACGTGATAAACATGCCGTGATTTGATCACATGACGTGACAAACACGTCGTGGTTTGGTCACGTGACGTGACGTGATTAATTGTTTTTTCACGTGACGTGGCTAAATTAGTGGCAGATAGTCACGTCATGCGTAGTCACGCCGTGACCAGACGTGACATGTCGTGACGTAAATTAGTCACGTCAATTTTTTTATATTTTAATTTAAATTGTTGAAAATTAAAAATAATATAAAAAATCCTAAAATAAGTAAATAATGTTGCAAAGATTATTTTTTAAGGAAAAACTATTGGGCATCTGACATTACTTTAAAAATTCAAATTACAAATATTTATTAGACTAAATTAGAGAAAATAGAAATCAATACTACATTAGTACCAGTATCAAACCTACACTAAAAGAAAATCTGAATGCTCTATAAATACAAAAAAAGTTGGACTCTATGTTTTATATCGTGACGTGATTAGTTCGTGTGACGTGACGTGATGTGTAATTTTTGCTCGAATGCCTCATCACGTCCTGCAAATGATCACGCCATGCGACCTACTGATCACGTCCCGTAATCAACACACGTGACGTTCTGTAACATAACTAGTCACGCCGTGACAAATTTTCTTCTCTATTTCTAAGTCTGATTTATATTATATTCGTATGTTGTTCCCTTTTATGTGTCTGGGGGAACTAAATCTGCTGTGATTCAAAGTTTAGGACAGTATTCTTAAAAAAAAAAAAAAAAAAACAGTTAAACATTTTTAGTATACGTTTCTCGAAACATGTTATTTTTCTGTTCACGAATCTCAAAATAATTCAACAGTTGGATCTGAAAAGGCAGAGATTTTAGAGTACTGTTCACCGGTAAATGATCGCAACAGACTCAGATCCGTGTTTGTGGGACGAACAATACCATTAAAAGATTAATCGCTATGTAGCCAATTAATATGTGCATATACCTGTAATTATTAGAAATAATTAATTTAACTCATCAAATTTATTGAATAAATTTATTTTAACTTAGTATTATTGTTAATTAATTAAAAAAATTATAATATTATTATTTAGAAAAGCTCGGATAAATGGAAAACGGACGATTCATAACAGTTTGGCAACTGCCAATGACTAATCAGTCGATTAGTCAGACCAAATGGTCGTTTTTTTTACAACACTGGTATGGAAACCAATTTATTCTCAATAATTGTCAAATATATATATAATCTCAGTAGTATTAGCAACTCAAAATACTTGGAAATATTCTACAACTATAATATATTTCGAACAATAATTAGAAGATGATTTTTTTTTCTTAATCAACTAAATTGATTGGATAGGAAGGGGAAAAGTTCATTTCCAGTTTTGAAGGGAAGGACAAATAGGCATTTATATTTAAAAAATCTGAATTTATCTAAAATATGTTAGTCCAAATCAGTGTAATGGAGACAAAAAAAAATCATTAATTGATGGATGAAAATATTGTTTTTCTTAATTGGATGGGAAAATATCTTAAAACAGAAAATTTGTTGGGATGTAGCCAATTTCATGTTGATTTTAAGTATTTTTAATGAGTGAGTCTATGCAACTGTGCATATTACGAGTTGATTCTTAATACAGGTTAATATTTTTATCTTCAAAATTTTAATGGTCGATCCGAATTGTTCAACATGATTCCCGTATGAATATGTACTCGCATACTGAATTTATTTTTTTAGAATTTTTTTACTATTTCTTAAGATAGGTAGAAAATCGCTTGATCTGAAAATTATGGACCATCTAAAAACAGTGATTTTCTATCTATCTTAAAAAATAGTAAAAAAATGTAAAAAATAAAAAAAATGATCTGCAAGAACATATTCTAAATATGAAAATCATTTTGAACGGTTCAGATTGACCGTTAGAATTTTGAAAACGAAAATATTGATACATATTAGAGACTAAATCGTGATATGCATAGTACCATAGACTCACTTAGGGGTGTTCATCGGTTGAAACCGAACCGAACTAGACAAACCAAAGTTATAATTATGTTTCAAAAATAGAACCGAACCGAACTGAACCGATTTAGCATTGCAACTGAACTGAATCGAACCAAAGTTTTATTTTGGTTTGTTTAGTTCAAACCGAAATATATTAATTTTTTATTGAAAGCAATTGTTTGGTAATAAACCGATGTATATTAAAAAATAAATCGGGGTATTAAGAAATAAATCAGGATATTAAGAAATAAACCGAAGTATTTAAAGCAATTGATTAAGAAATAAACCGGGGCGGTCCAGACCAAATTCATTATATTTAAAAATTCGGTCGGTTTTAAAAATTTCTAAATCAATCCAAACCAAACTATTAAACTGGAAAAACCGAACTATTTGAACCGATTTAATTTGGTTCGGTCCAAAACCAATTAAAACGAACCCAATGAACACCCCAGTCTAGAGTCACTCATTTTTAATTATGTAAACTTTCTCCGGGTACTGTTGAATTTGTTACATTCCAGGCCAACATGATTCCTTCAGCAGTGATTCTCTTCTGGACCTAAATCTGGGCCGTAATTATTTGATCCGTCGACCAGATAAGACATGGCCCAAAAGAAAACAAAAGGCGAACGTAAAATGGCCGTAGAAATCCGTAAAAGTTGAAACGTGCGCATAAGAAGTAACGTCAACGGGTTGATTTCTCCACTGCATCTTTTCAATCTCTATTCTTCCTCATCTCTTCTCTTCGCTAGAAAGCAATTCCATCCGAGAAAGAATTGATTCTACGATGGGGAAAGACTTCTCCGATGATCAGATCAAGGCTATGAAAGATGCCTTCTCTCTATTCGACTCTGACAGAGACGGCCGTATCCCTCCGTCAGACCTCGGCGTGCTTATGCGGGCTCTTGGAGGCAACCCCACACAGCTCCAGCTAACGCAGATCATCAAATCAGAGAGCCTCACAGCACCGTTCGACATCAACCGCTTCCTTGAGCTGATGCAGGCCCACCTCAACACAGACCCATTCGATGGACCACTCAGGGACGCTTTCAAGGTGATTGACAAGGAGTCGACCGGCCGCATATCGGTGAAGGATCTCAGGCATATTCTCACCTCAATTGGAGAGAAACTGGAGGGATCCGAGTTCGACGAGTGGATCAAGGAGGTCGAGGTGGGGCCCGATGGCACCTTCAAGTATGAGGATCTCATACAGAAGATTATTGCCAAGTGATGATCAAAGGTTTTTGATTATTTGTTTTGTTTTTTTTTACTTTTAAGGTGTTTGTGCTGATTTATATACATATAGTAATAATCGGTTATATATATGTGATGATTATATAATATGTCAGTTGGAATGTTATCATTTTTTTTTTTTGCCTTTTTTCCTCTTATTTCAAGACGTTTGACAAGTTCAATTTATTATTCTTTTTTTTTTTTCTGTGATTGTTGTAAATTAGGACTTGTATTGAAATAATCGATCTAAAAGTTTGTTTTGGGTGGTGAATTATTATGATTTGTTGATTTGAATATTAATAGCATCTTCATTTTTTTTATTATATCAAATTCAGAATTTTTTTATATTTTAAAAAACAGAGAGATAGCTAGACTTGGAATTTTTCATTGTATTTTGATTGTGTTTCATACATGTACACTGTTTCTTTACATAAACAAGATTAGCACTAACTATGCCTAGTTACAACTAACTGCATCCTGACCACAGTTGTAACCTCCTTGGTTAACTGTTATATATTCTGTTATGCAATAGTCTGTTATTCTGTTACAACTCTGTACATTTTTAGAATTAGCAAATAAAGTAACTTTTTGCAATTACGGAAATGGAGTTTAAATCACTTGTAAAGTAATTTTAAAACAAATTACTTATTTAGTGAGGTTTTTAAATTAGCAGGTGTTGCAATTGAAATCATAAGTGTTATAAAATTTGAAAAAGTAAGATGGAGTAACATTTGAGTTAATTTTGATTAAGTTATTTTTTCTAAAGGTGAAATAACTTATTTTATATGTGGATTCCGCGGTTAGAGCAACATCATGTTATAATTTTTTTTCTCTTCATTAGCTTACTCTACCAAACTCCAATCAAATTCCAACCAAATATGATTAATTTAATCTGTCTTAGTTTGGAATAAGAAATTTAATTCAGAACAATTTACTCTAACTATTTAGGTGGATTAACTTACTCCACTTGTATGATCATCCACTGTCATAAAATATATATATATATATATATATATATATATATATATATATATATATTTTCAATATCTCACTCCACTCCACTAAGTAATTAATTTAACTAGTATTTATATTCTCTTTTATAAATAGAATGATGTTTTTTTTTGTAAGTGCGATGGAGCTGCTTAATTAAGTTGTTGTCTTCCAATACCAGTAAAACAAGTCAAAGCACCCATACCTTAATTTACCAGCTTTTTGTAGGGCTACTTTAATTTGTTATTGGGTAAGAACGTACTGTTATGTTGTGTCAGTATTAATTATATGATAAATGGAGACAAGACATTGAAGATTGAAGAAGTTCAATTCAAGATACAGATGATAACTGAAATCTGTCGTTCTGTTTTTCTTAACCAGAAATGTAAACCTTAGTTTAGATATATATAGTTTGTATATATATAGCTGGTTTAGATTGTAACACTCAATGGACTAAAGTAAGACCCATTTGAACAGGCTTCAGCTGTGAGAACAAATGAATCTAAATATCCGGCAAACATACAATAATTTCAAGCAAAACTAGCGTATGCTGTGCTATGCTCACTAAAAGAATTTAGTGGGCATAACTTCAAAATATATTGATTTGCTTTAAAAGATGAAGTTAAATTATTAAAATTGATTTACTTCGATCACAAATGATGCATGTACATGTAAATAACTTATAAAACTTCATTTTTTTTTAACTAATGGACTTTATATATACTAAATAAGAAATTCTTTTAAAAAATATTATGCACATACATCATTCGTAAAGTAGATCAGTTTTAAATGTACAAAATCGTTGTTTGAAGCTAATATGATAGGTTTTGAATGTATGCTCACCAAGTCCTCTTGATGAGCATAGCAGGTGCTAATTTTTTTAAAATTTTGAACTATGGAAGATTGTTGGAACAAATTATTCTAAAATTAAATATTGAGGAGGAATCCAATTACACCATAATGAAATGACACATCTTGACACCATATGTTTATAAATTATTTTTGTGATTTCAAAGTTCAAATAGTCAATCCGAATCGTTCAAAATGATCTCCATATTAAAATATGCTTGGGACCAAATTTTATATTTTTTGGAACTTTTTTTTAGTATTTATTAAGATTTGTACAAAGTTGTTGTTTTCAAACAATTTTGGACTATTGAAAACTAGCAATTTCCAAAAATTCTTAAAATAGTAAACAATTTTAAAAAAAATGTAAGATTTGATCTTCAAACCAATTTTAATATGGAAATCACATTGAATAGTTTGGATCGATATTTGAATTTTAAAATCACAAAAAAAGACTTATAAATATATAGTGTCAAGATGTGTCACTTTAAAATGGTGTAATTGGATCGTCCTCTTCAAAATTTTGTACATAAAACTTTATAAATAATTATCACGATGATTATTATTCTTTAAATTAGTCTGTAAATATCGAATTAAAATATCAACCCAATCAAATGAATAAATCATTTCTTCTAACATTGTCCAAGCATATATAATACTATACGAATCATATGAATGGACCATTAATCATCCATCGTTTTAATGCGCTTTAATTACATATAACAACTCTTTTTTGTCATTTAGGATATATAGAATAACTATCAACATTATGTCATGATCCAAGCTACAATAACTCAACCGTACCCAAGAGTATCATAGAAGTTCTCTCGAGAAATTTAAAGCCAAACGAATCGAAATACTAAAAAAAGGGATTTAATCCCCAAATTTTTATTAATATCCAAAATTAATAAAAAAAAAATCCAAATCTGCATCCTGTGTGGCGGAATTTTTAAAAGTGTCCAAACTGCGAATTAAAATTCTGGTTTCAAACTTAACAACTCTAAAAATAATTTCCGGTTCTATGTATTTCGAAACCGTAAAATAAATTCCCGATTTCTAGAACCGGAACTTAAATTTTTGGTTTTCTGATTCAAAACCGGAAAAAAAAAAATCCGGTTCTAGGTGGGAATATGATTCGTTGGATCCGAATCTGCTGTGATTCTTCACTGTGAACAATGTTCCTAAAATTCCTGCTTTTTCAAATCCAACTATTAAATTGTTTTGAGATTCGTATACAAAAAAATAAGCTGTTTTAAAATACGTACATAGAAAATGTTGGATAGCTGAATTTAAAAAGACAGAAATTTTAGGAATATTGTCTCTAGCTTTGGATTGTAGCAGATGTGAATCTTGATTCGTCGCTTTAGGAGATAGAGATGAAAGATAAATGTGGGCCCACTATTACAGTGAAATTTCGCAGATAAATGTTGTTGCGGATACGAAAGAGGTGAAGGATGATTAGTGGGTCCGTTTGATATTTCTTTTTTCTTAGTAATCTGCTGCTCCAAAGACATTTTCGTGCAACAAATCGTTTACAGTGAGTACATGAGTCAGAAATATTTATTAGAAGTGCAAAATTTCACGGTTCCAGGTGAGATTGGAATTTTTTTTTTGTCTATTTTGAATCAGGAAATCGGAAATTTAATTTTTGTATTTTAGAAACCTGAAATTATTTCTACAGTAACTACTTGAAACTGGGATTTTAATCTGTGGTTTGGATACTTTTAGAAATCTTGCCCACAGAGTGTAGATTTGAATTTCTTTTTTATTAATTTTGGATATTAATAAAAATTTTGGGATTTAAACCAAATAGAGATGCGACACGTTATACAAACACTTTTTACTTGCCGACTATTTCTTTTGATCATAACTTATTCATTACAAGCTTAATAGACGTGATTTAAAATGCGTTGAAAAATAGACAATGAAAGTTACAGCTTAGACTTTTTACAAATTCGTCATTGTCTATTTTTCAATGCATGTCATGTCCATGGGATTTGTGATGAGAAATTTATGATCAAAATAGTTAACAGACGTCAGTTTAAAAACTGTTCGCATTGTGTGTTGTATTCCTCCCTGATTTGAGTCATTTTCTCATATTATTGGTCCTTTTGCCATCAAATTTAGGTTGTGACAAAAACAGAAAATTATTATTATCCTATCATTTTCCACAAACAAAATTAAATGGGGGCATAATGGATTAAATTGCACCGTTAACATGATTATTATTCAGGAAGGTTTAAATATTTTCATATATTGTGTCTGTATTATTTTTTAAAATTTTAAATTTTTTTGAAAAAAAAGATGAAAGTCTAAGTCTTCAAATTCCATACCCTTGTTATTGCAACAAAATATTTTTCTTCAATTTTTTAATTTTTTTTTTGAAAAAGAGATGAAAATCAAGCTTCCAAATTCAACACACTTATTACAACAAAAGATTTTTCCATTCGGATTTCGAACTCATGACCTCTCATATAAAGATCATGTGCTTTTACCACTAGACCAAATACTAGTTCTTTCCAATTTTAAATTTTATAACTCAAAATCTAAAATTCACACCCACAAGTAAAAATTTGTAACATTCTATATATATTCTTATTGCGATTGGAATGAAAAAAGAAGAAGATGGTTGTCAGTTAGTGCAACACTTTGACTCACAGTTATTTTTTTTAATATGTTCATGTGGATATCGATAGAGCCGCATCCGCAGTTGTTATTGTTGTTGACACATGAGAAAAATAAGAAGGTTATAACTAGAGTTTGAAATCTCTGTTGCATTGCTAATGATAATATCCATCTTAGAATTTAATTTTACACATAATTCTTAATTCGAAGCGATTAATTAACTGAATTACAATAAATTGGATCTCTATATCAGACCCGAATCCTAACCATTTTTCCGACTAATTTTTTTGAAAAACAGAGACATGTACTTATAATGACACTTTTAACCCTCTCATTTTTATACGGCTATTATTCTAGTTAGTTTAATTCGTTATCACTGTATTTGTGCTGCGTTTATATAAATTATTTGAATAGAACTACGATGTTCTTCAATTTCATCAAATCCAAACTATTAAAACCTACGGATTGAATTCAAACTATTAAAATCAATTTACTTAGTGATGCGTTAATATATCAAATTTATAAATTTTTTAATTAATTTAACATAAAATCAAGCAATAAAAAAAATATAAAAACAAACGCATTAAAGGAGTTTGAAAGTGTGTTGGGTGGTTTGACCGCCAACCCATAATTTCAAAAAAAAAAAACACATTAAAATTAATTTATTAACCTTTATTTTTCTACCATTTAACTTTATACTAAATTAAGTCGAAAATTTATAAACTTAACATGTAATTAGTGCATCACTCGCGAAGTAGATCGGTTTCAAAATTTTGAATTCATCATCTGAAGTAATTTCGATAGATTTTGAAGTTGATCTTAGCAAAGAGCTTGATAAGCAGCTAGCTAGTTGTACTCAAATTATTCTGTCAAATATCTTCCAGCTTATTGTTCAAAATATACCTTGCTCAACATGTTATTTTTTAAAAATGAGGCCTCAAAAGCAAATAATATTTAGAGATATATAGGTAGCCCCCACACATGATAATCATACTAGTGAGCTTATTAAATATCATCACCATGCACCCTAACATGCATTTCACCTTTAACAATTGAGTACCTCTTTTCAAGCTCAATCCAAGACTCCATACCGATCAAATTATTAAATCCCTCAAAAGTTGCAAGAGAACCCAACAAATCCCTTGTTGTGCCCTCCTCCTTCAACACATTCAAAACATCAACCAATGCATGTGTAGAGGCATAAAGGGTTGTAAGGGGGTACAGTACTATATGAAATCCCATTTCCTTGAGCTCTTTTGGGGTATGGAGAGGTGTGACAGCACCTTCAACCATGTTGCAAACACGGTAACCCTTTGTGCAGCGACCGATTTCACGAAGCTCATCGTCATCTCTTGCCGGTGCCTCCACAAAGCACGCATCTGCACCAGCCTATATATCAAAAGAAAGGAAAGTGTGATAAGAAGAATTAATGCTTAGGACAGAAAATAAGTCATTTTTATACAGAGAAATTAATTTCAGCAAAGAAGAACCAGATAGGCTGATGAAGAAAGGACTTAGTTTTAGTGAAATGTAGGTGTTTGCATATATGAGAAGAAGCCTCTAAATTTTCATTAATTTTCCAAAATCCAAATGAAGAAAGGCCCCTGTTATATATTGAGCAACGACAAAAATCAAGTTCGTGTTATAACTTTAAGATTCTACCACTTTTACATCATGACTGTAACATTCTGTCAATTACGTACGGCAATCATCAATGCTTTCATAACTATATCTTTGGAGATAAACTATAACAAAAACAGTTGATTATGGATCCTCATGGTGGTACATCTTCCATTTTTTCTAAGAAGGACGGATTCTGATGAGAGAGCTTTTGTAAGTATAATTAAAATGGTAGAATGCACTCGGTAATTTTCTAAGAAGAACGGATTCTGATGCAGCTTGTTTTAAAACTTATTGGTACCTCGATGTAGAGGTTGGCACGTGCAATTGCATCTGACAAGCCGACTCTGGCTGAGGTACTGGCACTTGCATCAGTGCGTGCAACCAGGAAAAAGTCACGATCTCCTATTACATCTCTTGCTGAAGCTATTTTAGCTGCATGCTCTTCAGCTGGTATCACCTAACAAAAGACTAGCAGGTAAGGGACTCCATAAATATTGCAATCATCATTCTGGTATACAGATTTTACTACATAATTTAAAATGTGAAAGAAGAACTTGAATTGGGTACCAGAACTAGTGCTGTGGTGCCATTACTTTTATGTTTTAGCGGTTCATTTTATTTTACCTGTCGAGGCTTGAATGATACTTGTCAACAAATTGAGTTATTACAATGGATTTTATCAGCAGAGCTAGATACATATATAACTAACGAAATTTTAAAAAAAATTCAGGAGGATTTTGGTTACCTGTTTACCACCCATATGTCCTTGCATTTCCAGAAAAAAACAACAACAGAAAAGCATGTCAGAATTTCAGATAGTTCAATAAGGCGCCTAGAAGTTTGAACAAAGAACTGAGAATTTGTATCCTCTGAGTTAACTCAGAGTTTTTTAGTTTAGATCAGGATCGTCCGATTTAAATCTGTATGAATATTAAAAGGTTCTTAGCATTACAGGTGCGGGTCAGATTGATCCCAATTCTGATCGGACGATCCAGAGCTAAACTCAAATGGTGCGTCAATGCAGAAGATGTGAACCCGAGAAAGGGACATAATTTTTCTTACCACATGTCTTTGGCCACGCTTGATCCTATATTTCACCAAAAAAAAAAACCTATATTATTACAAGAAAACTAACCAACATAATATATATAGGAATTATCAGGGGTTTGACTGACAAATAAGTATAAAAAAATTGCACCTCAAGAAAGCAACCAGCAGCACCAGCTGCAATAAGATCTTGAACTGTTCTTTGCACATTTAAAGCATTCCCACCTCCTGTATCTACACAATATATATCTTCCAATTAAATCAAACAAGTATTAATTCTTTGAGTTAGGTTAAGTGCAAGTGTAAGTCAGGCAAATGAAGCTATCAATTTGAACTGGTACCATACTACCATTTACCATACAAGTACTGTGTACCAGTGCATAGTAGGAGTATATATAATAGAGTGCAGGAAAAAATATAAAAAAAATACCCGCATCGGCAATTATTGGGATGTGAGGTGCAGCAGCACAAACAAACCTAGCCGTCTCTGCCATCTCCGGTGGCCTGAAACAAATATATAAAATAATCTAGATAAAACCTTCTGAAGTACCATAATATAAATGTGGCAGAATATGCATCCTAGTTTTATCTCAAATGAACCAAGATGTAATCAAATATTACATCATCTCAATGCAACAAACAGTGTCAGGCATCTATGGTTAAGATGTAAATATCAAATTCAGTAATTTCATGATTTAAAAGTTTTAAGCCTTCACAATTAACCACCAAATATATTTCTTTAATTAGTAAACAAAACAACAACTTGATTCTTTTAGATGAATTATTCATACAACCTTGATCATCTTTTTTCTTTTTCTTTTTTTTAATTTATGAGGAAATTAATCATATATTAGTTATATTCTGACAGTGATTGAAAAGGATCACTGGATCAGGCTATATATCCATTGAAGATCTGAATATTGAAGTAGCTATAGAAAGAACATAATTTTGAAAATATCTGAAGTTTTAAGTCTTCACAATTATATTAACCACCAAATACATTTCTTTAATTATTAGTAAACAAACCAACAAACCTCTTTTAGCTGAAACATTCATAAAACCTTGATCATCTTTTTTTCTTTTATTTCATACAGTGATTAAAAAAAATCAGGTCATCCATTGAACAAATTTGAATATTGAAGTAGCTATAGAAACCAGAAAGAATAGAATTTTGGAAATGGCAATAATTTTATGAGTATTAAACCCTGTGCTGTTGTTGATCCATTGTAATCACACCAAATATATATAAACACAGGAAAAGAAGGAACTAGCGAAAGAAATTAAAGGGGCATTAGAGAGAGAGAGAGAGAGAGAGAGACGTGAGAAGGCCAAAGTCAGGCTTGGCAAGGAGAGAAGCTGAGAGCGCGTAACCAGAGATAAACCCAGTGCTAAACCCTGTCTTCTGTACGATCATAGATGAGAGAGCGTCGTAGCAACCTGGCATGAGCACCACGCCTTCCTTCTCTATCAGCTTGTGTATCCTCGTGCTCCTCCCGGCGGATGCTACCACCGCCACGGAGGGACGCTGCCTCACCGGAGAGTGAGAGACTGGGCAGGGTTTCAAAGAGACGGAGATTGAACACATCTTGAGAGGAGGAAGAGGAGGAGGAGGAGGAGAGAGGAAGAAAACAAAAGACAAGGCGGGAGAGAAGAGAAGCAGGGGTTTAGACTTTAGACTGTAGTTAGGGTAGAGATTTTAACTTAGTTTTGGCTTCATGCAGCGTACAAATCATATGCATCACTATTTCGATTCTATAGTCCGTGCGCTGCATGAAGCCAAACTTACTCTGTTAAAATCTTTACCCCTTTAGTTAACACTTAACACAGTGTCTGACAGTTGTTTCCTTTCTTTGAAGGTCTCTGACAGCTGTTTTCAGTTTTATTACTTTCCGTAGGCAACTTTTTGACAGTTGTTTTGAAAATTTGTTCATATCATCCAAGTTAACATAAAATTAAATAGAAATTTCTGACGTGACCTCTTTTTTATTTTTTAATGTTATGTTTGAATTTTTTTTTTCTATGTTGTAGAAAAAAATAATTTGATCCAAATTTGTATTTTTCACTTGTTATCACTAATGTTCTAAAAAAGGGGCGGACCGGGTTCAACCCGCGCGGATAGGCGGGTAGACGGGTAGACGGGTAGGCGGGTAGGCGGGTAAAAGTTTTGAAAATCTACCCTTGCCCGTCTGCGGACCCTTACCCGCACGGGTTGGTGGACCAGGCGGACCGGGTTCACGGGTTGGTCCGGACCGGATTTCTTTTTCTGTTTTTTTTAATAACATACGCGGGTTAATAGTTTTTAATAAACCAAAAAAAAGAAAAAAAAACAGAAAAAATAAATGTAACTTCAAATCTTGTAGAACGAATCTTGCGAGATTTTGAACAAACTTCGTAATTCCGTTTGCGGATTTGTAGAATAAATTAAATTTACAGCTATTTTTTTGAACAATAAATTAAAATTTTGAGAATAATAAAAATATTGAGAGAATGAGTAAATAAAAAAATTATGAGAATATGAGATGTTGAGATGTGAAAAAATGTGAGAGATTGGGGTGTATTTATAGGGGTTTTGTTTGGGAGAATGAATTTTAAAAATTTTAAACCGACGTGTAAGATTTCAAATTCAAATTGTGAATTAAATCATAACCATTCAATGTTTTTATTGCACAAATCTTAATGAAAATATTTTTACAAGTGCGAATCTCGATAAAAATCAATGGCTTAGATCAATTGGAATAAATTGATTTGATTTGATTAGATTAAAGGTAAATGGGTGGGGGTAGGCGGGTAGGGACTCACGGGTAAGGCGGGTCACGGGTAGGCGGGCGGACCGGGCGGGCGGACCGGACGGGTAGGGTTGGCGGGTAGGCGGGTTGCGGGTTCGGCGGGTTTCGGTTTCAAAAACTTGACTCTTACCCGTATTTTTACCCGGTCCGCACAAACTCCCGAACCCCACAAACCCGCGGACGGACCGGACCGGATGGTACCCAGGTCACGGGCGGACCGGACCGGCCGGCGGGTCGCGGGTAGAAATTAGAACACTAGTTATCTCTTCCTTTTTATTATTATTAGTTTGATACTGATAATGTTCTATGTATGTATAATTATTAGTTTGATTCATATTATTATAACATAATTAGTGACTATTATTTTGTTAATATTATTTATATTTTGTAACCCACAAACTTATTATGAAAAATATTAGATCTAGTTTATGTATGACAAAAAAATATATTAAAATGTTATTTCTTATCTAAAATGTAAATAGTAATTTATTTTTAATTATTTGATTTATTTTCATATATGTATTTATACTTGTTTGATATCTGATATGTCTTTAACATCCGATCTGAATATGTATTCAACACTATTTATATTCGTATTTATATCTGAAAAACTATAATGAATAAAGATACGGCTTAATTACTATATCCGATTCATTTACACCCTTAAATGAATATGAAATGGTATTCATTAAAGATACATAGTAATAAAAAATAGATTACACAATAAATTCAAATAAATTTTAGTCAAACTCAGTTAGTTGATATTAATTGGCTAGATATGTATATGTTTATTTCGTTTGGTTCAATCATTGCTTCCTTTATTTCATTTTAGTTTAAATATTTTAGAATATCTACATATTTTATAGGAAATTGAACAATTTATGTATAAATATGTTTAATTTTCATTAATAATGACACTAATAGATTTACTCATTTTGAACCAAACTGACCGTTTGAACACCCCTGCTAGCAACACGTTTGTGTTGTCTTTGATATAGAATGTAATCAATGTATCGGTTCAAAAATCAAAAGCGGGCTAATATTGTAACAGTTACAAAAGCCCGTTGACACACACGTCTGAACAACACAAGTATATGAGACAACTAGGCCCACTAAAACCTCGCTCATCTCGGCCTAATTAATGAATAATCCGATTTAAAAAAATAAACAGAGCCCAAATACAACCCACAAATAACCGCACAGACAATTAGACAAATCCCTCGGCCCTCGAGGGCAATATCGGTATTTCCCGTCCCTCGCTTCGTTATAAATTGACAAAACCCTAACATCTGACGCTCCGCTAGGTTTTCGCACCACTTCAAAACCTCTTCGTGCGCCGCCGTCGCCTCTCGCCTCTCGCGCTCGTCGCCGCTTCTACAACTCACACCGCCGCCATGGGTCGCATGCACAGTCGTGGAAAGGGTATCTCCGCATCGGCTCTTCCTTACAAGAGGACCCCGCCAAGCTGGCTGAAGATCTCATCGCAGGATGTATGATTTATCTTCCTCTTATTCCTCTCTGATCGATTTATTAATTTATCCGTTTATTAGCTGTTGTTGTCTGTCTTGAGTTTCTCTGATTAGTAATGCGTAGGATTTTGGAATGTGAGTTTTTACATGGATAGGACAATAAATTACGGCGATTCCTAACGCTAGTTGATACTTAGTGACCAATTTGCTGGAATTCTGTGCTGTGTTGAGGAAACCAATCGTTAATCCATTCTCAATCTGAACATTGAGTTGAAATGTGAAACACTTGGTTTTAATTGAAATTAGAGAAGGTAATTAAGGGCAATAAGAATTATATTATTCATCTGTTTTGTTCAAAAATTTAGGTCGAAGAAAGCATCCATAAGTTTGCCAAGAAGGGCATGACCCCGTCCCAGATTGGTGTGATTCTTCGGGACTCGCATGGTATTGCTCAAGTAAAGAGTGTTACCGGAAGCAAGATCCTTAGGATCCTTAAGGCCCAAGGTTTGTTTCACTTCCTTTCTTATTTTGCTAGGATTTTGGTGCTTTAGTTGTTTTACTTTGGTATTGCTAGTACAAGAATTGGCAAATGTAGTTTTAATTGAAGATGCTTTGTTATAGTTACAATGCAATGTGAAAAATATTACGTCTCATGTTTTGCAGGTACTAACAGTTAGCTTAATGTTAAATGAATAAAAAAATTCTGTTTACCATAAAACATTTTCTGCATGCTGATTTATGTTTTGACTGTTAATCTTACTTCATTCCTTCACATGATAGTATTATAACATCTATCTTGTTGCTTTAATAACTTGAATTGAAAATGCTTTTTGTATCCATAATCAGGGTTGGCGCCAGAGATTCCAGAGGATCTTTACCACCTGATCAAGAAGGCAGTGGCGATCAGGAAGCATCTTGAGAGGAATCGCAAGGACAAGGATTCCAAGTTCAGGCTGATTCTTGTTGAGAGCAGGATCCACCGCCTTGCTCGCTACTACAAGCGTACCAAGAAGCTCCCTCCTGTTTGGAAATAGTTAGTTCCTTTCCATTTCCCTTTTCATTTCTATTACTTCTATAGTAGTTCTCTGATGATGGCTTGCTGGCTTGCTTCATTTGAAGTTGTTATCAAGGTTTACTGATAATTCTTAAAAAAGTGGTTGGTTATACATATTTGCATTTTCAAATTAGGTCTGTTTTGTAAGACAATTTGACATAGTCAAACTAGGTCCCCCCCCCTCTAAACATGTTCCATTGTCATTGTAATTACATTAGCCTTTGAATTGTTTGCTTAGTTGCACCTTTTCCGTCAATATGATTATTCATTCCACTGATCAATGTTGGTGATAGTGACTATGTTCTGTTATAATTCATAGATAATTATCAAAATTTGTACTCATATTTTATGAACCTATTAGTTAATACTGTTTTTCCACTTTAATAATCAGGTTTACAAAACTAATACAGATAACTATCTTTGGTTGTTAATATGTTTTCTTTGCAGTAATGATTTACTCCTGCTTTGATATGCTTTATCATGTGAGACTAACTTTTTTTTTTTTATTGTTTTCCTAACAGCGAGTCTACCACTGCTAGCACTCTTGTGGCTTAAGTTAATGTGGACACTTGATGGTGTGTGTATGGGGTTTTTCTAGTTTTGTTATGCCAAAGTTTTTATGTTAGAGGAAGACCTATTTTTGTTATTGTCTCGGACATGAATTATTTTGTTGAGTAACTTTTAAATTAGCTAGCACTGAACTTCACTGTCTTTGTGTGTTGTTGCTTCGTTCTGCTGAAATTTAGTGATTTCTTGGAGTGCTCTCTTGTCATACTATTCTTAGGGAAGTAATTCTTGTTAAGATTATTATTATATGGTGTTATATTTACGGCACTATAGCAAAGCTTGGATTGGGAAACTATTAACTGGATATTAAGTGGACATCAACTGATTATCATCAACTCGTATAACTTGTGATAAAGCGAAGGGATCTGGAATTACAAAATGAAGTCCTATTTAAGAGCAAATTTGGGCAAATAAATTTAGTCAATTATTAAAATCTGTACGTTGCCCAACATTGTTATGAGAGTTGTCGATGATTTCGTTTTGGTTAACCTGTATTGGTTTGGACTGTTTCTTTGTTCTTAACGTGGTTTTTGTGTGTTGGATGAACTTGCTGACAACATTGCAAATTTGTAGACAGTTACCGGGGTTGTGTGCCAGAAATCAGCTTGGCCATTTAGTCAGACTCCAATTACTGGGGTTTTGATTTCCAATCTCTTCTGCATACGTAGTCTTTAAGAGAGGAGGTTCCCTTTATTTTGATGTCTTATGTTATTGTATTCTTTTTTTTTTGGTTAAATATTATGTTATTGTTTTCTTACTGGACATTCTTACAGGCAGCTATGCCTTCTTTCAGTTCAGGGATACCTAGAGATGAGTAAGATTCTAAAAAAAAGGAAAATAAAATTTATGTAAATAGTACTACAGAGAAACTGTATAAGCCTTTTATGGTATGACCTGCTGGGCAACTATCCTCTGTTGAGTTTTCAACTTGCGGAGTTGATCGGACGGTCCAGATTTAATCTCAGCTGGTGAGTGTTCGGATGATGGAGGAGGTAGTATTAATTTTTCTTTGAGATTCGTGCCAAAATCTTATTTGATCTGTCCGATAAAAAACGAACGGACCAGATTAAAAGAACCGCACAGCTCCGCAGGTAACCTGCTTGGTGAAACTTTCATGTGGTGAATTTTGAATCACCATATTTAATGGTTGAATTTTGCAAGTTTTGACATGAAATTGTGTATTCAATAGCAAGTCGTACATAGGCTCGTAGCTCGCTCAAGATTTTTTTGTAAATTCTGACAGTAGCTTGCTCAAGAGTCCAGATTGAAGAATGCTCACTCATTCTTAAATCGAACTGAAAACGAGACAGCTCAACTCTGGCTCGATTCCAAATTAATGATTTCAATTTCAATCCGAAAACAAGACAGTTCAGCTCGGGATTAAATCCTAGCTCGTTGCCACCCTAGTAACATATCCAATCGCTAGAAAAAAAATAATGTTTACGGAGAAATAATAGGTAGTACAGTTAATTAGAAATTTTTTTTTTAAAACTGTTAATTATTCAAAGATCAAGAATTCGATTTCTCCTCATGAATTTGCAGCTTCTACAAATATTTTTGAAAAAAAAAAATAATGTTCATCTATTTGCTGATCCGTCTAATTTGGATCCAACAAATTAGAAATATAATTCATCTTAATAGAAAAGAGAAGAAAATAATTGATTTGAAATTGAATTTCATTGATCAGAAATTATCTAAAAATAAAATAATTCAATTTTAAACAATAAAAAAGACCCCAAAATTTCACTCAATTTACCAATCATGCCATCAATATCGGAAAAAACCCAAGAGGAACAAAACGAAATCGTATATTTTCTTGTGCCTCTCCGTGTCTTCTTTTTCTTCTACTTCAGAGACGAACCCACAATTACCTTCTTCTCTTGGTATCTTAGCTGAGCCTGAAGCTTTGTTATCAAGGATCTTCGCCCCTAAAATACAATCACAAAATAAGGAGCACGTTTTCCTAAAATAAACTCTCTTCAAATTCCACCATTTTGGCGGCAAACAAAATCAACTCTCGTTGGCTGCGACTGCGAGCGTTCTGATCAGGGGATTTGGAAATTCGCCAATTTCATTTCCCGTTTTAAGAGGGATCCCTTCCCTTGGTGGGATTTTTTTTTTTGTACCACCCTTAAAAAACGTATAAAAATAAAAACCATCCTCACCAACTTTCTATCAAAAATTCCACTCTTGCGGACTGAATCCGCGTATCCAGATCGACCGAATTCGCAGACTGAGCACGCGGATCCGAATTCGCGAATTGAGAACGCGAATTCGTGGATTGAGTCCGCGCACCCAGCCATAAACTCCGAGTCAAACTTTGCAACTCTTTTTGGAATATATCAATCGTTCAAATAGTTTATGCATGAATCTCAACTCTCAAATAATACTTTATGCACGAATCTCAACACTCAAATTGAGTCTGAATTTCAGATCCTGTTGACACCTCATTTTCAATTCGCATCATTTGAGTCAAACTTTGCGGCTCTTTTTGGAATACATCAATCGTTCAAATAAAAGATGCACGAATCTCAACACTCAAATAATACATCTCAACAATTCAAATTTGCATAGTTTAATATTTGCTTCCGTTATTTCATCTAACTTGGGTACGCATATTCAATCTGCGAATCCGCAGTTTTGCTGATTCAGTCCACGGATCTGGATACGCGTTCTCAGTCTGCGAATTCAGTCGATCTGGATATGCGGATTCAGTCCGCGGGAGTGGTATTTTTGATAGAAAGTTTGCGAGGGTGGTACAAAAAAAAATCCCTCCCTTGGTTCCGATCAGACTCTTTCTCTTCGCGATTTGGACGCCTCCGAATCGTGCGAACTCCTTTCTTTTCTCTTTTGGGCATTCTCTTCCGATCGATCAGTAAGAATTCAGAGTAGGTTCGATGCCCATTGGACCTATGGTGTAATGACCATTCGATCTGCATCAAGATTCGTGCGAACTAATTAAAATCCGTGCAGGTATGTTTTAGTTTTCGTGCACACAAATCTTAATGCTAATTGTACAGTGTTAGAGCTAACTGGACATAAAAGTAGGTCTGATGCCCATCGGACCTACTCCTATATCATTAGGTAAGGAGCGTCAATTCTATTTGTGTTTCTCGTTTGCGTTAACACTATGATCGGAATGGGAGTAGACTAAAATTTCAATTCATTTCAATAGAATAGAGTAGAATAGAGTAGAAAAAAAATGATTATAAATTGAATTTTTGTGATTATAATGAATAATTGTTAAATGAGAATTGATTTGGACATACACGAAGAAAATGCTTTATTTATCACCATTAACACCATAGGATGAGAAAGAAAAATATGACAAAGGATAATTTTGTCTTTTAACCTCAGCAAATTCTATTTTTGTCAAATCCGATCCTTTTAGACAAGGTTTTAAATAGTTACTTTTTTTTTTCATTTAAAATCACATGAATTGAATTCTATCCCGTATTATATTCTTTTCCGATCATAAAATTTACAAAAAGAAGAATTCTCTTTCTCGTTTCCTTCAAATGAATTGATTCCGATCATAGTGTAAGAAACCCTCCCTTCCAATCGGGTCTGGATCCCTAAAGTTACTTAATTTTTGGGTTTTGAATCAAAACCGTACAATTCAAATTTGTTTCTCGGGATGCGTGTGCTCCAATTCCATCCGAATTGTCTCGAATTCGAATCTGACGGTCCCTATCTAAAAAACAATTTTTGGTTACTTCACTGGATCTGATTCATCTGAATTCCTTCCGATCAGACCAGAAAAGAAAAGAGAGCGAAAATGGAAATCTGGAATCGTTCACAGCGAAGTGGAGGCCACATCCATCTCCCAATTTCTCACACCAAATGTGGACTCTTTCTCTAACGCATTCTTCCTCTCTCCGTGCAATCTTCTCTCTGCTCTCTTTTTCGCCTCGCTCTCCTTTCTTTCCTTCTTTCCGCTTTTCTCTCCTCTCCTCCTCCCCTCGCCGCCCTCTCTCCATGGAGTCTCACCCTTCTTCCTCACGGCCCGCGAAGCCTTTCTCTAATATGTCTTATGCATCCAGAGCCAGAGGAAGGCAACATCACTAACTTCAAACTTCTTTTGTAATTCCCATCAATTTGATTCTCTCCAGACTTAACAAAAAATTGTGATTTTTTTTTTTAATTTTAGTGGGAGGGGAAGAGGAAGAGGCGGCGGCAGCCGGAGCAACACTGATGGTGAGAGCAGCAGAATCGATGCTCTTGGAAGGCTTCTGTACTCTCTCTCTCTCTCTCTCTCTGCCCAATGTTTATTTTGATTATATATTGAAGTCATTGGCAATGGCATTCAATGTCTTAATTCCTCTGATGCAATATCTGATCCCACTGATAGTCAAGACAAAAGCTTGATTTATGGTTGGTGAAGGACTGAAATAATAAAATTAATTTAAATTCAGATGCTGTGGGTGTCTCTTTTATTAATAAGATTCTTATCAGAGAGACCATAAATTGATTAAAACCAATTAGAAATGTTGTAGGATTTAACACCAGCAGTTTATCAGACTTTCACTGGTTCTCTTGAAGTCCTTATTGTATCAGCTAATATACTATAGATTTTGGGTACATCATCTATCAATTCATCCATAGAACTAAAGAAAAATCATACTGGAAGTCTAACCTGTACAGTATCGGGATCTGAGTATGAATTTCTTGTTCTTAAGAGGCTACTAAGATATCTCTATGTTGTTTGTTTAAGTTCATTCAAGTGAAGAAGCACTAATTGAAACAGTATGAATTTAATTGTATGCCAGGACAAGGATTTTGCGGCACATGGCATCTGAGCTGAATTTGAATATGAGGAATGATGGATATGTGCGAGTTAATGATTTACTGAACCTCAATATACAAACATTTGCTAAAATCCCTTTGAAATCCCACACTGTAGAGGAAGTCAGAGAGGTGAATATCTAACCTTCTTGTTACCATATTGTATCTTAATTATACCAACTCATAGTATCATGTACTTTGTGGTTCTGTCATGATTTTAAGGCTGTTAGGAGGGACAACAAGCAAAGGTTTGGTCTTTTGGAGGAAGATGGTGAGCTTTTTATTCGTGCAAACCAAGGGCACACTATAAAGGTCTCTTTTTCTCCCACTGTTGGTTTTATATATACTTGGAAAACAACTAAACAACATGGATCTATTTGAATGAGAGAGATATTTTGTGATTAGGTTTAAACATTTGTTTGTTTTCCTTATTTTTGTCTGCTTGCTTTGTGGGGTTCATACTGAAATGTCGCTTGTGAGATTCTTAAGTATAAATGTTGATTTATTAACCTACATGATTGATATATAAACAAAACTAGATCACCTCTGTTCAAAGTTTCCATACATAAAGTTTGTTCGTTCTTATTTCTTCATAGGCTGTTGAATCTGAGCACTTGTTGAAACCCATTATATCAGCTGAGGAAGTGCCAGGTAATCTCCATAAGAAACTCAAGTAAATCCTCAGAAACGTACTTTCAGAAGTTAAAGCATCTCATAGATTTTTGTTTAACTGTATAGTATGTGTGCATGGCACTTACAAGAGAAATTTAGAGTCGATATTAAAATCTGGATTGAAACGGATGGAAAGGCTACATGTACATTTCTCAAGTGGCTTGCCCACTGATGGCGAAGTAATAAGCGGTATGCCATAGATGATTTCTTTTAATTATTCTTCTTGCCATAAATGACCTGATTATTACTGAAAAAAAATTACTCTAACCAAGGTTCACTGAGCTAAATAAGATATCCATCCTTGGTGCATATGGGATGCCAAAATGTAATGTCTGCTGGTTTAACCTGTAAAGGATGGTTGTATGTACCAGTGCCTGCCAAAGTTGGTGCATCATTATGGTTTTTGAAAAAAATAATATATCTGATTGTTTTCTCAGGTATGCGAAGAGACATCAACATCTTGATCTACTTGGATGTTAAGAAAGCATTGGAAGGTAGTTTATTATATGAATTTGCCTTTTGTTGTTCTTATATGTATAAATTCTGAAGCTAGTGAATCTCATATTATTATTTCTTTGTGTCAGATGGAATGAAGCTGTATGTCTCTGATAATAAGGTGATTCTTACCGAGGGTTTTGATGGACTTGTGCCAGTCAAATATTTTGCAAAGATAGAGACATGGCCGAGAAGAGAATTGGTGCCATTCCAATTCTAGGTGATGGTTCTGAAAGTGACATAGATTTGTGAGCATGTGGGTGAAGTTAATTTGTTAAGAATGAATTTTCAGAAATAAAACTTTGTTGAGAAAAAAATATCCCAGAATGTCGAAGATGGTCGTGATTTAGGAAATAATTGGGTTTGAGGTGTTAGCACAGTAGAGGAAACAATCTTTAAATGGAAGTGATTGTATTCTATACTGGTTTTTGAAGAAACAAAAACAAAAAATCTCCAATGTGTTGATTATTAGCCAGCAATCCTTTTTTTTAGAACCAAAACGATTTTTTTCTTTTCTTTTGATAGCAGAAACATGGGAGCTGATACCGATAAAAAAAAATCATTACATGGATAATTGGTCCCATTGGATTTTGTTATCAGCCAGCAACACTTATTTTTGAAAGAACCAAAAAGACTTTCTCTTTGATAGCAGAAGCATACAAACATCGCTCAAAAAATGAATCATAATATTGCCAGTCTGATAAACAATTTGTTACAACAAACAATAAGCAATTCATCTTTTCTATAATTTATTATTCATACTCTCTCAAATGATAATTGTCCTCAATTTAGCTTCTCGGATACATCCAGGAAAAAAAAAACCTCTATTCACTGATTTGTCTAATTTTTCACAAACTTCTGTAGCACATCAAAGTAATCAGGGAAGGTCTTGCGGGTGCAACCGGGGTCATTTATGGTTACCGGTACACCAGCACATGCTGCTAGCGAAAATGTCATGGCCATTCTATGGTCATCATAGGTGTCAATTGCTGCTATGTTCAGCTTCTCAGGAGGGGTGATTATACAATAATCGGGTCCTTCTTCTACTGTCGCACCCAACTAATAACAAGTTTAAATAATTAAATATTAGATTCATAATTAAAAAGTTAGATTGACATTGAAAATTATATGTCAGTAGAGATGAAAATTATATGTGTCAGTAGAGAATATAACACAAGTACTTCTGTAAAATATATATTATTGTACCTTTCTAAGTTCAGTGCAGATAGCGACCATTCTCTCAGTCTCCTTAACTCTCCAAGAAGCCACTGATTTAGAAAAAAAGAATAAAAACAAAAAAAATCAACAATAGAGCACAAAAAAGGATCTAAATATGGGTATGCAGAATGGATCAAACCTGATTCGTAACTAAGGTTGCTGTTTTGGCCGAATTTCTATTCAGTAGCTATATGCAAATGAATCAAATAAATGCAGCTTAAGAATGAAGTCAAGCTAGGTGTCTTTTCAAAATAAACTGGTATATTACTAGCAATCCAGCATTAAAAAATGCAATATAAATTGTAACAAATATTACCATCTCTAATAGCAGTGGGGCCGTCAGCAAAAAGCGCAACAACAGCCAATGTCATGGCAACATCTGGCATTTTGTTCATGTTCACATCAACAGCTTTCAAGTGCTTTTCCCTGAAAGAGGAACCCCGTGGTGGACCAGTGACAGTTACACTATTCTCAGTCCATGTCACCTTCGCCCCCATTTTCTCGAGTACTTCAGCAAATTTCACATCTCCCTACAACATTTTAGAAGTTAAGAAACATTTCTTCGACATATTCAAAAAAGCGGGATAAAGAAAGTAAAAAGGTGATACCTGTAAGCTGGTTGTACCACAGCCCTCTACAGTAACTGTACCGCCAGTTATTGCAGCACCGGCTAAGAAGTAACTTGCACTAGATGCATCACCTTCTACAAAAGCCTTTCCAGGTGACCTAACAATAGCCATTATAGCATGGATATAAATGCACTGAGAAACCATACTAACTACTAAGGTGATATAATATATGGTTCTCAGTATAGCTAAGAAAAGAGATTTTACTTGTATTTTTGACCGCCTTTAATGAAGAAGCGGTCCCAGCTGTCAGAATGCTCAACACTGACACCAAACCGCTCCATTAGTTTCATGGTCATTTCCACATAAGGGATAGATATTAATTTATCAATGATTTCTATTTCGATATCTCCAAGTGCAAGAGGCCCTGCCATGAGCAATGCACTTAAGTACTGACTACTAATAGAGCCCGACAGCTTAACCTGAAGTTTAAAAGAAATATCAGATATCTAAGGGCCTTATATAGGCAGGCCATAACAAAATAATGACCAAATTAACCATAGCTTGATACCTTTCCACCGGGGAGGCCACCAATGCCTCTGACACGAACCGGAGGGCAGTCGGTACCCAAAAAACAATCTGCATCAGCGCCAAGTTGTTTTAGGCCAGAGACCAAATCACCTATTGGTCTTTCCCTCATTCGTGGGACTCCATCAAGCACGTAACTGTAGTTTGAGATATTTCAGTTAGAAAAATTGCAACATGTGCCAGATTATACCAGATTGCAACACAATGGCAACTAATGTTGCAACATGTACCAGATTATACCAGATTGCAACACAACGGCAACTAATGTTGCAACATGTACCAGATTATACAAGCTTGCAACACAACGGCAATTAATGTTGCAATTATATAATGAAATGGAGAAATATCCTTTTTCATACAAATAGTGAGAAAAATGCATCTGTAATGCCGTATTTGTCATATCAGATCGAAACAACTTGATTATTATTTTTCATTTCAATTTTTGGTTCAAATGTTTATTTTGAGTTTTCTTGAGTTGTCAGATGTGTTCAGTCTTAATTTGACACCTTTCTTATCCAACCCAGTACCATGCCAGTCTTAATTTTCTTTAATAAAATAATAAAACAATCACCTTCCATTCCCACCAGCGACGGTCAATGCAGCAGTCAAAGGCCGCATGGCAGTGCCAGCATTACCTAAGAAGAGTTGAACCTCCTTTGATTCTTTGCCGACTGGGAACTGACCGCCCGACCCCACAACCACTGCCCTTTTAGCCTCTTTGTCTATTTCTACAGAAAGGCCAAGGGTTTTCAAAGCCTCGAGCATGTAGTGTATGTCATCGCTGTCTAACAAGTTATCTACCACGGTTGTTCCCTGATAGAGAGAGAGACATTCTAAATTTAGTAAGGCCTTTTCTGAGAAAATTTAAGGTCTTTAGTGAGATTAATGCAACTGACACAATGCAAGTAGAGAAGGTACTGGGACATTGTAGAAAGAAGGCGATTAAAGTATAATGGTGTAATTCATCTACTAATTAAACCTGCCAATGTTCCATTCAAAGATGAATTCAGGAAAGATTACACGCTAAAGTTGAGATCTTATCATCCCAAAAAGCACAAAATACACCGTAACGAACCCACAAAACTCTAATCTGGCACCGAACAACTCACCTCGGAAAGAGCAGCAAGGAGAAGCGTGCGATTTGACAGGGATTTAGATCCAGGCAAGTTAATAGTCCCTGAAATCTCCTTAATAGGCTGAAGCACGATCTCTGGTACAGTGGAGGGTTTCTCTGGAGCAGCCGCGACAGAAGCTCTGACAACAACACGCCTAGACGAGGAGAAACCACCATTTGTGCACCGCAAAGAGCTCGAATTGGAATTTTTTTGGGCTAATCGGAGAGAAGGAATTGAAACGGGCTGGGCGCGAGATCTGGACAGATTTGAACCGGAGATGTAGATTCTGGGTTCAAGCCCCTTCGCCATGGCTGTTTGTGCCATCTCTCGCTGTTCTTCTTTTTCGTAAAGTTTCCTTCTTTTCGGGAAGTCAGATTTGGTGGGAGCTTGGAATGCGGGTTTGGTAGTGGAGGTAACTGGTAAGTAGAAGTAGAGAGCGCGGGGTAGGTGAAGAAATGGAGGTTTTTTCAGTCAGCCACCAAACTCCCTGAGGTTTTGTACTCTGAGGTATCTCATACTTTGCGTGACCCGTGCCAGTAGTATTTGAGCTTCAAGATTCGTGTAGAATATATTTTAACGGTTGGGATTTTTTCACAAGTCACGCCAAATATGAGATATCTCAGAGGATGCGAATTTTAATTCCCTGGGGTTGGTAGTTGCTCACTGTACCGCATTTATCCAACGCAGTCTGTCGTTCGATTTTGCCAAGTTGGTGATACAAGGAAATGGCCGAAATTTTTGTTAATAAAAAAATTAAAAGAAAAAATTTCGACAATCGAAAAACAGTTTTCAGAAATTCAATATAAATGATGTATGAACGTTTTAGGCTACAACATTTTAATTAGCGAATGAAATTACTGCTAATTAATGAAACAATGTGAGAAAAACAAAACGTTCTAAACATTCTCAACTATAATACCCACAACTTTTTATTTACGCAAATCAGATTTTGATTAGCGAACGTCCAAATAATGTTATAAACCATTACATTTTTCTTAAATATTGAATTTTCAAAAATTGCTACTCAATTGTCGATATTTTTTTTTCTATTAAGAAAAATTTAGGAGAAAATGGTCCTTTCGCTTCGGTCTATACCAAACCTTGGAGGCCATTTTGTCATAGAATTATTTTAATAAAGAAGATCGTCAAAAATTAGATTTAATTTATTTAATTTAAAATGCAATGATCAATGGGATGTATACTATAGTTTTGTAAAAGGTATGATATTTGATGAATGAGATTATGGTAATGATGTAATATGCATATAACATATTGGCTTGTGTAATAGATTCATATCTTTATTTTCAGAGTTCAAACAATCGATGTGAACCGTTTAACATATTACATAATCTTTATATGAGATCAAGAGTTCAAAAAATCAATGTGAACCGTATTACATAATCTTTATATGAAATTGTAATTGAAGATCAAATTGTATATTTTTGTACAAACTTATTTTTTTTTTTATATAAGTAAAAGATGATTTAATCTAAAAATTCTAGATTGTTTGAAAGTAGTGATTTTCTACCTATCTAAACATAACAAAAATTGTATTATATTTGTATTTTTAGATGGTGCATACTGCATAGCATATATTGTATTTGTAAAAATGACGATATTTAATATATTTTTTTATCTTTAATATTTAGTGAGTCGTGTTTTCAATCAGACAAATAAGATAACTTTTGATTATCATTGTAATTGACAACATATTTTTATATCAAGTAATGAATTTATTTTATATATTTTTTTATTTTTTGAATTCATTCAGAATATAATTATACGGGGATAAAAAAGGAAAATGAAAATAAACATTGCGGCATAACAAATTTGAGGCGGCCAAGGAGATTGCAACATGCGAGTAATATGGATCAGTGTTGTAAATAATGGTATACGGTCGTCAAACAAACAGGGTACCGCCAAGCGATTAATTCTAAATAATCGGGAATAATTGTTCATATTCGGAAATAATCATCCGATTAGTCAGAAAAATCTATAATAATTTAGTCACCGCCAAATTGACTGATTAATCAGTCTAAACACTGATACGAACTTCATATAGTTAGATTGCAGCACGTGAGTCGTATGACTCCAATAACAGGTTGTTGACTCCAACAAATTTTTGAAACCAACCACAGGGAAAATAATAATAACATAATGGAATCAGACCTATGATCTCTACAGTTTTTCAGGTAATTTATACATGCAGACACACACAGAGCGAAGCCAGACTTTCAGGCTATAGGGATTAAACATGAATGGAGTCAAATATATAAATTTTTCTACTACGAAGGGGTCAATTTCATCTTATTCATATTATTTTAGTTTAAATTATATTAAAAATAGAGTATAAATAAATAAAAAATTGTAAATGAATGGGGTCAATTGACCTCTATTTATTGAATGTAGATTCCTCATTGCATACACAGGCGGATTCATAATTTCGGTCAGAGTAGGCACAGACTACGGATAATAGTGTAATTTTTTTTCCTGACGAATAAGAGCAGAGTAGTAGATAGGAATTTAAAAAAGCCATGGCGTGACCAGATACGCCACAGCACGGTATGTTTCGGTCACGGCACAACATGTTTGCAAGGCACATGTCGTGACTTACACGTCCCATGCCATGACCATTCGTGTGACATGATCATCTTTAAAAAATTTGGCATGACACGTCATGCGAAAGATTTAATCGCGGTATGGCACGTGGTCACGTGAGTCAGGTGTAATTAGGACATTTAAATCTTGATCGAATAGTGAATCTTAAATAAACTAATATAAATTATGAAAAAAATAATTAAATATGACCAAACGTGACAAACCAGTCATGTGTGGTCAAAGTGTGACTAACGTGTTGTGACCATCCTTCCAAATTTGATCATGGTACAACATGATATGTAAAAAATCTGACTTTATCACTGAGTGACACGTGATCCAGAGGTAGGCACAAGTCTATCCAAGAGTACGCACAAGTTTAATTTACCAGTACACTACTAGAATTCTGGTTTTTAGCATGGGTAAAATTCGGCTTGTTGCATAGACTTACCAATGCAACAACCCCCAAAAATGTCAGTTGCATGGGTTACCGTTGCAATAACCCCCGTTGCAACTACTCAATTTCCTACTTGGTGCATGGGTTACCCATGCAATAACTTCTGGAATACATATTGCAACGGTGTTCCCATGCAACAAGTACCCATGTAACAAATCATGCAGGATGTACTTGCAACGATATAGCATGGAGTATTAGCAATGATAGAGGAGTTAGTAATTGTATGGGTAAAGTGTGTGGGTCCCATGGAGTATTTGCAACGATAGAGGATTGAGTAGTTGCATGGGTAAATAACGTGCGTCCTGCATGGTTAGTTGCATGGGTAATTAATCTATTAGTTGCATGGGTAAAGAAGGTGGGCCCTAATAGGTTAATGTCTGGATCCCATATTTGTATAGATTGTCCGATGCAAAAAACTGTCGTTCATAAAAAAATTCAAGCCCAATTCTATAATTCATCTCATACCAATTTGGTACCTGTACCGATTTGGTACCAACCCATAGGCAACCAAGAATCTTTTACATTACACATTGAAACATAATAAGAACAACAACACAATTAAACATGGAGAGTAACATTTTAATTATCATTAATCATTATAGTAAATTATTTTCCTTGAAACATCAAACCAAAAAGGATTGCAACCACAGTATAAGTAACTTGTTTCTACAACCAAAATATATGCACAACCCATCACCAAAAAATATACAAAATACCATTTTTCTGTGATAATGGTTTACAACACCCCACACTAGAAGTGCTAGTTGTTCTGCCTTTCTTCCCTGAACCACTCGGCGTCAACACCTAGGCGTGTTGCCACCTCATTTTCAGATTGCGCATTGAGAAGTGCTCGGAAATTTCTTCCCCCATTTGATTCTGTCAAATCTAAGACACGTATGAAATTTTCTCCTTCCCTGTGTGTGTACTGTTAGAACTTTCAAAATACGAGAATCAGCACTGTGCCAAAACAAGTAATAATACCAGTCCAACAAAGTGCTGGACTTATATCCGAAACTGAATGCAAATGTAGTTCCTAAGCAACAGAACAAATGCAAATGAGATTCATAAGCACAAGATCAAGGGCAAAAGAGGTTGTTAAGCACACGAACAACGCCAATTGAGGTTGTTAAGTACACAAACAAGGGCAAATGAAGTTCCTAAGCACAAAAACAAATGCAAATGAAGTTCATAAGCACAAGATCAAGGGCAAAAGAGTTTGTTAAGCACACAAACAATGCTAATTGAGGTTGTTAAGTACACAAACAATGGCAAATGGAGTTCCTAAGCACAAGAAGAAATGCAAATGAGGTTCATAAAAATAAGATCAAGGCAAATTATGTTGCAGAGTGCA
Source organism: Carex cristatella (assembly GCA_024447775.1). Lineage (NCBI taxonomy): Eukaryota > Viridiplantae > Streptophyta > Magnoliopsida > Poales > Cyperaceae > Carex > Carex cristatella. Next base: position 1,131,301 of record JAJHPF010000010.1, read on the forward strand.
ATAACTACGCCAATTGAGATTGCACACGGACAAGGGCAAATAAGGTTCCTAAGTACAAGAACAAATACAAATGTGGTTCGTAAGCACAAGATCAAGGGCAAATTATGTTGCAAAGTGTAAGAACAACGACAAGTAAGGCTGTTAAGCACAAGAACAAGTGTAAATGATGTTGCTAAGCCCAAGAAAAAGGGCAAAAGATGTTGAGAAGCATATTAACAATGACAATTGAGATTGTTAAGCACATGAGCAAGGGCAAATGAGGTTCATAAGCACAAGAACAAAAGCAAATGGGGTTCCTAAGCACAAGATCAAGGGAAAAAGAGGTTATTAAGCACACGAACAACGCCAATTGAGGTTGTTAAGCACACAAACAAGGGTAAATGAGGTTCCTAAGCACAAGAACAAATGCAAATGAGGTTCATAAGCAAGATTAAGGGAAATTATGTTGCAAAGTACAATAACAACGACAAATGAGGTTGTTAAGCAGACGAACAAATGTAAATGATATTGTTAAGCACAATAACAAGGTTAAAAGAGGTGAAGAAACATATGAACAACGACAATTGAGGTTGTTAAGCACAGGAACAAGGGCAAATGAGGTTCCTATGCACAAGAACAAATGCAAATGAGGTTCATAAGCACAAAATCAAGGGCAAATTATATTGCGAAGCGCAAGAACAACACCAATTGAGATTGTTAAGCACACGAACAAGGAAAAATCAGGATACTAAGCACAAAAACAAATGCAAAAGTGGTTCAAAAGCACAAGATCAAGGATAATTATGTTGCAAAGTACAAGAACAATGACAAATGAGATTGTTAGGCATAAGCACAAGTGTATATGATGTTACTAATCACAAGAACAAGGGCAAAAGAGGTTAAGAAGCATATTAACAACGACAATTGAGATTCTTAAGCACACGAATAAGGGCAAATGAGGTTCCTAAACAGAAGATCAAGGGAAAAAAGAGGCAGTTAAGCACACAAACAATGCCAATTGAGGTTGTTAAACACACAAACATGGGTAATGAGGTTCCTAAGCACAAGAACAAATGCAAATGAGGTTCATAAGCAAGATCAAGGGCAAATTATGTTGCAAAGTGCAACAACAACGACAAACGAGGTTGTTAAGCACAAGAACAAGTGTAAATGATATTGCTAAGCACAATAACAAGGTTAAAAGAGGTTAAGAAGCATATGAACAACGACAATTGATTTTGTTAAGAACACGAACAAGGACAAATGAGGTTCCTACGCAAAGGAATAAATGCAAATGAGGTTCATAAACACAAGATCAAGGGCAAATGAGGTTGTTAAGCACACAAGCAACGCCAATTGAGGTTGTTAAGTACACAAACAAGGGCAAATAAAGTTCCTAAGTACAAGACCAAATGCAAATGAGGTTCATAAGCACAAGATCAAAGGCAAAAGTATTTGTTAAGCACACGAACAACGCCAATTGATGTTGTTAAGCACAGAAACAAGGGAAAATGATATTTCTAAGCACAAGAACAAATACAAATGAGGTTCATAAGCACAAGATCAAGGGAAAATTATATTACAAAGCACAGCAACAACGACCAATGAGGTTGTTAAGCAGAAGAACAACTGTAAATGATGTTGCTAAGCACAAGTACAAGGGCAATATGGGTTAAGAAGCATATAAACAACGACAATTGAGGTTGCTAAGCACACGAACAAGGGCAAATGAGGTTTCCAAGCACAAGAACATATGCAAATGAGATTCATAACCACAAGATCAAGGGTAAAAGAGGTTGTTAAGTACACAAACAATGACAAATGAAGTTACTAAATACAAGAACAAATGCAAATTAGGTTTATAAGGAGAAGATCAAGGGCAAATTATGTTGCAGAGAGCAAGAACAATGCCAATTGAGATTGTTAAGCACACAGACAAGGGCAAATGAGGTTCCTAAGCACAAGAACAACTGCAAATGAGGTTCATAAGCACAAGATCAAGGGCAAATTATGTTGCAAAGTGTAAGAACAATGACAAGTAAGTTTGTTAAGCACAAGAACAAGTGTAAATGATGTTAGTAAGCACAATAAGAAGGGCAAAAGAGGTTGAGAAGTATATTAACAATGACAATTGAGATTGTTAAGCACATAAACAAGGGCAAATGAGGTTCCTAAGCGCAAGAACAAAAACAAATGAGGTTCTTAATCACAAGATCAAGGGAAAAAGATGTTGTTAAGCACACGAACAAGGTCACTTGAGGTTGTTAAGCACACAAACAAGGGTAAATGAGGTTCCTAATCATAAGAACAAATGCAAATGAGGTTCATAAGCAAGATCAAGGGCAAATTATATTGCCAAGTGCAAGAACAACGACAAATGAGGTTGCTAAGCAGAAGAAAAAATGTAAATGATATTGCTAAGCACAATAACAAGGTTAAAAGAGGTTAAGAAGCATATGAGCAACAACAATTGAGGTTGTTAAGCACATGAACAAGGGCAAATGAGGTTCCTATGCACAAGAACAAATACAAATGAGGTTCATAAAGACAAAATCAAGGGCAAAGGAGGTTGCTAAGCACACGAGCAATGCCAATTGAGGTTGTTAAGTACACAAACAAGGGTAAATTAAGTTCCTAAGTACAAGCCCAAATGCAAATGAGTTTCATAAGCACAAGATCAAGGGCAAAAGTGGTCGTTAAGCACACGAGCAACGCCAATTGAGGTTGTTAAGTACACAAACAAGGGCAAATAAAGTTCCTAAGTACAAGACCAAATGCAAATGAGGTTCATAAGCACAAGATTAAGGGCAAATTATATTGCAAAACGCAAGAACAACGCCAATTGAGATTCTTAAGCACACGAACAAGGGAAAATCAAGTTACTAAGCACAAAAACAAATGCAAAAGTGGTTCAAAAGCACAAGATCAAGGGTAAATTGTGTTGCAAAGTACAAGAACAATGACAAATGAGATTGTTAGACATAAGAACAAGTGTATATGATGTTGCTAAGCACAATAACAATGGCAAAAGAGGTTAAGAAGCACATTAACAACAACAATTGAGATTGTTAAGCACACGAACAATGGCAAATTAGGTTCCTAAGTACAAGAACAAATGCAAGTGAGGTTCCTAAGCACAAGATCAAGGGAAAAAGAGATTGTTAAGCACACGAACAACGCCAATTGAGGTTGTTAAGCACACAAACAAGGGTAAATGAGGTTCCAAAGCACAAGAACAAATGCAAATGAGGTTCATAAGCAAGATCACGGGCAAATTATGTTGCAAAGTGCAAGAATAACGACAAACGAGGTTGTTAAGAACAAGAACAAGTGTAAATGATATTGCTAACCACAATAACAAGGTTAAAAGAGTTTAAGAAACATATGAACAACAACAATTGATTTTGTTAAGCACACGAACAAGGACAAATGAGGTTTCCATGCAAAGGAACAAATGCAAATGAGGTTCATAAACAAAAGATTAAGGCCAAAAGAGGTTGTTAAGCACACGAGCAACGCCAATTGAGGTTGTTAAGTACACAAACAAGGGAAAATAAAGTTCCTAAGTACAAGACCAAATGCAAATGAGGTTCATTAGCACAAGATCAATGACAAAAGTGGTTGTTAAGCACACGAACAACGCCAATTGATGCTGTTAAGCACAGAAACAAGGAAAAATGATATTCCTAAGCACAAGAACAAATACAAATGAGGTTCATAAGCACAAGATGAAAGGCAAATTATATTGCAAAGCGCAACAACAATGACCAATAAGGTTGTTAAGCACAAGAACAAGTGTAAATGATGTTGCTAAGGACAAGTACAAGGGCAATATGGGTTAAGAAGCATATGAACAACGACAATTGAGGTTGTTGAGCACACGAACAAGGGCAAATGAGGTTTCTAAGCACAAGAACAAATGCAAATGAGCTTAATAGGCACAACATCAAGGGTAAAAGAGGTTGTTAAGCACACGAACAATGCCAATTGAGGTTGTTAAGTACACAAACAATGGAAAATGAAGTTCCTAAGTACAAGACCAAATGAAAATGAGGTTCATAAGCACAAGATCAAGGGCAAAAGTGGTTGTTAAGCACACGAAGAACGCCAATTGATATTGTTAAACACAGAAACAAGAAAAAATGAGATTCCGAAGCACAAGAACAAATACAAATGAGGTTCAGAAGCACAAGATCAAGGGAAAATTATATTGCAAAGCGCAACAACAACGACCAATGAGATTTTTAAGCACAAAAACAAGTGTAAATGATGTTGCTCTAAGCACAAGTAAAAGGGCAAAAGAGGTTAAGAAGTATATGAACAACGACAATTGAGGTTGTTAAGCACACGAACAAGGAAAAATGAGGTTCTTAAGCACAAGAACAAATGCAAATGAGCTTAATAAGCACAAGATCAAGGGCAAAAGAGGTTGTTAAGCACACGAACAACGCCAATTGAGGTTGTTAAGTACACAAACAAAGGCAAATGAAATTCCTAAGCACAAGAACAAATACAAATAAGGTTCATAAGCACAAAATCATTGGCAAATTATGTTGCAAAACACAACAACAATGATAAATCAGGTTGTGAAGCACAAGAACAAGTGTAAGTGATGTTGCTAAGCAAGAAAACGAGGGCAAAAGAGGTGAAGAAGCATATGAATAAAGAAAATTGAAGTTGTTAAGCACACGAACAAGGGCAAATGAGGTTCCTAAGCACAAGAACAAATGCAAGTGAGGTTCATAAGCACAATATCAAAGGAAAAAGAGGTTGTTAAATGCACAAACAATGGCAATTGAGGTTTTTAAGAACACAAACAAGGGAAAATGGAGTTCCTAAGCACAAGAACAAATGCAAATGAGATTCATAAGCACAAAAACGAGGGCAAATTATATTGCAGAGCGCAAGAACAACGCCAATTGAGATTGTTAAGCACACGAACAAGGGAAAATGAGGTTCCTAAGCACAAAAACAAATGTAAAAGTGGTTCATAAGCACAACATCAATGGTAAATTATGTTGCAAAGTATAAGAACAACGACAAATGAGATTGTTAAGCATAAGAACAAGTGTAAATGATGTTGGTAAGCACAAGAACAAGGTTAGAAGAGGTTAAGAAGCATATTAACAACGACAATTGAGGTTGTTAAGCAAACGAACAAAGGCAAATGAGGTTTGTAAGCACAAGAACAAATGCAAATGAGGTTCATAAACACAAGATCAAGGGCAAAAGAGTTTGTTAAGCACACGAACAACGCCAATTGAGATTTTTAAGTACACAACCATGGGCAAATGGAGTTCCTAAGCACAAGAACAAATGCAAATGAGGTTCATAAGCACAAGATTAAGAGCAAATGAGGTTGTTAAGCACACGAAAAACGCTAATTGAGGTTTTTAAGTACACAAACGAGGGCAAATGGAGTTCCTAAGCACAACAAAAAATACAAATGAGGTTCATAAGCACAAGATCAAGGGCAAATTATGTTGCAAAGCGCAACAACAACGATAAACGAGGTTGTTAAGCACAAAAACAAGTTTAAATGATGTTGCTAAGCACAAGAATAAGGGCAAAAGTGGTTACGAAGCACAATAACAAATGCAAATGAGGTTGTTAAGCACAAGATTAAGGATAAAAGAGGTTGTTAAGCACACGAACAACGCTAATTGAAATTGTTAAGTATATAAAAAAGGGCAAATGAAGTTCCTAAGTACAAGACCAAATGCAAATGAGATTCATAAGTACAAGATCAAGAGGAAAAGTGGTTATTAAGAACACAAACAACGCCAATTGTGGTTGTTAAGCACACAAACAAGGGCGAATGGAGTTCCTAAGCAATAGAACAAATGCAAATGAGGTTCATAAGAACAAAATCAAGGGCAAATTATATTGTAAAGCGCAAGAACAACGCCAATTGAGATTGTTAAGCACACGAACAAAGGAAAATCAGGTTACTAAGCACAAAAACAAATGCAAAAGTGGTTCAAAAGCACAAGATCAAGGGTAAATTATATTGCAAAGTGTAAGAACAACGACAAGTGAGGTTGTTAAGCACAAGAACAAGTGTAAATGATGTTGCTAAGCCCAAGAAGAAGGGCAAAAGATGTTGAGAAGCATATTAACAATGACAATTGAGATTGTTCAGCACATGAGCAGGGGCAAATGATGTTCCTAAGCACACGAACGAGGGGAAATGAGGTTCCTAAGCACAAGATCAAGAGAAAAAGAGGTTGTTAAGCAGACGAACAATGCCAATTGGGGTTGTTAAACACACAAACAAGGGTAAATGGAGTTTCTAAGCACAACAACAAATACAAATGAGGTTCATAACCACAAGATCAAAGGGAAATTATGTTCCAAGTGCAAGAACAACGACAAAGGAGGTTGTTAAGCACAAAAACAAGTGTAAATGATGTTGCTAAGAACAAGAACAAGGTTAAAAGAGGTTAAGAAGCATATGAACAACGACAATTGAGGTTGTTAAGCAAACGAACAAGGGCAAATAAGGTTCCTAAGCACAAGAACAAATGCAAATGAGGTTCATAACCACAAGATCAAGGGAAAAAGAGGTTGTTAAGCACACGGACAACGCCAATTCAGATTGTGAAGCACACAAACAAGGGCAAATGGAGTTCCTAAGCACAAGAACAAATGCAAATGACTTTCAAAAGCACAAGATCAAGGGCAAAAGAGTTTGTTAAGCACACAAACAACGCCAATTGAGATTGTTAAGTACACAAACAAGGGCAAATGGAGTTCCTAAGCACAATAACAAATGCAAATGAGATTCATAAGCACAAGATCAAGGGCAAAAGAGATTGTTAAGCACACGAACAACGCCAATTGAGGTTGTTAAGTACACAAACAAGGACAAATGAAGTTCCTAAGCACAAGAACAAATGCAAATGAGGTTCATAAGCACAAGATCAAGGGCAAATTATATTGCAAAGCGCAACAACAACGATAAATGACGTTGTTAAGCACAAGTACAAGTGTAAATGATGTTTCTAAGCACAAGAACAAGGGAAAAAGTTGTTAGGAAGCATATGAATAATGACAATTGAGGTTGTTAAGCGCACGAACAAGGGCAAATGAGGTTCCTAAGCACAAGAACAAATGCAAATGAGGTTCATAAGCACAACATCAAGCGCAAAAGAGGTTGTTAAGCACACGAACAACGCTAATTGAGATATTTAAGTACACAACCAACGGCAAATGAAGTTCCTAAGCACAAGGACAAATACAACTAAGGTTCATAAACACAACATCAAGGGCAAAAGAGGTTGTTAAGCACACGAACAACGCCAATTGAGGTGATAAGTACACAGACAAGGGCAAATGGAGTTCCTAAGCACAAAAACAAATGCAAATGATGTTCATAAGCACTAAATCAAGGGCAAATTATATTGCAGAGCACAAGAACAACGCCAATTGAGATTGTTAACCACACGAACAAGGGAAAATGAGGTTCCTAAGCACAAAAACAAATGCAAAAGTGTTTCATAAGTATAAGATCAAGGGAAAATTGTGTTGCAAAGTACAAGAACAACGAAAAATGAGGTTGTTAAGCATAAGAACAAGACTAAATGATGTTGCTAAGCACAAGAACAAGGGCAAGAGAGGTTAAGAAACATATTAACAACGACAATTGAGATTGTTAAGCACACGAACAAGGGACAATGAGGTTCCTAAGCACAAGATCAAGCGAAAAAGCGGCTGTTAACCACACGAACAACGCCAATTGAGGTTGTTAAGCACACAAACAAGGGCAAATGAAGTTCCTAAGCACAATAACAAATGCAAATGAGGTTCATAAGCAAGATCAAGGGCAAATTATGTTGCAAAGTGCAACAACAACGACAAATGAGGTTAAGAAGCATATGTACAGCGACAATTGAGGTTGTTAAGCACACGAACAAGGGCAAATGAGGTTCCTAAGCACAAGAACAAATGCAAATGAGGTTCATAACCACAAGATCAAGGGCAAAAGAAGTTGTTAAGCACACGAACCACGCCAATTGAGATTGTTAAGTACACAAACAAGAACAAAAGGAGTTTCTAAGGAGAAGAACAAATGCAAATGAGGTTCATAAGCACAAGATCAAGGGCAAAAGAGGTTGTTAAGCACACGAACAGCGCCAATTGAGATTTTAAGTACACAAACAAGGGCAAATGGAGATTCTAAGCACAAGAACAAATGCAAATGAGGTTCATAAGCACAAAATAAAGGGCAAATTATATTGCAGAGCGCAAGAACAACGCCAATTGAGATTGTTAAGCACACAAACAAGGGAAAATGAGGTTCCTACGCACAAAAACAAATGCAAAAGTGTTTCATAAGTACAAGATCAAGGGTAAATTTGTTGCAAAGTACAAGAACAACGACAAATGAGGTTGTTAAGCATAAGAACAAGTGTAAATGTTGTTGCTAAGCGCAAGAACAAGGGCCAAAGAGGTTAAGAATCATATTAACAACGACAATTGAGATTGTTAACCACACAAACAAGGGCAAATGAGGTTCCTAAGCACAAGATCAGGGGAAAAAGCGGTTGTTAAGCACACGAACAACGCCAATTGGGGTTGTTAAGCACACAAACAAGGGTAAATGGAGTTCCTAAGCACAAGAACAAATACAAATGAGGTTCATAAGCACAATATCAAGGGGAAATTATGCTCCAAGTGCAAGAACAACGACAATTGAGGTTGTTAAGCAAACGAACAAGGGAAAATGAGGTTCCTAAGCACAAGAACAATTGCAAATGAGGTTCATAACCACAAGATCAAGTGCAAAAGAGGTTGTTAAGCACACATACAACGCCAATTGAGATTGTTAAGTACACAAACAAGGACAAATGGAGTTCCTAAGCACAAGAACAAATGCAACTGAGGTTTATAAGCACAAGATCAAGGGCAAAAGAGGTAGTTAAGCACTCGAGCAACGCCAATTGAGGTTGTTAAGTATACAAACAAGGGCAAATAAAGTTCCTAAGTACAAAACCAAATGCAAATGAGGTTCATAATCACAAGATCAAGGGCAAAAGTGGTTGTTGAGCACACAAACAATGCCGATTGACGTTTTTAAGTACACAAACAAGGGCAAATGGAGTTCCTAAGCACAAGAACAAATGCAAAGGAGGTTCATAAGCACAAGATCAACGGCAAAAGAGGTTGTTATGCACACGAGCAACGCCAATTGAGGTTGTTAAGTATACAAACATGGGCAAATGAAGTTCCTAAGTACAAGACCAAATGCAAATGAGGTTCATAAGCACAAGATAAAGGGCAAAAGTGGTTGTTAAGCACACGAACAACGCCAATTGAGGTTTTCATGTACACAAACAAGGGAAAATGGAGTTCCTAAGCACAAGAACAAATGCAAGTGAAGTTTATAAGCACAATATCAAGGGCAAAAGAGGTTGTTAAGCACATGAGCAACGCCAATTGAGGTTCTTAAGTATACAAACATGGGCAAATGAAGTTCCTAAGTACAAGACCAAATGCAAATAAGGTTCATCAGCACAAGATCAAGTGCGAATCTGGTTGTTAAGCACACGAACAACGCCAATTGAGGTTTTAAGTATACCATGGGCAAATGAAGTTCCTAAGTACAAAACCAAATGCAAATGAGGTTCATAAGCACAAGATAAAGGGCAAAAGTGGTTGTTAAACACACGAACAACGCCAATTGAGGTTTTCAAGTACATAAACAATGGCAAATGAAGTTCCTAAGCACAAGAACAAATACAACTGAGGTTCATAAACACAACATCAAGGGCAAAAGAGGTTGTTAAGCACACGAACAACGGCAATTGAGGTTTTAAGTACACAAACAAGGGCAAATGGAGTTCCTAAGTACAAGAAAAAATACAAATGAGGTTCATAAGCACAATATCAAGGGCAAATTATATTGCAAAGCGCAACACCAACGACCAATGAGGTTGTTAAGCACAACAACAAGTGTAAATGATGTTGCTAAGCACAAGTACAAGGGCAAATGAGGTTCCTAAGCACAAGAACAAATGCAAATGAGCTTAATAAGCACAAGATCAAGGGCAAAAGAGGTGGTTAAGCACACGAACAACGCCAATTGAGGTTGTTAAGTACACAAACAAGGGCAAATGTAGTTCTTAAGCACAAGGACAAATGCAAATGAGATTCATAAGAAAAAGATCCATGGCAAATTATGTTGCAGAGCGCAAAAACAATGCCAATTGAAATTGGTTAGCACATGAACAAGGGCAAATGAGGTTCCCCTAAGCACAAGAACAAATACAAATGTGGTTCATAAGCACAAGATCAAGGGCAAATTATGTTGCAAAGTGCGAGAACAACGTCAAATGAGGTTTTTAAGCACAAGAACAAGTGTAAATGATGTTGCTAAGCACAAGAACAAGGGGAAAAGAGGTTAAGAAACATATTAACAACGATAATTAAGGATGTTAAGCACACGAACAAGGGCAAATGAGATTCCTAAGTACAAGAACAAATGCAAAAGAGGTTCATAACCACAAGATCAAGGGCAAAAGAGTTTGTTAAGAAGACGAACAACGCCAATTGAGGTTGTTAAGTACACAAACAAGGGCAAATGAGGTTCCTAAGCACAAGAACATGCAAATGACGTTAACAAGCACAAGATCAAGTGCAAATTATGTTGCAGAGCGCAAGAACAATGCCAATAGAGATTATTAAGCACACAAGCAATGGCAAATGAGGTTCCTAAGCACAAGAACATTTGCAAATGAGGTTCATATGCATCAGATCAAGGACAAATTACGTTGTAAAGTGCAACAACAACGACAAATGAGGTTGTTAAGCACTAGAGAAAGTGTAAATCATGTTGCTAACCACAAGAGCAAGGGCAAAAGAGGTTAAGAAGCATATGAACAACAACGATTGAATGTTCGTGTGCATAACAACCTCAATTGTTGTTCTTCATATGCTTCTTAACCTCTTTTGCCCTTGTTCTTGCGCTTAGCAACATCATTTACACTTGTTCTTGTGCTTAACAACCTCATTAGTCGTTGTTCTTGCGCTTTGCAACATAATTTGTCCTTGATCTTGTGCTTATGAACCTCATTTGCATTTTTTCTTGTGTTTGGGAATCTCATTTTTCCTTGTTTTTGTGCGTAACAAACTTAATTGGCATTGTTCATATGCTAAACAACCACTTTTGCCCTTGATTTTGTGCTTATGAACAATCTCATTAGTCGTTGTTCTTGCTCTTTGCAACATAATTTGCCCTTGATCTTGTGCTTATGAATCTCATTTGCATTTGTTCTTGTGCTTAGGAATCTCATTTTCCCTTTTTTGTGTGCGTAACTACCTCAATTGGCATTGTTCCTGTGCTAAACAACCACTTTTGCCCTTGATCTTGTGCTTATTAACCTCATTTGCATTTGTTCTTATGCTTAGGAACTTCATTTGCCCTTGTTTGTGTACTTAATAACCCCAATTGGCGTTGCTCGTGCGCTTAAGAACCTCTTTTGCCCTTCGTCTTGTGGTTATGAACATCATTTGCATTTGTTCTTGTGCTTAGAAGCTATGAATGCCCTTGTTGGTGTGTTTAACAACCTCAATTGTCATTCTTCATATGCTTCTTAACCTCTTTTGCCCTTGTTATTGCGCTTAGGAACATCATTTACACTTGTTCTTGTGTTTAACAACCACATTAGTCATTGTTCTTGCACTTTGCAACATAATTTGCCCTTGATCTTGTGGTTATAAACCGCATTTGCATTGTTCTTGTGGTTAGGAACCTCATGTGCCCTTGTTCGTGTGCTTAACAACCTCAATTGCCGTTGTTCATATGTTTCTTAACCTTTTTTTGCCCTTGTTCTTGTACTTAGCAACATCATTTGCATTTGTTCTTATGCTTAACAACCTCATTTGTCATTGTTATTACGATTTGCAACATAATTTGCCCATCATCTTGTGCTTATGAACCTGTTTTTGCATTTGTTCTTGGCCTTAGGAACCTCACATTCCCTTGTTTGTGTGCCTAATAATCTCAATTGGCGTTGTTCTTGCGCTCTGCAACATAATTTAACCTTTATCTTTTGCTTATGAACATCATTTACAATTGTTCTTGTGCTTAGAAACGTTATTTTACCTTGTTTGTGTGCTTACCAATCTCAATTGACATTGTTTGTGTGCTTAACAACCTCTTTTGCCCTTGATATTGCGCTTATGAACGTCATTTACATTTGTTCTTGTGTTTAGGATCCTTATTTGCCCTTGATTGTGTGCTTGACATCCACAATTGGCGTTGTTCGTGTGCTTAACAACCTCTTCTGCCCTTGATCTTGTGCTTATTAAGCTCATTTGCCCTTGTTCGTATGATTAACAATCTCAATTGGCATTGTTCTTGCGCTTTGCAACATAATTTGCCCTTGATCTTGAGCTTATAAACCTCATTTGCATTTGTTCTTGTGCTTAAGAACTCCATTTGCCTTTGTTTGTGTACTTAACAACCTCAATTGGCGTTGTTCGTGTGCTTAACAACCTCTTTTACCCTTGATCTTGTGCTTATGAACCTAATTTACATTTGTTCTTGTGCTTAGAAACTTTATTTGCCCTTGTTTGTGTACTTAACCACCTCAATTGACATTGCTCCAATCCTGAAGAACCTCTTTTGCCCTTCATATTGTGGTTTTGAACCTCATTTGCATTTGCTCTTGTTCTTAGGAACCTCATTTGCCCTTGTTCGTGTGCTTAACAACCTCAATTGTCATTGTTCATATACTTCTTAACCTCTTTTGCCCTTGTTCTTATGCTTAGCAATATCATTTACACTTGTTTTTATGCTTAACAATCTCAGTTGTCGTTGTTCTTGTGGTTTGCAACATAATTTGCCCTTGATCTTGTGCTTACGAACCTCATTTGCATTTGTTATTTTGCTTAGGAACCTCATTTGCCCATGTCTGTGTGCTTAACAATCTCAATTGGCATTGTTCTTGCGCTCTGCAACATAATTTGCCCTTGATCTTGTCCTTATCAACCTAATTTGCATTTGTTTTTTTGTGCTTAGGAATTTCATTTGCCATTGTTTGTGTACTTAACAACCTCAATTGGCGTTGTTCGTGTGCTTAGCTACCTCTTTTGCCTTTGATCCTGTGCTTATGAAACTCATTTGCATTTGTTCTTGTGCTTAGGAACCTCATTCTCCCTTGTTCGTGTGCTTAACAACCACAATTGTCATTGTTCATATGCTTCTTAACCTTTATTGTCATTGTTCTTGTGCTTAGCAACATCATTCATACTTGTTATTGTGCCAAATTACCTCGTTGGTCGTTGTTGTTGCGCTTTGCAACATATTTTGCCCTTGATCTTGTGTTATGAATCTCATTTGCATTTGTTCTTGTGCTTATGAATCTCATTATCCCTTGTTTGTGTGCTTAACAATCTCAATTGGCGTTGTTTGTGTGCTTAACAACCACCTTTTCCCTTGATCTTGTACTTATGAGGCTCATTTGCATTTGTTCTTGTGCTTAGGAACTTCATTTGCCCTTGTTTATGTACTTAACAACCTCAATTGGCGTTGCTTGTGTCCTGAAGAACCTCTTTTGCCCTTCATCTTGTGGTTATGAACCTCATTTGCATTTGTTCTTGTGCTTAGGAACCTCATTTGCCCTTGTTCGTGTGCACAACCACAATTGTCGTTGTTCATATGCTTCTTAACCTCTTTTGCCATTGTTCTTGTGCTTAGCAACATCATTTATACTTGTTATTGTGCCTAACAACCTCGTTGGTCGTTGTTGTTACGTTTTGCAACATAATTTGCCCTTGATCTTGTGCTTATGAATCTCATTTGCATTTGTTCTTGTGCTTATGAATCTCATTTTTCCTTGTTTGTGTTCGTAACAACCTCAATTGGCGTTGTTTGTGTGCTTAACAACTACCTTTTCGCTTGATCTTGTGTTTATGAGCCTCATTTGTATTTGTTCTTGTGCTTAGGAACTTCATTTGCCATTGTTTGTGTACTTAACAAACTCAATTGGCGTTGCTCGTGTCCTGAAGAACCTGTTTGCCCTTCATGCTGTGGTTATGAACCTCATTTGCATTTGTTCTTGTCCTTAGGAACCTCATTTGCCCTTGTTCGTGTGCTTAATTCAATTGTCATTGTTCATATGCTTCTTAACCTCTTTTGCCGTTGTTCTTGTGCTTAGCAACATCATTTACACTTGTTCTAATGCTTAAATATCTCAATTGTCGTTGTTATAATTTTCCCTTGATCTTGTGCTTATGAACCTCACTTTCCCTTGTTTGTGTGCTGAATCAATTGGCATTGTTCGCGTGGTTAACAACCTCTTTCGCCCTTGATATTGTGCTTATGAACCTAATTTGCCCTTCATCTTGTGGTTAGCATCCTCATTTGTCGTTGTTCTTGCACTTTTCGACATAATTTGTCCTTGATGTTGTGCTTATGAACCTCATTTGCATTTGTTCTTGTGCTTAGGACTGTCATTTTCCCTTGTTTATGTGCGTAACAACCTGAATTGGCATTGTTTATGTGCAACACAATCACTTTTGCACTTGATCTTGTGCTTATTAACCTCATTTATATTTGTCCTTATGCTTAGGAACTTCATTTGCCCTTTGTTTGTTCTTGTACTTAGAAATCTCAATTGCCTTGTGCTTAACAACAACAATTGTCGTTCTTCATATGCTTCTTAACCTCTTTTGCCCTTGTTCTTGCGCTTAGCAACATCATTTACACTTGTTCTTGTGCTTAACAACCTCATTAGTCATTGTTCTTCTGCGTTGCAACATAATTTTTCCTTGATCTTGTGCTTATCAACCTCATTTGCATTTTTTCTTGTGCTTAGGAATCTCATTTTTCCTTGTTTGTGTGCGTAACAACCTCAATTGGCAATGTTCATGTGCTAAACAACCACTTTTACCCTTGATCTTGTGCTTATGAACCTCATTTGCATTTGTTCTTGTACTTAGAAACCTCATTTGCCCTTGTTCGTGTGCTAAACAACCTCAATTGTCGTTCTTCATATGCTTCTTAATCTATGTTGCCCTCGTTCTTACGCTTAGCAACATCACTTACACTTGTTCTTATGCTTAACAACCTCATCGGTCATTGTTGTCGCGCTTTGCAACATAATTTGCCTTTGATCTTGTGCTTATGAACCTCATTTGCATTTGTTCTTGTGCTTAGGAACCTCATTTACTCTTGTATGGTGCTTAACAATCTCAATTGGTGTTGTTCTTGCGCTCTGCAACATAATTTGCCATTGATTTTGCATTTGTTCTTGAGCTTATTAACCTCATTTTCATTTGTTCTTATGCTTAGTAACTTTATTTGCCCTTGTTTGTATACTTAAAAACCTCAATTGGCGTTGCTTGTGCGCTAACCTCTTTTGCCCTTAATCTTGTGGCTATGAACCACATTTGCATTTGTTCTTGTGCTTAGAAACCTCATTTGCCCTTATTCGTGTGCTTAACAACCTCAATTGTCGTTCTTCATATGTTTCTTAACCTCTGTTGCCCTTGTTCTTGCGCTTAGCAACATCATTTACACTTCTTCTTATGCTTAACAACCTCATTGGGGGTTGTTGTTGCGCTTTGCAACATAATTTGCCTTTGATCTTGTCCTTATGAACCTCATTTGTATTTGTTCTTGTGCTTAGGAACCTCATTTGCCCTTGTATGGTGTTAAACAATCTAAATTGGCAGTGTTCTTGCGCTCTGCAACATAATTTACCCTTGTATGGTGTTAAACAATCTAAATTGGCAGTGTTCTTGCGCTCTGCAACATAATTTGCCCTTGATCTTGTCCTTATGAACCAAATTTGCATTTGTTCTTGTGCTGAGGAACTTCATTTGCCCTTCTTTGTCTACTTAACAACCTCAATTGGCGTTTTTCGTATGCTTAATAACCTCTTTTGCCCTTCATCTTGTGCTTATCAACCTAATTTGCATTTGTTCTTGTGAAACTTCATTTGATCTTGTTGTGTACTTAACAACCTCAATTGGCATTGCTCGTGTCCAGAAGAACCTCTTTTGCCCTTCATATTGTGGTTATGAACCTCATTTGCATATGTTCTTGTTCTTAGGAGCCTCATTCGCCCTTGTTCGTGTGCTTAACAACCTCAATTGTCATTGTTCATATACGTCTTAACCTCTTTTGCCCTTGTTCTTATGCTTAGCAACATCATTTACACTTGTTCTTATGCTTAACAATCTCATTTGTCGTTGTTCTTGCGGTTTGGAACATACTTTTCCCTTGACCTTGTGCTTATGAATCTCATTTGCATTTGTTCGTGGGCTTAGGAACCTCATTTTCCCTTGTTTGTGTGCTTAACAATCTCAATTGGCATTTTTCGTGTGGTTAACAGCCTCTTTTGCCCTTGATCTTGTACTTATGAACCTCATTTGCCCTTGTCTGTGTGCTTAACAATCTCAATTGGCATTATTCTTGCGCTCTGCAACATAATTTGCCCTTGTCTGTGTGCTTAACAATCTCAATTGGCATTCTTCTTGCGCTCTGCAACATAATTTGCCCTTGATCTTCTCCTTACAAACCTAATTTGCATTTGTTCTTGTATTTAGTAACTTCATTTGTCATTGTTTGTGAACTTAAAAACCTCAATTGGCATTGTTTGTGTGCTTAACAACCTCTTTTACCCTTGATCTTGTGGTTATGAATCTCATTTGCATATGTTCTTGTGCTTAGGAACCTCATTTGCCCTTGTTCGTGTGCTTAACAACCACAATTGTCGTTGTTCATATGCTTCTTAACCTCTTTTGCCATTGTTCTTGTGCTTAGCAACATCATTTATATTTGTTATTGTGCCTAACAACCTCGTTGGTCGTTGTTGTTGTGCTCTGCAACATAATTTGCCCTTGATCTTGTGCTTATGAATCTCATTTGCATTTGTTCTTGTGCTTATGAATCTCATTTTTCCTTGTTTGTGTGCTTGACAACCTCAATTGGCGTTGTTCGTGTGCTTAACAACCACCTTTTCCGTTGATCTTGTGCTTGTGAGCCTGATTTGCATTTGTTCTTGTGCTTAGGACTTCATTTGCCCTTGTTTGTGTACTTAACAACCTCAATTGGCGTTGCTCGTGTCCTGAAGAAACTCTTTTGCCCTTCATCTTGTGGTTATGAACCTAATTTGCATTTGTTCTTTTTCTTAGGAACCAAATTTGCCCTTGTTTGTGTACTTAACAACAACAATTGTCGTTGTTCATATGCTTCTTAACCTCTTTTGCCATTGTTCTTGTGCTTAGCAACATCATTTATACTTGTTATTGTGCCTAACAACCTCGTTGGTCGTTGTTGTTGCGCTTTGCAACGTAATTTGCCCTTGATCTTGTGCTTTTGAATCTCATTTGCATTTGTTCTTGTGCTTATTATGACTCTCATTTTCCCTTGTTTGTGTGCTTGACAACCACCTTATCCCTTCATCTTGTGGTTATGAGCCTCATTTGCATTTGTTCTTGTGCTTAGGAACTTCATTTGGCCTTTTTGTGTACTTAACAACCTCAATTGGCTTTGCTCGTGTCCAGAAGAACCTTTTTTGCCCTAGATCTTGTGGTTATGAATCTCATTTGCCTTTGTTCGTGTGGTTAACAACCTCAATTGTCATTGTTCATATGCTTCTTAACCTTTTTTGCCCTTGTTCTTGTACTTAGCAACTTCATTTGCACTTGTTCTTCTGCTTAACAATATCAATTGTCGTTGTTCTTGCGGTTTGCAACATAATTTGCCCTTGATCTTGTGCTTATGAACCTCATTTGCATTTGATCTTGGGCTTAAAACCCTCACTTTCCCTTGTTTGTGTGCTGAACAATCTCAATTGGCATTGTTCGTGTGGTTAACCTCTTTTGCCCTTGATATTGTGCTTATGAGCCTCATTTGCCTTTGTTTATGTGCTTAGGAACCTTATTTGACCTTGTTCGTGTACTTAAGAACCTAAATTGTTATTGTTCAGATGCTTCTTAACCTCATTTGCATTTGTTCTTGTGCTTAGCAACATCATTTACACATGTTCCTGTGCTTAACAACCTCATTGGTCATTTTCGTTGCGCTTTGCAACATAATATGCCCATGATCTTGTGCTTATGAACCTCATCTGCATTTATTCTTGTGCTTAGGAATCTCATTTTCCCTTGTTTGTGTGCGTAACAACTTCAATCGGCATTATTCGTGTGCTGAACAACCACTTTTAACCTTGATCTTGTGCTTATTAACCTCATTTGCATTTGTTCTTATGCTTAGGAACTTCATTTGCCCTTGTTTGTGTACTTAACAATCTCAATTGGTGTTGCTCATGCGCTTAACAACCTCTTTTGCCCTTCATCTTGTGGTTATGAACCTCATTTGCATTTGTTCTTGTGCTTAGAAACCTCATTTGCCTTGTTGATGTGCTTCACAACCTCAATTGTCGTTCTTCATATACTTCTTAACCTCTTTTTCCCTTGTTCTTGCGCTTAGCAACATCATTTACACTTATTCTTATGCTTAACATCCTCTTTTGTCGTTGTTCTTGCGCTTTGCGACATAATTTGTCCTTGATCTTGTGCTTATGAATCTCATTTGCATTTGTTCTTGTACTTATGAATCTCATTTTCCCTTGTTTATGTGCGTATCAACCTCAATTGGCATTGTTCATTTGCTAAACAACCACTTTTTCCCATGATCTTGTGCTTATTAACCACATTTACAATTGTTCTTTTGCTTAGGAACTTCATTTGCCCTTGTTTGTGTACTTAACAACCTCAATTGGCGTTGCTAGTGTCCTGAAAAATCTCTTTTGCCCTTCATCTTGTTGTTATGAACTCATTTGCATTTGTTGTTGTGCTTAGAAACCTCATTTGCCCATGGTCGTGTGCTTAACAACCACAATTATCGTTATTCATATGCTTCTTAACTTCTTTTGCCCATATTCTTGTGCTTAGCAACATCATTTACACTTGTTCTTGTGCTTAACAACTTCATTAGTCGTTGTTCTCGCTCTTTGCAACATAATTTGCCCTTGATCTTGTGCTTATGAATCTCATTTGCATTTGGTCTTGTGCTTAGGAATCTCATTTTCCCTTGTTTGTGTGCGTAGCATCCTCAATTGGCATTGTTCATGTGCTAAACAAACACTTTTGCCCTCATTTGCATTTGTTCTTATGCTTAGGAACTTCATTTGCCCTTCTTTGTGTACTTAACAACCCCAATTGGCGTTGCTCGTGCGCTTAAGAACCTCTTTTCCCCTTCATCTTGTGATTATGAACCTCATTTGCATTTGTTTTTGTACTTAGAAACCTCATTTGCCTTTGTTGGTGTGCTTAACAACCTCAATTGTCATTCTTCATATGCTTCTTAACCTCTTTTGCCCTTGTTATTGCGGTTAGGAACATCATTTACACTTGTTCTTTTGCTTAACAACCTCATTAGTCATTGTTCTTGCACTTTGCAACATAATTTGCCCTTGATCTTGTGGTTATCAACCGCATTTGCATTGTAATTGTGCTTAGGAACCTCATCTGCCCTTGTTTGTGTGCGTAACAACCTCAATTGTCGTTGTTCATATGTTTCTTAACCTTTTTTGCCCTTGTTCTTGTACTTAGCAACATCATTTGCACTTGTTCTTATGCTTAACAACCTCATTTGTCATTGTTATTGCGATTTGCAACATAATTTGCCCTTGATCTTGTGCTTATTAACCTCTTTTTGCATTTGTTCTTGGCCTTAGGAACGTCACTTTCCCTTGTTTGTGTGCTTAATAATCTCAATTGGCGTTGTTCTTCCGCTCTGCAACATAATTTGACCTTTATCTTGTGCTTATGAACATCATTTACATTTGTTCTCGTGCTTAGGAACCGTATTTTACCATGTTTGTGTGCTGAGCAATCTCAATTGACATTGTTTGTGTGCTTAACAACCTCTTTTGCTGTTGATATTGCGCGTATGAACCTATTTGCATTTGTTCTTGTATTTAGGAACCTTATTATTCGTGTGCTTAACAACCTCTTTTGCCCTTGATCTTGTGCTTAGGAACCCCATTTGCCCTTGTTCGTGTGATTAACAATCTCAATTGGCGTTGTTCTTGCGCTTTGCAACATAATTTGCCCTTGATCTTGTGCTTATGAACCTCATTTCCATTTGTTCTTGTGCATAAGAACTCCATTTTCCCTTGTTTGTGTACTTAACAACCTCAATTGGCGTTGTTCGTGTGCTTAACAACCTCTTTTACCCTTGATCTTGTGCTTATGAACCTAATTTGCATTTGTTCTTGTGCTTAGAAACTTTATTTGCCCTTGTTTGTGTACTTAACAACCTCAATTGGCGTTGCTCCTATCCTGAAGAACCTCTTTTGCCCTTCATATTGTGGTTTTGAACCTCATTTGCATTTGCTCTTGTTCTTAGGAACCTCATTTGCCCTTGTTCATGTGCTTAACAACCTCAATTGTCATTGTTCATATACTTGTTAACCTCTTTTGCCATTGTTCTTATGCTTAGCAATATCATTTACACTTGTTCTTATTCTTAACAATCTCATTTGTCGTTGTTCGTGTGGTTTGCAACATAATTTGCCCTTGATCTTGTGCTTATGAACCTCATTTGCATTTGTTATTATGCTTAGGAACATCATTTGCCCATGTCTGTGTGCTTAACAATCTCGATTGGCATTGTTCTTGCGCTCTGCAACATAATTTGCCCTTGATCTTGTTCTTATCAACCTAATTTGCATTTGTTCTTGTGCTTAGGAACTACATTTGCCATTGTTTGTGTACTTAACAACCTCAATTGGCGTTGTTCGTGTGCTTAACCACCTCTTTTGCCTTTGATCTTGTGCTTATGAAACTTATTTGCATTTGTTCTTGTGCTTAGGAACCTCATTTGCCCTTGTTCATGTGCTTAACAACCACAATTGTCGTTGTTCATATGCTTCTGAACCTCTTTTGCCATTGTTCTTGTGCCTAGCAACATCATTTATACTTGTTATTGTGCCTAATTACCTCGTTCGTCGTTGTTGTTGCGCTTTGCAACATAATTTGCCCTTGATCTTGTGCTTATGAATCTCATTTGCATTTGTTCTTGTGCTTATGAATCTCATTTGCATTTGTTCTTGTGCTTATGAATCTCATGTTCCCTTGTTTGTGTGCTTAACAACCTCAATTGGCGTTGTTTGTGTGTGCTTAACAACCACCTTTTCCCTTGATCTTGTGCTTATGACCCTCATTTGCATTTGTTCTTGTGCTTAGGAACTTCATTTGCCCTTGTTTGTGTACTTAACAACCTCAATTGGCGTTGCTCGTGTCCTGAAGAACCTCTTTTGCCCTTCATCTTGTGGTTATGAACCTCATTTGCATTTGTTCTTGTGCTTAGAAATCTCATTTGTCTTTGTTCGTGTGCTTAACAACCACAATTGTCGTTGTTCATATGCTTCTTAACCTCTTTTGCCATTGTTGTTGTGCTTAGCAACATCATTTATACTTGTTATTGTGCCTAACAACCTCGTTGGTCGTTGTTGTTGCGCTTTGCAACATAATTTGCCTTTGATCCTGTTCTTATGAATCTCATTTGCATTTGTTCTAGTGCTTATGAATCTCATTTTCCCTTGATTGTGTGCTTAACAACCACCTTTTCCCTTGATCTTGTGCTTATGAGCCTCATTTGCATTTGTTCTTGTGCTTAGGAACTTCATTTGCCATTGTTTGTGTACTTAACAACCTCAATTGTCGTTGCTCGTGTCCTGAAGAACCTCTTTTGCCCTTCATCTTGTGGTTATGAACCTGACCTTGTTCTTCTACTTAGCAACATCATTTACACTTGTTCTTCTGCTTAACAGTCTCAATTGTCGTTGTTCTTGCAGTTTCCAACATAATTTGCCCTTGATCTTGTGGTTATGAACCTCATTTGCATTTGATCTTGGGCTTAGGAACCTCACTTTCCATTGTTTGTGTCCTGAACAATCTCAATTGGCATTGTTCGTGTGGTTAACAACCTCTTTGCCCTTGATATTGTGCTTATGAACCTTATTTGCCCTTCATCTTGTGGTTAGCATCCGCATTTGTCGTTGTTCTTGCACTTTTCGACAAAATTTGTCCTTGATGTTGTGCTTATGAACCTAATTTGCATTTGTTCTTGTGCTTAGAAATCTCATTTGCCCTTGTATGGTTCTTAACAATCTAAATTGGTGTTGTTCTTGCGCTCTGCAACATAATTTGCCCTTGATCTTGTCCTTATGAACCTAATTTGCATTTGTTCTTGTGCTTACTAACCTCATTTGCATTTGTTCTTATGCTTAGGAACTTCATTTGCCCTTGTTTGTGTACTTAACAACCTTAATTGGCATTGCTCGTGCGCTTCACAACCTCTTTTGCCCTTAATCTTGTGGTGATGAACCTTATTTGCATTTGCTCTTGTGCTTAGAAACCTCAATTGTTGTTCTTCATATGCTTCTTAACCTCCTCTGTTGCCCTTGATCTTGCGCTTAGCAACATCATTTATACTTGTTCTTATGCTTAACAACCCCATTGGTCGTTGTTGTTGCGCTTTGCAACATAATTTGCCTTTGATCTTGTGCTTATGAACCTCAGTTGCATTTGTTCTTGTGCTTACGAACCTCATTTGCCCTTGTATGGTGCTTAACAATCTCAATTGGCGTTCTTCTTGCGCTCTGCAACATAATTTGCCCTTAATCTTGTCCTTATGAACCTAATTTGCATTTGTTCTTGTGCTGAGGAACATCATTTGCCCTTGTTTGTGTACAAAACAACCTCAATTGGCGTTTTTCGTGCGCTTAACAACCTCTTTTGCCCTTCATCTTGTGCTTGTGATCCTAATTTGCATTTGTTCTTGTGCTTAGAAACTTCATTTGCCCTTGTTTGTGTACTTAACAGCCTCAATTGGCGTTGCTCGTGTCCTGAAGAACCTCTTTTGCCCTTTATATTTTGGTCATGGACCTCATTTGCATATGTTCTTGTCCTTAGGAGCCTCATTTGCCCTTGTTCGTGTGCTTAACAACCTCAATTGTCATTGTTCATATACGCCTTAACCTCTTTTGCCCTTGTTCTTATGCTTAGCAACACCATTTACACTTGTTCTTATGCTTAACAATCTCATTTGTCGTTGTTCTTGCGGTTTGCAACATACTTTTCTCTTGATATTGCGCTTATGAATCACATTTGCATTTGTTCTTGGGCTTAGGAACCTCATTTTCCCTTGTTTGTGTGTTTAACAATCTCAATTGGCATTGTTCGTGTGGTTAACAACATCTTTTGCCCTTGATCTTGTGCTTATGAACCTCATTTGCAGTTGTTTTTCTGCTTATGAACCTCATTTGCCCTTGTCTGTGTGCTTAACAATCTCAATTGGCATTGTTCTTGCGCTCTGCGACATAATTTTCCCTTGATCTTCTCCATATAAACCCAATTTGCATTTGTTCTTGTGCTTAGTAATTCATTTGCCATTGTTTGTGTACTTAACAACCTCCATTGGCGTTGTTCGTGTACTTAACAACCTCTTTTACCCTTGATCTTGTGGTTATGAATCTCATTTGCATTTGTTCTTGTGCTTAGAAACCTCATTTGGCCCTTTTCGTGTGCTTAACAACCACAATTATCATTGTTCCTGTGCTTCTTAACCTCCTTTGCCATTGTTCGTGTGCTTAACAACCACAATTGTCGTTGTTCATATGCTTCTTAAGCTCCTTTGTCATTGTTGTTGTGCTCAGCAACATCTTTTATACTTGTTATTGTGCCTAACAACCATGTTGGTCATTGTTATTGCGCTTTGCAACATAATTTGCCATTGATCTTGTGCTTATGAATCTCATTTGTATGTGTTCTTATGCTTATGAATCTCATTTTCCCTTGTTTGTGTGCTTGACAACCTCAATTGGCGTTGTTCGTGTGCTTAACAACCACCTTTTCCATTGATCTTGTGGTTATGAGCCCATTTGCATATGTTCTTGTGCTTAGAATCTACATTTGCCCTTGTTTGTGTGCTTAACAGCCTCAATTGGCGTTGCTCGTGTCCTGAAAAACCTCTTTTGCCCTTCATCTTGTGGTTATGAACCTCATTTGCATTTGTTCTTGTGCTTAGGAACCTCATTTGCCCTTGTTCTTGTGCTTAACAACCACAATTGTCGTTGTTCATATGCTTCTTAACCTCTTTTGCCATTGTTCTTGTGCTTAGCAACATCATTTATACTTGTTATTGTGCCTAACAACCTCGTTGGTCGTTGTTGTTGCGCTTTGCAACATAATTTGCCATTGATCTTGTGCTTATGAATCACATTTGCTTTTGTTCTTGTGCTTATGAATTTCATTTTCCCTTGTTTGTGTGCTTGACAACCTCAATTCGCGTTGTTTGTGTGCTTAACAACCACCTTTTCCCTTGCTCTTGTGCTTATGAGCCTTATTTGCCTTTGTTCTTGTTCTTAGGAACTTCGTTTTCCCTTGTTTGTGTACTTGACAACCTCAATTGGCGTTGCTCGTGTCCTGATGAACCCCTTTTGCCCTTCATCTTGTGGTTATGAACCTCATTTGCATTTGTTCTTGTGCTTTGGAACCTCATTTGCCCTTGTTCGTGTGCTTAACAACCTCAATTGCCATTGTTCATATGCTTCTCAACCTCTTTTGCCGTTGTTCTTGTGCTTAGCAACATCATTTACACTTGTTCTTATGCTTAACACTCTCAATTGTCATTGTTCTTGAGGTTTGCAACATAATTTGCCCATGATCTTGTGCTTATGAACCTCATTTGCATTTGTTCCTGGGCTTAGGAACCCCACTTTCCCTTGTTTATGTGCTGAACAATCTCAATTGGCATTGTTCGCGTGGTTAACAACCTCTTTTGTCCTTGATATTGTGCTTATGAACCTCGTTTGCCATTCATCTTGTGGTTAACATCCTCATTTGTCGTTGTTCTTGCGCTTTTCGACAGAATTTGTCCTTGATGTTGTGCTTATGAACCTCATTTGTATTTTTTTTTGTACTTAGGAATCTCATTTTCCCTAGTTTATGTGCGTAACAACCTCAATTGGCATTGTTCACATGCAAAACAACCACTTTTGCCCTTGATCTTGTGCTAAACCTCATTTACATTTGTCCTTATACTTAGTAACTTCATTTGCCCTTGTTTGTGTACTTAACAACCTCAATTGGCGTTGATAGTGTTTTGAAGAACCTCGTTTGCCCTTCATCTTGTTGTTATGAACCTCATTTGCATTTGTTCTTGTGCTTAGAAACGACATTTGCCCATGTTCGTGTGCTTAACAACCACAATTGTCGTTCTTCATATGCTTCTTAACCTCTTTTGCCGTTGTTCTTGCGCTTAGCAACATCATTTACACTTGTTCTTGTGCTTAACAACCTCATTAGTCGCTGTTCTTGTGTTTTGCAAAATAATTTGTCCTTGATCTTGTGTTTATGAACGTCATTTGAATTTGTTCTTGTGCTTAGGAATCTCATTTTTCCTTATTTGTGTGCGTAACAACCTCAATTGGCAATGTTCATGTGCTAAACAACCACTTTTACACTTGATCTTGTGCTTATGAACCTCATTTGCATTTGTTCTTGTACTTTGAAACCTCATTTGCTCTTGTTGGTGTGCTAAACAACCTCAATTATCGTTCTTCATATGCTTCTTATCCTATGTTGCCTTTGTTCTTGCGCTTAGCAACATCACTTACACTTGTTCTTATGCTTAACAAACTCATCGGTCATTGTTGTTGCGCTTTGCAACATAATTTGCCTTTGATCTTGTGCTTATGAACCTCATTTGCATTTGTTCTTGTGCTTTTGAACCTCATTTGCCCTTGTATATGCTTAATAATCTCAATTGGCGTTGTTCTTGTGCTCTGCAACATAATTTGCCCTTAATCTTGTCCTTATGAACCTAATTTGCATTTGTTCTTGTGCTTATTAACCTAATTTGCATTTGTTTTTATGCTTAGGAACTTCATTTGCCCTTGTTTGTGTACTTAACAACCTCAATTGGTGTTCCTCGTACGCTCAACAACCTCTTTTGCCCTTAATCTTGTGGTTATGAACCTCATGTGCATTTGTTCTTGTGCTTAGAAACCTCATTTGCCCTTGTTCGTGTGTTTAACAACCTCAATTGTCGTTCTTCATATGCTTCTTAACCTCTGTTGCCCTTGTTCTTGCACTTAGCAACATCATTTACACTTGTTTTTATGCTTAACAACCTCATTGGCCGTTGTTGTTGCGCTTTGCAACATAATTTGCCTTTGATCTTGTGCTTATGAATCTCATTTGCATTTGTTCTTGTGCTTAGGAACCTCATTTGCCCTTGTATGGTGCTTAACAATATCAATTGGCGTTGTTCTTGTGCTCTACAACATAATTTTCCCTTGATGTTCCCCTTATGAACCGAATTTGCATTTGTTCTTGTGCTTAGGAACTTCATTTGCCCTTGTTTATGTACTTAACAACCTCAATTGGCGTTTTTCGTGTGCTTAACAACCTCTTTTGCCCTTGATATTGTGCTTATGAACCTAATTTGCATTTGTTCTTGTGCTTAGAAACTTTATTTGCCCTTGCTTGTATACTTAACATCCTCAATTGGCGTTGCTCGTGTCTTGAAGAACCTCTTTTGCCCATCATATTGTGGATACGAACCTCATTTGCATTTGTTCTTGTTCTTAGGAACCTCATTTGCTCTTGTTCGTGTGCTTAACAACCTCAATTGTCACTGTTCATATACTTCTTAACCTCTTTTTCCCTTGTTCTTATGCTAGGCAACATCATTTACACTTCTTCTTATGCTTAACAATCTCATTTGTCATTGTTCTTGCGGTTTGCAACAAACTTTTCCCTTGATCTTGTGCTTTTGAATCTCATTTGCATTTGTTATTGGACTTAGGAACCTCATTTTCCCTTGTTTGTGTGCTTAACAATCTCAATTGGCATTGTTCTTGCGCTCTGCAATATAATTTGCACTTGATCTTGTCCTTATAAACCTAATTTGCATTTGTTCTTGAGCTTAGGAACTTCTATTGCCATTGTTTGTTGACTTAACAATCTCAATTGGCGTTGTTCCTGTACTTATGAATCTCATTTGCATTTGTTCTTGTGCTTAGGAACCTCATTTGCCCTTGTTCGTGTGCTTAACAACGACAATTTTCGTTGTTCATATACTTCTTAACCTCTTTTGCTATTGTTCTGGTGCTTAGCAACATCATTTATACTTGTTATTGTGCCTAACAACCTCGTTGGTCATTGTTGTTGCGCTTGGCAACATAATTTGCCCTTGATCTTGTGCTTATGAATCTCATTTGCATTTGTTCTTGTGCTTATGAATCTCATTTTCCCTTGTTTGTGTGCTTGACAATCTCAATTGGTGTTGTTCGTGTGCTTAACAACCACCTTTTCCCTTGATCTTGTGCTTATGAGCCTCATTTCCAATTGTTCTTATGCTTAGAATATACATTTGTCCTTGTTTGTGTATTTAACAACCTCAATTGGCGTTGCTCGTGTCCTGAAGAACCTCTTTTGCCCTTCATCTTGTGGTTATGAACCTCATTTGCATTTGTTCTTGTGCTTAGGAACCTCATTTGCCCTTGTTCATGTGCTTAACAACCTCAATTGTCATTGTTCATATGCTTCTTAACCTCTTTTGCCGTTGTTCTTGTACTTAGCTACATCATTTACAGTTGTTGTTATGCTTAACAATCTCAATTGTTGTTGTTCTTGCGGTTTGCAACATAATTTGTCCTTGATCTTGTGCTTATGAAACTCATTTGCATTTGTTCTTGGGCTTAGGAACCTCACTTTCCCTTGTTTGTGTACTGAACAATCTCAATTGGCATTGTTCGCGTGGTTAACAACCTCTTTTGCCCTTGATATTGTGCTTATGAACCTCATTTGCATTTGTTGATGTGCTTAGGAACCTAATTTGCCCTTGTTCATGTGCTTAACAACTTCAATTGTCATTGTTCATCTGCTTCTTAACCTCTGTTGCCCTTGTTCTTGCGCTTAGCAACATCATTTACACTTGTTCTTCTGCTTAACTTCCTCTGTTGTCGTTGTTCTTACGCTTTATGACATAATTTGTCCTTGATCTTGTGCTTATGAACCTCATTTCTATTTATTCTTGTGCTTAGGAATCTCATTTTTACTTGTTTGTGTGCGTAACAACCTCAAGTGACATTGTTCGTGTGCTAAACAACCACTTTTCCCCTTGATCTTGTGCTTATTAACCTCATTTGTATTTGTTCTTATGCTTAGGAACTTCATTTGCACTTGTTTGTGTACATAACACCCTCAATTGGCGTTGCTCGTGTCCTGCAGAACCTCTTTTGCCCTTCATCTTGTTGTTATGAACCTCATTTGCATTTGTTCTTGTTCTTAGGAACCTCATTTGCCCTTGTTCGTGTGCTTAACAACCTGAATTGTCGTTCTTTATATGCTTCTTAATCTCTTTTCCCGTTGTTTTTGCGCTTAGCAACATCATTTACACTTGTTATTGTGCTTAACAACCTCATTAGTCGTTGTTCTTGCGCTTTGCGGCATAATTTGTCCTTGATCTTTTGCTTATGAACCTCATTTGCATTCGTTCTTATGCTTAGAAACCTCGTTTGCCCTCGTTTGTATACTTAACAACCTCAATTGGCGTTGCTCGTGTCCTGTAGAACCTCTTTTGCCCTTCATCTTGTTATTATGAACCTCATTTGCATTTGTTCTTGTGCTTAGAAACCTCATTTTCCCATATTCGTGTGCTTAAGAACCTCAATTGTCGTTCTTCATATGCTTCTTAACCTCATTTATCCTTGTTCTTGCACTTAGCAACATCATTTACACTTGTTCTTGTGCTTAACAATGTCATTATCGTTGTTCTTGCACTTTGCGACATAATTTGTCCTTGATCTTGTGCTTATGAACCTGATTTGCATTTGTTCTTGTGCATAGAAATCTCATTTTTCTTTGTTTGTGTGCGTAACAACCTCGATTGGCATTGTTCATTTGCTAAACAACCACTTTTGCCATTGATCTTGTGCTTATGAACCTCATTTGCATTTGTTCTTGTGCTTATGAACCTCATTTGCATTTGTTCTTGTGCTTAGAAACCTCATTTGCCATTGTTCGTATACTTAACAACCTCAATAGTCGTTCTTCATATGCTTCTTAACCTTTGTTGCCCTTGTTCTTGCACTTAGCAACATCATTTACACTTGTTCTTATGCTTATCATCCTCAGTTGTCATTGTTCTTGCGCTTTGTGACATAATTTGCCCTTCATCTTGTTCTTATGAACCTCATTTACATTTGTTCTTGTGCTTAGAAACCTCATTTTCCCATGTTCGTGTGCTTAACAACCTCAATGGTCGTTCTTCATATGCTTCTTAACCTCTTTTGCCCTTGTTTTTGCGCTTAGCAACATCATTTATACTTGTTCTTGTGCTTAACAACCTCATTAGTCGTTGTTCTTGCGCTTTGCAACATAATTTGTCCTTGATCTTGTGCTTATGAACCTCATTTGCATTTGTTCTTGTGCTTAGGAATATCATTTTTCCTTGTTTGTGTGTGTAACAACCTCAATTGGCATTGTTCATGTGCTAAACAACCACATTTGCCCTCGATCTTGTGCTTATGAACATAATTTGCATTTGTTCTTGTGCTTAGAAACCTCATTTGCCTTGTTCGTGTACTTAACAACCTCAATTGGCGTTGTTCTTGCGCTCTGCAACATAATTTCACCTTCATCTTGTGCTTATGAACATAATTTGCAATCGTTCTTCATATGCTTCTTAACCTCTGTTGCCCTTCTTCTTGCTCTTAGTAACATCATTTACACTTGTTCTTATGCTTAACAACATAATTGTTCCTCGATCTTGTGCTTATGATCCTCATTTGCATTTGTTCTTGTACTTAGGAATCTTATTTTCGCTTGTTTGTGGGCGTAACAACCTCAATGGCATTGTTCATGTACTAAACAACCACTTTAGCCCTTGATCTTGTGCTTAGTAACCTCATTTACATTTGTTCTTATGCTTAGGAACTTCATTTATCCTTGTTTGTGTACTTAACAACCTCAATTGGCGTTGTTCTTGCGCTCTGCAACACAATTTGACCTTCATCTTGTACTTATGAACATCATTTGCAATTATTTTTGTGCTTAGGAACCTCATTTTCCCTTGTTTGTGTGCTTAACAATCTCAATTGAAATTGTTCGAGTGCTTAACAACCTCTTTTGCCCCTGATATTGTGCTTATGAACCTCATTTGCATTTGTTCTTGTCCTTAGAAACCTCCTTTGCCCTTGTTCGTGTGCTGAACAACCATAATTGTCGTTCTTCATATGCTTCTTAACCTCTTTTTCTCTTGTTCTTGCGCTTAGCAACATCATTTACACTTGTTATTCTGCTTAACAACTTCATTTGTCATTGTTCTTGCGCTTTGCAATATAATTTGTCCTTGATCTTGTGCTTATCAACCTCTTTTGCATTTGTTCTTGTGCTTAAGAATCTCATTTTCCCTTGTTTGTATAAGTAACAACCTCAATTGGCATTGTTAATGTGCTAAACAACCACTTTTGCCCTTGATCTTGTGCTTATTAACCTCATTTCCATTTGTTCTTATGCATAGGAACTTCATTTTCTTTTGTTTGTGGACTTAGCAACCTCAATTGACGTTCCTCGTGCGCTTAACAACCTCTTTTGCCCTTCATCTTGTGGTTATGAACCTCATTTGCAGTTGTTCTTATTCTTAGAAACCTCATTTGCCCTTCGTGTGCTTAACAACCTCAATTGTCGTTCTTCATGTGCTTTTTAACCTCTTTTGCCCTTGTTCTTGCGCTTAGGAACATCATTTACACTTGTTCTAGTGCTTAACAACCTCATTAGTTGTTGTTCTTGCACTTTGCAACATAATTTGCTCTTGATCTTGTGGTTATAAACCGCATTTGCATTTGTTCTTGTGCTTAGGAACCTCATCTGCCCTTGTTCGTGTGATTAACAACCTCAATTGTCGTTGTTCATATGTTTCTTAACCTCTTTTGCCATTGTTCTTGTACTTAGCAACATCATTTGCACTTGTTCTTATGCTTAACAACCACATTTGTCATTGTTATTGCGATTTGCAACATAATTTGCCCTTGATCTTGTGCTTATGAACCTCATTTGCATTTGTTTTTGGGCTTAGAAACCTCACTTTCATTTGTTTGTGTGCTTAACAATATCAATTGGCGTCGTGCTTGCGCTCTGCAACATAATTTGACCTTGATCTTGTGCTTATGAACATCATTTGCACTTGTTCTTGCGCTTAGGAACCTCATTTTACCTTGTTTGTGTGCTTAGCAATCTCAATTGACATTGCTCGTGTGCTTAACAATCTCTTTTGCATTTGATATTGCGCTTATGAACCTCATTTGCATTTGTTCTTGTACTTAGGAACCTTATTTGTCATTGTTCGTGTGCTTAACAACCTCAATTGTCGTTGTTCATATGCTTCTTAACCTCTTTTATCCTTGTTCTTGTGCTTAGCAACCTAATTTGTCATTGTTGTTGCGCTTTGCAACAAAATTTGCCCTTGATTTTGTGCTTATGAACCTTACTTGCATTTGTTCTTGTGCTTTGGAACCTCATTTTCCCTTGTATGGTGCTTAACAATCTCAATTGGCGTTGTTCTTGTGCTCTACAACATAATTTGCCCTTGATCTTGTCCTTATGAACCTAATTTGCATTTGTTCTTGTGCTTAGGAACTTCATTTGCCCTTGTTTATGTACTTAACAACCTCAATTGGCGTTTTTTGTGTGCTTAACAACCTCTTTTGCCCTTGATATTGTGCTTATGAAACTAATTTGCATTTGTTCTTGTGCTTAGAAACTTCATTTGCCCTTGTTTGTATACTTAACATCCTCAATTGGCGTTGCTCGTGTCCTGAAGAACCTCTTTTGCCCATCATATTGTGGATACGAACCTCATTTGCATTTGTTCTTGTTCTTAGGAATCTCATTTGCCCTTGTTCGTGTGCTTAACAACCTCAATTGTCACTGTTCATATACTTCTTAACCTCTTTTTCCCTTGTTCTTATGCTTAGCAACATCATTTACACTTCTTCTTATGCTTAACAATCTCATTTGTCGTTGTTCTTGCGGTTTGCAACAAACTTTTCCCTTGATCTTGTGCTTTTGAATCTCATTTGCATTTGTTATTGGGCTTAGGAACTTCATTTTCCCATGTTTGTGTGCTTAACAATCTCAATTGATATTGTTCGTGTGGTTAACAACCTCTTTTGCCATTGATTTTGTGCTTATGAACTTCATTTTCATTTGTTTTTGTGCATAGGACTCTATTTTCCCTTGTCTGTGTACTTAACAACCTCAATTGGCATTGTTCGTCTACTTAACAATCTCTTTTGCCCTTGATCTTGTGCTTATGAACATCATTTGCATTTGTTATTGTACTTAGGAACCTCATTTGCCCTTATTCTTGTGCTTAGAAACATCATTTACACTTGTTTGTGTGCTTAACAATCTCAATTGGCGTTGTTCTTGCGCTCTGCAACATAATTTGCCTTTGATCTTGTGCTTATGAACCTCATTTGCCATTGTTTGTGTAGTTAACTACCTCCATTGGCGTTGTCCGTCTACTTAAAAACCTCTTTTGTCCTGGATCTTTTGCTTAAGAACCTCATTTGCATTTGTTCTTGTACTTAGGAACCTCATTTGCCCTTGTTCGTGTGCTTAACAACCTCAATTGTCATTGTTCATATGCTTCTTAACATCTTTTACCGTTGTTCTTGTGCTTATCAACATCATTTACACTTGTTCTTATGCTTAACAATCTCATTTGTCGTTGTTCTTGCGGTTTGCAACATAATTTGCCCTTGATCTTGTGCTTATGAATCTCATTTGCATTTGTTCTTGTGCTTAGGAATCTCATTTTCCCTTGTTTGTGTGCATAACAACCTCAATTGGTATTGTTCTTGTGCTAAACAACCACTTTTGTCATTCATCTTGTGCTTATTAAGCTCATTTATATTTGTTTTTATGCTTAGGAACTTCATTCGCCCTTGTTTGTGTACTTAACAACCTCAATTGGCTTTGCTCGTGTCGTGAAGAACCTCTTTTGCCCTTCATCTTGTTGTTATGAATCTCATTTGTATTTCTTTTTGTGCTTAGAAACCTCATTTGCCCTTGTTCGTGTGCTTAACAACCTCAATTGTCGTTCTTCATATGCTTCTTAACCTCTTTTGCCCTTGTTCTTGTGCTTAGCAACATCATTAACACTTGTTCTTATGCTTAACAACATCATTAGTTGTTGTTCTTGCACTTTGCAACATAATTTGTCCTTGATCTTGTGCTTATGAAACTCATTTGCATTTGTTCTTGTGCTTAGGAATCTCATTTTCCCTTGTTTGTGTGCGTAACAACCTCAATTGGTATTGTTCATGAACAACGACAATTGTGATTCTTAAGTACGTAAACAAGGGTAAATGAGGTTCCTAAACACAAGAACAAATGCAAATGAGGTTCATAAGCACAAGATTAAGAAAAAAAGAGGTTGTTAAGTAACGAACAACGCCACCCAGGTCCAACGCAGAGTATGGAAAAGGCGAGAGAGATGGGCCTGGATGTACAATGTCCCAACCGACGGGAGTCAGTAAGCACTGTACCCTGGGAAAGAGAATGTCTGAATTGAGTAGTTGACGGGGTTGCATAGTATCGCATCACTGGAAGGATGGCGACCTCCTAAATGCGCACAGGGGAAGGCGGAGGGAGCATGATGACCGTGGGTAGAGGTGGGGGGTGTGAAGAAGAAGGAGCAGAAAGATCAGAAGGAGGTATTGTAGGAGAAACTTGGACTAGATCAGATGATTAAGCTTATGGTGACGGTGGAGAGGGATGGCAAGAAAGGGCCTTGTGTCCAACCTTGTTACAGTTGAAGCAGATTAAAGCACTGTGACAAGAAGCTGTGAAATGACCTTGACCACCACACTTGTAGCAGACTGGGATACCCTTCATTGCTAATTCTCGCAATTTTAACAATTTTTTAGATGATGGATTGACATATTTAGGGGCTTCTAGAACCCTTCGAGAAGGGAGATTAAGAGGTTGTCTTCTGGAACCTTTTGAGAAGGCATAACAGATCCATGAGAAGAGGTGGGCATCGAAGGGATTAGATTGAGCCTGGGAATCGAGACATGTGGTGGAGCAGAGAATGGCAGAGAATCGTACGGCCGCTGGACCAAAGCTGGACCCTAAGGAGCCTCATTCGATTGAAGTGAGATGGAGAGACGCTCCAACGTACTGTGCAAATCAGAGAGAATAGAAGCAATCGGGCCGTCTAAGCCCATGAGTAACACCTGAGAAGAATAATCTTGGAGTTCTTGAAAAGACGGCCCGCACTAATTCTTGAAAGAGCCGCACCAATGCGAATAAGGGGCCCAAGATATCATAACTTATTCAGCATTCACCGGGATGCGAATAAGGGATATTCGTCATGTTGACATAAGCAAACTTCCCAACATAAGTTCTACATATTGAGAAGATGTTTTTATCTCTCTCTGTTACGGTGAGAGATTTACATCAACCACGGATGTGCATAACTTAAGCAGGAAAACCAAATGTCTTTAACATAAGACAACAACACCACATGAAGCATCAATGACGAAACATAGAATCCTTATGATGTTCATGTTTGGTCAAATCGGACGACATATAACTCTATATGCATCTGTGATATTAAACCGACACTCTGCCGCTTTGATCTGTGATAGCTGGATCAAATATTTAATCATCACATTAGTCTCAGGTGTGATTAGTGTTCCTTGCTAATTACTTCGACCAGGTATAACTTTAAAGTTCATTACTTTTATTGATTGGTTACCACACATAATGCAACTTAATGTAACAAATTGACTCCCATTAATCAATCATATGAATAAGTATTACAAACAAAATGTTTTGCTCTAGGACACCTGACTCTATCAGCTTCCTCCGCCTTGATCTATCCAGGAGAAGATAAAGCATTTCATCTCATTTTAAAATTGAGTCAGATCTAGAGAGAGAGTTAGAATCGTGGAAGAAGAAAAATGAAAGAGAGAGGGGTTAGAGAAAAAGAAAGAGAAGAATTTGGCAGGGAATAAAAAAGGAAAATACAGTCAGTTAAATCGTTAGGAGTTAGATCATTGGGGGATGTTTGGGGATAGAAGATGGGGGAAAAATATTTTCTCTAAGATATATAGTGTATATATATACTATTTGAATACGGATAATTGAAACGTAAAATCATATCAGTATCTTTATTCACGGATATTCAGATATCAGATATCCACATCTAAGTTTTTGAATACATATCGAATACGAATCGAATATTATCCATACCGTTTTCACTCTTAATTCCAACTCAATTTCTTTTATTTTCTTTACCTCACCCCTAGATCATTGGGGGATGTTTGGGGATGGGAGATGGGAAAAAAAATCTTTTCGCTAAAATATATAGTATATATCTAATATTTGAATACGGATAATTGAAACGTAAAACCATATCAGTATTTTTATCCACACGGATATTCGGATATTCGGATATCGGATATCCACATCTAAGTTTTCAAATATAGATCAAATACAGATCAGATATTATCCATACCGTTTTCACCCCTAATTCCGGCTCAATTTCATTTCTTTTCTTTACCGAACTGCTACTTTTTACAACGACTTTGTTTTGTAAAAATTCAGAAATAATGATTTCAAATCAAAATGTTATTTGCAAATTATCTACTAATAGTATTCTTGATATATTTACAAATTTATTTGAAAAAAATTAGATGTCTCGTTCATAGTTCGGAAATGATAGACATTAAATACTAAAGTCAATAAATTTAAATTTAGTTGCAGTTGATATTAGTTTAGTCAATTATATTATATTATGCCATGAATTAATATTTTAACAAACATTTTTAGTGTTAATTTTAAACTTAATTTAATCTAAATATTCGTGTAACTTTTGACAATCAGAAAAATTAAAGATAAACTTGAAATTTAACATTTATAAGTATAATTTATATAATAAATGTATTATACCTATAAAAATAATGTTTATAGTAAGACTTAGTTCATATTTTGATGTCCAGTATGTAATTTAAATATTATTTTCAAAAATAAAAAAATCATGATTATCGTTGAATAACCGACTATACTCAAAGTCTCGAATTGTTTGAGAATTTAATTAGCAATATCTGTATATGTTGAACAACATATAATATAATTATTCATTATTAATATTATTAAAATTTGAACATTGGTAGCCCCAATCAAGTCTCACTAAAAAAATACTATTAAATTTTTTTTTTTAAATACTGTTAAGATTGTGAAAATAATAATACTGTTGATGAATAATTTCACTTCTAATTTTAAAAAACATCCAATTTAAAAATAATTATTTTGGAATTTATTTAATTAAATTTTCTACCGATAGCAGCTTGATAGGTTTACAATAAAATTCCATCAATTTTTTTTTTTTGATGATATGAATAAATAATCGGCCTTTTAATTAGAACTTTACATTTTTTTTTTTTCCACGGAACACAGAATTAAAAGGGGGGGAGCTCCTTTAGAAGGTTTAAAAAAATGAAAAGATATATCTGAAAGGTTAAAGTGATGCACACACCTAACTAGCTGGGTCAATTTTGGACCTAAACTATGCTATCTTAAAGGCCTTTTTATAAAATATTGGAAATATTTTTTGGGAAGTTGAAAGATTTCCAATTCTGGTCTATGCGAATTGCATCAAAGAAATATATGTAATCTACAATTTGTTTAGAAATGACTCTAATATAAAACAAATCACACCAACAATAAAATTACATCTTTAATAATATATCTTTTGAATTTAGAAATGACCCATTATAGGAAATTAAAACTCTGATGATTAAAACATCTGTATCTCTGAAACTCTCAAAGTTTCTAAATAACTGTTAACAGAATTTTAGAAATTCCGGACTCTCTGAATTTCTAGATCTCTACATTCCTGAAATTAAAATTAGAGTTTCTTAATTGCCACATTAGCATTTAATTAAAACAGTATTAAAAATTGAGCGAATAAGAATTGATTATTTTGCCATGTCAGAGTTTTGAAACAGTTTCATATTTAGAAACTATTGAAAAAAATTGCTAAATATGAAATACATCCACATCTCTGAAACTGGTTTAGAAACTATCAAGTAAGGTTTGAAACTCCAAGAGTTTCAGACATGTAGATACTCTTATATACAAAATATTTAATCAGCTTTGATGTATGAATATGAGTCTTTTATTAGCATCCTGGAAAACTCTGTTTTCTCCTTTCTCCAGTTGACTAGATATGGACTGCAATTTTGTCTGGAATGAAGAATAATAATATACCACAGTATATTCCATTTGTGGGTCCCACTTACAGTGTCAATCAGATATTTATCATGTGTCATTTATCTTTTCTTTCAGAAGGAGCTCCGAATTTCATGTGCAGCCAGCCACCAACCTTATTTTTGCAGTAGATTATAAGCAAAAATACTAACTTCGAATATAATTTTTTGTACTATTTTAGGTGTATAGCTTTTCCCCCCTTTTTCAGTTCTATTGTAATTACTTCGTTCCTAGTAGGCACAAGTTACACAACTTTTGAAACTTAAACATATTATATTTACAAGAGAGCAAGTTAAAAAAAACTCTCAAGTCTCTGATAAGTAGAACAGATGTAATTTATCTACAATTCAATCTCTAATAAGTAGTCAGAGAAAGACTTGCTTATATTCCGAATCAAAAGGCGGATTCGAATTTTGTGAAATCCGAAACTAGTGAATAGTAATTCTGAAATCCCTGCAATATGAATCCAACCGTCGAACTATTTTGATATACGTGCACAAAAAAACTAGCTATTTGGAAATACGTTCTCAAAAAAAAATAACGGCTAGATTCGGAATTGCATCAGATTTATTTTCATCAAAGGCAACATCAAGCATCAAGCAAGCATATACCCAAGCTGAAATACAGATAATTTCCTACAGGATTGTTTTAAAAAGAAAAAGAAAAAAAGGAAATACAGATAACGAGGAAAACTTGAGGCAAGAGGGCTCTGCAATCCTGCATAAGAGGACAATATGGATATCCAGCAAAACCTCTTTAACCATACAATCTTTTGCTTGTAAATTTGGAGTCTGTTTTAAAGAGCATCTATTTAGTGGCAAGATTCCATCCAAAACCCTTGGTTGGTTCTATACATTTATCCACAACCTAATCTTGGCAACAATTTCCCCTCCCCCCCCAAAAAAAAAAAAAAAACTTATCTTTCATTATCTGAATATATCTTCCAAACGATATATATTTTTTCCTTCTCCTTTATCATTGATTCATTAATTCAATACAAAACATACATTGGAGGGAGCCTCAAGCATCTTTTTGCACTTAGGCCATTTTGTTCTTATTTTCTGTTAAACAGTCACATGATAATAATTTGACAACAGTTCCCTAAATGAACCCAGCAACAATTTCTGGAGAAAAGCTCTTAAACATTTCCAATCTAATAATACAGCACAAATGCACAATCCTAATCATGTCCAATCTTGCTCTTCATAAATCATTCAAAAATAACAAAAAAAAAATGCCAAAGTTGAGGTGAGAAGGTAAGAGAAAAATTAAACCCCAGTAGAATGGGCTTTGTTTATTACAAACCAAATCCCCACCGCCTCATCATCCCAATTGTTGATCTCATGTAACTACGCATCTCACACTTATTATTCCTTTTCAAAAATTCAAAAATCTTACAGGCTCTTGGCAACTGCAATTACGTTTTCAGGGGTGATACCGAACTCCTTGTATATCTTCCCAGCTGGAGCACTGGCACCAAATCGGTCAATGCCTATAGCCTTCCCCTTGGAACCCACGTATTTCTCCCACCCCAAAGTAGACCCTGCCTCAATACTGACTCTAGCTGTGACAGCAGCAGGCAAAACACTCTCTTTATATTCTGCCGATTGCTCCTCAAACAACTCCCAAGAGACCAATGATACCACTCGGACAGTTTTGCCCTCCTTCCTCAACTCATCACCCGCCTTGGCAGCAATCTCCAACTCAGACCCGGTTGCAATAAGGATGAAATCTGGCTTGTTACCAGATGAGTTATCTGAAATAGCGTATCCACCTTTCGCAACTCCATCATGTGAAGTACCAGCAAGATTGGGCAGCTTCTGACGAGAAAGTGCCAGCACAGATGGCCGTTTCCGGTTG
Source organism: Carex cristatella (assembly GCA_024447775.1). Taxonomy (NCBI): domain Eukaryota; kingdom Viridiplantae; phylum Streptophyta; class Magnoliopsida; order Poales; family Cyperaceae; genus Carex; species Carex cristatella. Next base: position 1,170,457 of record JAJHPF010000010.1, read on the forward strand.
AGCACCGCAACCTTGTAAGAACCGGCGGTTTCATTACCGTCAGCAGGTCTGAGCATCAAAATATTAGGCATGGCACGGAAGCTTGCCAAGTGCTCGATTGGCTGATGGGTGGGCCCATCTTCTCCTAAACCAATCGAATCGTGGGTCATGACATAGATTACACCTGACTCAGCAAGAGCTGAGATACGCATGGCCCCACGCATGTAGTCGGTGAAGACAAAGAAAGTGGCACAGTATGGGATCAAGCCAGGGCTGTGTTGAGCAATGCCATTGCAGATAGCACCCATGCCATGCTCACGGACTCCAAAGCGAACATTGCGCTCCTCAGGGGTGTCCTTTTGGAAGTCACCAAACATTTTCAAGAGGGTCATGTTGGAGGATGCCAGATCAGCACTGCCACCAAGAAATCCAGGAATGACCTTGGCAAGGGCATTCAAGTTTGTTTGGGAGAGGTTCCGGGTTGCTTCAGCAGGGCTCTCTGGGGTGTATTTCTGGATATTGCAAAGAATTGTTGTCAGCGTTTTTGTATATAATCCTAGAGGATATCCAAAATTCCATAGCGACCACATGTTTACTTTTATATTTCTGTAACTACTAACTAGGATGATTTTTTTTCTTTTGTAAAAGATGCACAACCAAGACCATGAGATTAACAGCTTATTTGTGTTGTATACAATTCCAAATACACATGCAGACGGAAAGAACCAATAAAATAAATGGGCATGTAAAATTAGGATTCCATAAAACCACCTCCATAAACAGTTAACATAGTAATGTAAACTGTTAATGCATATGAGCAAGATGTAATTCCCCCCAGCTTTGCATTGTAAAATAAAAATGTACACCAGAAATTAGATAGTATTTTCTTACTGGGAGTGCATCAACCCAGCCAGCTGGCAATTCACCACTAATGATACTCTTCAGAGTTGCAGCATCTTCTGGGTATTTCTTCTCATACTCAGCAAACTTGGCATTCCAACCGGATTCGATGGCAGCTCCCTCTGGCGTGTGACGGCTCCAGTGGCTATATCAAACATCAATACAAAACTGATCAATCAATTATTCACTTTCAACAGAAAATAAAAGACAGTAGCATGGGTTCTAAAGCAAACCTCTTGACTTCTTCCGGCACGTGGAATGGCTCATATGGCCACCCAAGATTTGCACGGGTTGCCTCCACCTCCTTTGCACCAAGTGCACTACCATGCACACTGTATGAGTTTGCTTTGTTTGGAGATCCATACCCAATGGTGGTAGTCACCTGTGCAAAAAATAAAATAAAAAGGAATATAAGCTTCAAGGAAAAGCTAAAAATCTGTAAGTTCCTTGATGGCTGGTGCTTAAACCCCCCATATTTGAAATGTGTACAATATCCACCTGTTTTATTGAACCTGTGTCTAACCCTTTTTTTTTTCCTGATAAAAGTGGGGCGTGGCCACCTGTTTCATTGAGTCTATGTTAATAAGAATTTCATACATTCCCCTAAACATATAAAGGGCACCATGTACGCCCCCTAGAATATTCCACCAAATATACTCATTTCTTGCCACTTCTATACAGAGAAGAAAAGAACAGAATATCTGTGTATCTTTGAAGAACACAGGAAATAAGGTGCACATCAAGTTCTTCTCACTTCACAGAACAATCACCCCCCCCCCCAAAAAAAACAATAAAAAGAGGCGAGTAAATATAAGCAAGACCTTGATCATTGTGGGCTTGTCCTTGACTGACTGGGCCTCCTTGATGGCAGCACGAATTTCATCATAGCCAGTGTTGCCGTTCTTGACCCAGATGGTGTGCCACCCAAGTGCCTCAAATCGTGCGGTCACATCCTCGGTGAACGCAATCTCGGTGTCACCATCAATTGAGATGTGGTTGTCATCATAGAAAGCTATCAGCTTCCCCAATCCCCAGTGTCCAGCAAGAGAGCATGCCTCATTTGATACCCCCTCCATATTGCAACCATCTCCCAGTATCACATACCTATCAAACAAAGTGTTGTTTTTAATCATTGATCAGTAAGTTTAGAGTTAGATTCAGTTTACATGCAGAGGGAATTCGAAGGTCATTTTCCTTGGAGTTAGGTTTGAGTGAAGAGAATTATTGGTCTGAAACAGCTAAACATGGAAATTAGCTCAGAATTACAGATCATCTTGCATGCACGGAATATGGAATGACCAATTGAAACAATAAAAAATAGGTTGTGTGATTCGGGAAGTAATAATAAGAACTTTACGTGTAGTGGTCAATAATTTCAAGATCAGGCTTGTTGAAGCGGGCTGCAAGGTGCGCCTCTGCCAGAGCCAACCCAACCCCATTAGCAATACCTTGACCAAGGGGACCTGCACAAGGTGCAACATAAGTTATCTCATTTCATATTCATCTGGGTCAAATTTCACTAAGATTTATTATTTACTTTCTCAAATTATATTTTATGGTCCGAAAGAAAAAAAAAATTACCAGTTGTAACTTCAACGCCGGGGGTTTCGAAGTTCTCGGGGTGACCAGGGGTTCTGCTTCCCCATTGCCTGAATTGCTTCAGATCCTCTTCCTGTTTTGATCATAAAGAAGACAAACTATCAATTCACTGAAGAAATCAGTAAAAAGAAGTGGGTTTCCTTCATCTCAACTTACTTTCTACTTTTACATGAAATTCCCAGTACAAAACTTGGAAGGAAAAACTCTCAATCACATAACCCAAAAAGTATGTGACAAAAGAAACAATAGCTTTGTTTAGCAAATAAGATTCAAAATACTAAAATATCACTTTTCAAGTACAATCGTTTTTCACAAATCTCAAAAATAATTAGTGAACCAGGAAGATTAACCAAGGATTATTCACCACCAGCATCAGATCCAGCAAAACAGTAAAAAAAATAAAACGATCCGACCCTTGCCCAAAGATTAGGACTGTCCAAGATCAAATCAACCAACTGAAAACCAAATCAAATCCAACCAATAAACCCCAAACCCTTACCAAAACACTGTCGTATCCAGCAAGGTGAAGCAGAGCATACTGCAACATGCAACCATGCCCAGCCGAGAGCACGAATCGGTCGCGGTTGAAATAGTATGGGTTCTTCGGGTTGTACCTCATCACCTCATCGTACAATATGTGCCCCATGGGAGCGCATCCCATGGGCAAACCCGGGTGACCAGAATTAGCCTTCTCGACCGCATCAATGGCAAGGAAACGGATCGTGTTAACGGATTTCTCCACTAAAGAGTCAGCTGCGACCGCACCCTGTACCGTCTCCACTGCGGCGGCGCGAATAGACTGAGCTCGGCGTGACCGGGCTAACAGCTGGGGCCGCCGTGAGAGTGCCAGAGTTGGAGACCTCAGTCCACGCCCAGCCAGTGAGCTCAAACCAGACCCGGTTGGGAGTGCAACCCGGTCGGATTGGGTCGAACCGGACCGGACCGTGACAGAGCGGCCGGAGATGGCCTGAGGGGTTGTGATGGATGTAGAGGTCGCCATGGTATTGCTAGGGATAATGGGAGGAGAGAGAGAGGGTTAAAAGAGAGGTGGAGTTTGGGTTGATCAATCAACCTATCCTCCTTGGATTTAGGATTCTGATTTCTGGGTTTGGTGTGGGAACGAGAAAAGAGAGAGGTTCGGTTTGGGCCTCTGGGGTCACTTTCTGGGTACGAATAAATAAAACATATGGATGGTTGTTGTAGCGATTGCTGGATCCGGTCTATGAGTTGCTTTTTACACCAAATCGGAACTTCTTGCATTCCTAGTAAATCATAATTTTTTCCATTCATTTTTCCATTTCAAGTAAATTATAATTTTTTCGTTCCTAGTTCATATGTAGAATATCAACTACTCTTGAATAATTAAACACTTAAAATAAAGATGACAAGAGATGGACATAGAATATCAACTACTCTTTAAGTAATTAAATATATACTTGAAATAAAAATGACAAGAGATGAACATGTTTGTAAGGATAAAAAAAACAAATTTACCCCTTTAATTAATGAGGTAAGATATTTGTATTGGGATTTGAGAGTAAGAATCGACTGTTATTCTTTTAGAAAAGCAGATTTTTGGTTTTTCTCACCTAAGTGTTCAATTTTTCACACACAAATCTGAATGAAAATCAAACGTTGGATGAGAAAAAAAAAATAGATTTATGTTTTTTTAAAAGAATAACAACACATTTTCTCTGTTTGTATTGAAGGTTGATTGTTTTATAGAAAAGCTGAGAGAAAATACACAGAGGAAAAAAAATGAAGAAGTTAGAAAAATAAAATAAAATTTAGATATGTTTTTATTAGTAGTATTGACAAGTGATATTATAAGAATTTTACAATTACAACTTAAAGACTTATGAATTAAAAATGTCACCCTCCAAAATGATTGCTAAGATTATAGTGATTTAAAAATAAATTGATCACCGTGACAATTTCTCTTAATAACTAGCTTTACGTGTTCTTGTAGTAAGATCTTGAGTTCAAAAGCCTCATTAGTTTATATAATTATTAAAATATTTAACAAGTTGCAAATGTATTATTTTATTTTAAAGTTAGATTTTTTTTTTTTTTTACTATAATGCATGGATTGAAAATAGTTTGCATCCCATTTAACGTGGAATGATTATGAATTGAAAAAATAAATAAGATACATTAAATAGTAACAAATTGCCAATGAGATAATTTAATTGGACTAAAACAAACCTAAAGATCATATACTATAATATATTTTTTTAATATGAGACAGGTTAACTTGCTCTAGGAACTAAAGATGTTGTTTTATTTTCCGCTCATATATTTACTTGCAAATCTAAATAGTCGATTCGAACATTCCAACATGATCTTCGTATTAATATTAAAATGTGTTTGGAGACCAAATTTTATATTATTTTTTTAGACTTTTCACTATATTTTTTTAGAATTTTTAAAAATTACAGATTTTCATTAAATAAAAAATAATAATAGATTCAGAAAAACATTGATTTTCAAAATTTCTAAAAAAGATTAAAAAAATGTTAAATTTGATATCCAAGCACATTTTAATACGAAGATTACATTAGAAGGTTCGAACTGACTATTTAAACTTTAAAAATAAATAAATGAACGGAAAATAAAACACTCTTTTTAATTCTCAAAGCAAGTTAGCCCATCTCTATATATATTGCTATCTCATTAAATTAGCACGCTCCAACAATAAATAAAAATTACAAGTGGTACCACTTGAACCTTTAAATATATATTCAAATTTATTTTATTATGTTTTTTAAATTGTGCATAATAAATAATATATACTCTCATCTTCGATTGAACTCTTTCGGTATTAATAATTACTTAAAAGGAGATTAAGGGCTTGTTCGACGTGGAAACTGAATTTTTTCTTCCTATGAGCACAGTAAAAATAAGTTTAAAATTCAAATCCATTTCCGTTTTCAACTGTCAGCCGAACATGCTCTAAAGTTGATGAAAATTGGAAAATTGTGGCATTTAATGATAGACCGGGTGGATTTAAGAACGAGAGGAGTAGCTTAGAGGGTGTGGTGTGGGTTGTTGGATGAGGAGAAAGGCGCTGGCCGTTGAGAGCAAGGAGATCTAATCCTGACCGTTGGAAGAGGCTAGGGAATGACTGCCTCCTGTTCTCTTGAATCGACATGGTTTATATATTTTATGTTATTTCTTCTTTTATAAATAACCGTTAATGAACCAATGAGAGTCGGTTCCGAGTTTGAAGCGTTGGCTGGGTGAAGGCTGCTGGCTGCTGCTCTGATGCATGACAGCGACGTGTTGTCATTGGGGTGCGTATCCTCTGCGATATCTCATTTTTTGCGTGACCGACGAGTCCGGTGCCTATTCGGGGCACAGTAGGGGGCCAGTATTATTAGAGCTTTGAGATTCGTGCAGAACGTATTTGAACGATTCGGATGCTCCAGAAAGTCTCGCAAAGTTTGAGATTTCTCAGAGGATGCGAATTCTTGTCATTGCTCACGGAATCTGGATTAGTTAGCGTTGATTTAGAGGTTTAAGCTTTTTTTTTTTGAGGTTTATATTAGGGGAAAATTCACGTGTACCCCTCAAAAATTTTAAAATTAAGTATTTCTCCTCTAAGTTTCAAATTATGTATTTCCCTCTCAAAACTTAAAAAACTCACAAATTTACTCACTTTATTTTGTTTAATATTATAACTCATTCTAAATTTATCAAATACCCATTTTACCCTTTATTAGAAGCATGTAAATTCTTGATGTAAAAATACACACATATTGAAGCTACGTGAATAGATCTCAATGCGGTACATGCTGATCAGAATTGCTTTAAGATCTGTGCGTGTTATATCAAAACGAATGTTGATGCGATGAGCACAAATCTTAATGCGATGCGCACGGATCAAGACGGGGGAGGAGTCTTTTAGATTCAAATTTGAGTCTGATAAGCTTTATATGCTTTTAATAAATGGCAAAATGAGTATTTTAAAAATTTAGAATGAGTTTTATTATAAAGGGGGAATTTCACATATGCCCCTCAAAAACTTCAAAATTATGTATTTTCCCCTCTAAAGTTTGAAATTACATATTTTCCCCTCTAAACTTCAAAAACTCACAAATTTATCCATTTTATTGTCTTTTATATTAAAACTCATTCTAAATTTATAAAATACCCATTTTACCCTTTATTAAAAATATATAAATCTCATCAGACTCAAATTATTTGAATCTGAAGGTTAAAATTTATATGCTTTTAATAAAGAGTAAAATGAGTATTTTATAAATTTAGAATGAGTTTTAATATGAAAGACAATAAAATGGGTAAATTTGTGAGTTTTTGAAGTTTGGAGGGGGGGAATATGTAATTTCAAAATTTTGAGGTGGAAACACGTAATTTTTGAAGTTTTTAGGGGTATATGTGAAATTTCCCCTATTATAAAAAATTATAAAATGGATGAATTTGTGAGTTTTTAAAATTTAGAGAGGAAATACGTAATTTTAAATTTTAGCCCTCTAAAACGGTAATTTGAAGTTTTTTTTGGGGTATACATGAAATTGCCCAGGGTTATTGGGAGAAACAAAATGTTTTGTTGGCTGAAAGTGCCGACGAGGTAATTGGAAGGGTCGGAATGGGTTTTGGGTCAGGTTTGATTCGGGTAATCGGGTCTCAAGTCGGATTGGATTATTGAATCATTGTCGGATCGCGAGTGAGTTGGGTTGGGTTGGAATCATCTGATTTTGGATTGTCTCGAATTTCAAGTCAATTTTGGAAGCAAATCTGATCAGTTTATAACTTTTTAGAAATTATCGGGTTAGATTAAATTCAGGTCGAATTATATTATATCGGATGGGTGTTTTGGGTTTAGATTTTGTCACTTAGGGTTTGTTTCGCTACATTACTATGTATGGGAAAAAAGAAAATCAGTTCAACTTCATGTTTTTTATTTTCTGTCCTATGGACACAGTAATAATCAGTTCAAACTGAAATTCAATCAATTCCAGTTTTCGTTTCCGCTTGTACGCCGAACAAACCCTTAGCGATGGGCAATTAGTGATTTGGCATGCTTATATCAGTTTTGATCGGGTCAATCAAGTTTATTAGTATCGTCTCGGTTCAGGTCTAGATAGGTTTCTTTTGTATTTTGAATAATCTCGTATCTAATTAAAAAAATTTAGGCTTTTCAAAGTAATAGGGTCAGTCAAGGTCGAATTTGATTTTTAAGTACAAGATATCAAAATTACGAGAATTGTTTTGTCTATTATGATTTTTAAAATATTTAGCAGCAATATCTTACTCTATGTATATTTTCTGAATGCATGCATAATGTAGTTGTGACTGAATTCATTTGTTGAGACAGTTGAAAATCGTCGATTTTGTTTTTCGTTTTTCTTGAAGTATCAAAGCAAACAGATTGAACGTACAACACCGATGCATGCGTTTAGCCAGCTATCTTGTTTGTTAGAAAAAAAACTATTGTCTTAAAAATAAAGATGTTGTTGTCAAATTTCTAAAAACCGGAGTAGACAAACAAATTTAAATTTTTTGAGGGATTCTTTTTTCGAAATTCGGTCATTCACTTTAAAAACTTATTCACAATATCATAAAAATTTAATTTTATGAAGGAATGTAGTAATAATATTTTTTATATAAATTACAAGATTTAAAAGTCAAAAATAAAAATTTTAATTCATAGAAGTGGCATAGCTTCTTTCGCTTGTGCTTAGTTCCGCCACTGCGTCTATTTAGTTCAAACAAAATTATAGACAAAAAACATGAGTAGAACTAGAGTGTTCTTAAGCTTACCAAGTTCCTTTGTGAGTTTAATTCAAAAACCTATTAAATTGGTTTTAAATGATGCATCCAAATCGTTGAAACCAGTCTATATTTACGAGTGATGCGTTTCAAACTAATTAAAAAAATAGTTTATAATTTAATTTTAATGTGTTTATTTTTCATCATTTTTTGACCGTTTGACTTTATATTAAATTAGTTTGAAAATTTATAAATTTGACATGTAAACTCATCACTCGTGAAGTAAATCAGTTTCAACGGTTTGGATGATTCGTTTGAAACCAATACGATGGATTTTTTTAGTTAAGCTCACAAAGAAGCTTGGTGAGCTTAAAAACACCCTAGTTCTACTCTAAAATAACATATATTTTTTCTTAGATGAACTTACCTAATTTTTTTAAATTATACATTTTTAACAATATTTTTTAAAAATAAGGAATAGTAGACAGAATGAGTGCTGTAGTCAAAACTAATTCCCTCTATATCTGTCCATAGATATTAGATACGGAGGTTTAGCGATTCAAGCGTTTGATATTAATAATAACCGCAATTATGTAGTTAGCATAACAATGAGAAATAAATATTAGCTTCTATATATCTAGCCCTCTAAAACCGTACACTTGGAATTATTTGAAGCGATGAGTGAAGATTTAAGTCGTCTCCTCACGCAAGCAAATATTTCAAAGTAATTAATACATGGTCAGGTCAATGAATATGAACTGGATGAGAGCAATGCTGCGTGCTTAGTTTTTACACTAATTGAAAGGTCACAATCGTTCGTTGGAGACCTCAAAGGTTAGGGGCGGATTCGGGTCAGATAAATCGGCTCTTGGGTTCTGCCTCTTCTTTCAACTTCAAGGACTCAATTATAATTATATAAGGTTTTGGCTAATATGCTACGCGTAGCTAAGAGACCTCCGTGCTACGGCTCAAAATTTGAATTTTCAAAATCCTAACGGTTGATCCAAACCGTTAGATTTGTTCTACATATTGAAATGTACTTGGAGACCAAATTTTATATTTTTTGGATTTTTTTTACTATTTATTAAGCCACTTTGAAAATCGCTGATCCAACAGTGGCTTAACCAAATAGTGAAACCGTTGGATCAGCGATTTTCAAAGTGGCTTAATAAATAGTAAAAAAATTCCAAAAAATGTAAAATTTGGTCTCCAAGCACATTTCAATATGTAGAACACATCTAACGGTTCGGATCGACCATTAGAATTTTGAAAACACAAATTTTGAGCCGTAGCACGGAGGGGCTCTTAGCTACGCGTAGCACCGTAGCCCGGTCCATTATATAACTAACAGTATACATAATATGAGCCGGGTTTTTTTTTCATAACCAAAAATTAATATAAAATATTATTAATAATCTTTATTTAATTTTTTTTTTACTGATAACCAAACCGCCCCACTGAGGAGCGGTCTACCTTGAGCACCAAACCACCCCACAGTGGGGCGGTTTACTATCTGGCCTATAAAACAAGTATTCTCTCTCCTGAGTCACTATAATTCACTATCTCTTCAGAGAGTCTATGCACAGGTACTGCATGCAACACATTTCAGAGAACCTGTGCAAGAATACCGGCGGCGGTCAGTGGGTTGCTGATAAGTTCAAAATTGGCTGCAAGAGGAAAAAACCACGACGGATGGAAGAGATGTTCAGAGAATTTGCCAGAGTATGTATGCATTTTTTTCCTATTTTTTTAAACATTTGCACGACTTGTATCATTGCTGGTGTTGCGCCGTCGTCTACTTCCAGAAGCCTAAGAAGTAGACTTGGTCTGATCGGACGCAGAAAGTAGACTTGGTCTTATGTTCCAGATGCATTTTTAAATTCAATTAACTTATGTTGTAAACCATTTTCTTTGGATAAATTTTTAAATTATGTTCGATCCGATTACAAAACCTGATAATTATTACACGACTGATACATCACAATTACTAAATAATTATTACAGACTTTCAAATAATACTACTTCTGAGAACCAATACCGAAGGTACATGGAACAAAATCATTGTCTGAGTTTGGTTCAGTTGTAGCAGACGAAGAGACAGTCTTACCAGCATTTTTTTTTCTTTTGACCTGTCTGGTACAAGTCGCACCAGACGAAGAGATAGTCTTTCTATTATTTTTCTTTGGATCGATCCGATTTATTTTTATGTAAAGGCTTTCCGCAAAATCATCATCATCATTGACTTGGATTGACCTACGGTATGCTAAATCCCTCTTTACAAATACAGTCATTTCCAGTACAAAAAGAAAACAACTTCTGAGATTTATCTTTTCCACCATCAGACGATTGATTTGGTGTATTTTTGCTCATCGTTTTCACCTAAAAAAAAATCAACATCATAAACAACAGATAAAATAATAATACAATAGAAAAACCAACATGCATATAATAATATAGTCTACAACATCCAAGCAATAAAATGTTCTGCAACACAAAGTCAAACAACACAACACAACATCAAATACTACAAACTCACTCTTCTAACACAAAATACTTCAAATACATCCCTAAAATAACAAACTAAAATTCAGACTATGGATCGAGAGTCCTGAAACTCTCTCCTTTAGTCTTCGTAGGTCGACAGCTACACTTAACACACTCCCACTCTTCGAAACGAATGTTCATTTGCCAGATTTGCATCCTTATCGAGGCATTTGGGGTGAATTCTGACGCCACAAAGATGATACCAGAACATGTCATCAATGTCTCCCTTCACACGACATGCGGCGCACATTTCCCATTAAGGTGGAGGGTTGATATCGGAAAACGTATCCTCAAATACTTCTCTAGCCTTCGGATTATCGATGTTCATCATGTCTTCAACCTCCTTGGGTGAACACCCATACGAGCTAAATGCCTCCTATTACGGGCGTCGCTCATCCAAAATTGACCGGCTAAGGTTCTGCGAGCATTGCGTTTGGACTTTTTTGCTTCATTGTAGAGTTCAGGTTTTGATGCCATAGTACAGTTAGGGTTTCAAATTAGGAGGATGGATTAAACAATTTCTAATATTTTTGGTTTATTTCTGAAATTTCTGACATGTTTCTAAAAATTAATTTAAAAAAAATATACTTCGGTCACTGTTGAGCGCACTGTTGATCGCAATCGCCTCAGAATTGCCTAAAAAATCACCTCGGAGCACTGTTTGAGAGCAGAGGTCGGTTTGGAAGAAGAGTTAGTGAATTATGGTGACTCAGGAGAGAGAATGCTTGTTTTATAGGCCAGATAGCAAACTGCCCCACTGTGGGGCGGTTTGGTGCTCAAGGTAGAGTGCCCCTCAGTGGGCGGTTTGGTGTTCAGGGTAGACTGCCCCTCAGTGGGGTGGTTTGGTTATCAGTGAATTTTTTTAAATACAGGTTATTAATAATATTTTATATTAATTTTTGGTTATGAAAAAAAACCCGGTAATATGAGTGAGTCTGGATAAAAAAATTTAGCAAAAATTTTGTCCGAATTAATCACAGCCGTTGATCGTTTAAATGATAAAATTGGAATAACTTATATATATTAATCTCTCCGTTAGACCATTGGTTCCGTATCTTCCTCTCTCGTTGGTCGCCCCATCCCTTGGCTCCCTTTGCTCGGTATCTCTCCTCTCATCGGTCGCGCCCTCTCCCTTTGCTATATCTCCCCCTCTCTCGTTCTCTCCAGATGCTTTGTATCCTCTTGCCGGTCTCTCTCATGCACACACAAGACCCTCTTATCCGAGGGATGCCAAAGCAGGTCCCTACACTATGGTACTGGGTTTAGGTTCTAACTAGAGCTCGCCTCTTGATGTACATTTTGTGGAGCATTCTAAATAAGATTGTAATTAAACTTTTAATTTTGTGGCTTATTTGGCAACCATCGGAATAGCATAATGGCGTGCAATTCTAACTGAAAATTGTTGTCAAACACAAATTAAAGATTCATAATAGTGCTAGAATTGGTTAATCTGTTATTCCAAAGTCCTCGGGAAATGAACTTGTATAAAATAGTAAGGTACAGAAAATACTTGTGCCAAAATTGTTTTTCAATCTTGTTAAAATTATTAAAATAACCATTTGCCAAGTGATCGCTAAAAAAATTTCTAACTTGCAGGACTGCCGACTATTTCAAGTATATTTAAATTTCTAACTTCACAAAAATATATTTAAAAAAATCTTTCGCTAAATAAATAAGATGAAATGACATAATAGAACAAACTCCCACAAAATGAACTACAAGTGCACATACAAATACATACATTATATGCTCCTTTACAGAAAAAAAAATGAATCAGCCAATTGAACTAAGATGCATCACCAGAAACCTTCTGGTCAAAATGGTCAGCTGAAAATCATGCTCATGGTTTTCTTTTCTAACATCGCCATGGTGTTTGCATCATCAGCAAGAAACCTTGTAGAAGCTGAATGCACAAGACAATTGTTACAAAAGAAAAGGAAAATCACTGAGAAATCTGGAAAAACTGCTTAATAATATGACAAAGAAATCTGGAAACTGAGAAAGAAGAAACACTGGTAAATCGCTGACAAATCTCATACTTCAACAGTATTTTTTCAGAGTAAACTGGTAAACTGAGAAATCTGAACCACTAGTAACCAAGAAGACAACACCAGTAAATTGAGAAATCTAAAACTAGCTTACAAATAACAACTATTTTAAAAAAAAGGAACGAAATTAATCTGAAGTGTATAATTTGTAAAAAGATTAAATTAAATTGAGCAACTGCTTAGCAACCAGACGCAAACAGATTGAAAATTACCCCAATTAAGAGGTGATTAGAGCATGGGATTTTGTTGGAAATAGATAGAGAGGGAGAGAGAGAGCAGGCCCATTGACAAAGCGATTGAAGCCCCTAGGAGGGATACACCAAAAAAGAGCAAGATGACTTATTTCCATGGAAACTCTTATCCAAAAACGTCTAAAAAAAGATGTCCTACAATTAATTCTATACTCAGATCTAGAAAAAGCTACAGAAATATGATTCTGGTTCTTTGCAAGTGAATCCCTAACAGTTAATTAGGTACCAGACTATCAGTTGGTACAGTAGGCAATCCACATACCTTCGCAGAGATTTCTGATTTTGCCCTCCTCCCACCTCATCATCCTTTGCTGATTTTAATTCCATTTATACTCTTTCAACAATAGGGGCCTGTACCAAATTGAAAAATGTTGTGTTGAATTTTCGCAATTCATCTGGAATTTAAAAAATATACAAAGAAATTCAACAAGTTCAGTGGATAGTTGCAGATAGCACCAAACCATTCATACAACGGTCAAATATAGAAAATTGATTGATTTACTCAGAGATTTTCATACTGAGCTAACCAAACCAATTATAATGCCATTTAACACCCTAATGGAAAAAATATATATTTCTTCAAGGCCAACTTATGTAAGTCTGAAACCAAAACCCTTAACGATCTGCTTTGAAAAAAAAAACAGAAAAAGAAGAAGAGAGAAAAAAAAGACAAGTTAGTTCCAAACACTAAAAATGAATGATCGCTCATGTAAAAAAAAAGACAACCTAGTTCCATTTATCATGCCATTTCACTGTAGATTGGCCGTCAATCGCTCATGTCAAAAATGAATGATCCACAGTTATCGACACATGTGGAAGGAGCAAATAATGATGAAATTTTATAAAATTGACAATTATAAGTATGATTTAACTGTAAAACCTATAAAAAATATTGATTTTTTTATTCAAATTATTTGTTGTACATACATTACATAATTTGTACATATGTAAATCTAAGCCGTCTGATAGATAATGTGTTATCCTAATTATCAACGAACGTTGATAGAGCCATGTTACTCAGGCCCTAATTTCTACTTGGACTTGAATAAAAACCAGAACTCGGACCTTGTTTTTAAGGCCAGTCCGCAATATGAAAGGAAAGCCCAATGAACACTAAAACCGGAGCCCATATTTGATGAGCCCGGCATACAAACGGTTATGTCGACATGGGGCACGCACCGTCATATGCGAGATGACTGCTCCCACAATCTCCATAATTTTATCCACGATCTTATAACTGCACCCACGTTCCTTGGTTGATCCGCAGAAGAACGGTTAAAGATCTGGATATAAAAAGTCTCAGATTTTCTGAGAAAGAGATCGAATTTTCAGCAACTAGCCCATACTAAGAGAGATATCGATAGGTAAAAGTCTGAATATCTCACTCTTCCTACCCCCTTCATTAGCTTATCGTCCCGTGGTAAGTCGGTTCCTTTAATTCATCTCGACTTATCAAACCGAGATAAGAAGAAATCTAGCCAAACCAGTTCACTTTCGGCATACGGACTATCCACACCAGTTCCCTTTTAGGTCTTTACTGAGATGAATAAATTCTAAAATTTTGTTATCGATTTTCTGGTACGTGTAGAAAGCGGACTTCTTTGGCTCTTTAGCTCTTATCTTTTTTTCTCTTGAGTTCTTGGTTCTTTCTCGACTCTTTTTTTTTCGCTGGTACCGACTAGCGAGCTAGTTTGGACGACACTTGTGCAAAATTTCCAAATCTATGACTCTGATACCATATTATTTTGTAAGATGAGAAAGAGAAAAGATTTAAGAAAACAAATTATATTACAATATTATTTTTCAGCTTTACATGTGTCCCTATTTATGTTAAAAGAAATAAAAAGAACTACCGGTTACACTATTTCCTATTCTATTGATTACAAAAAGAACTACCGGTTACACTATTTCCTATTCTATTGATTACAAGACATTATTTTCTATCTTATTTAATTACAAGTCACTATCTTTAGTATATTAATGACAACACTATTTCCTACAAATTGACTAGCCGTTACAAATTAAATAGATTTGAAACTACTTTTATATTTTAACAATACTTCACTTTCAAACTAACCTAAATTATTTTCTTATTTGAATTTTGTTAATTATTTTGTTAATTAGCATTTGTATCTTAAAGTTTATATAACAGCTAGATAACAATGTTTATTTAATGCAATTTCAAGATTGATATACCACTTATCAGATTATTCGAATATATAATAATTTAGGTCTCGTGTCGAGGACGAAGCAAACTCTAAATTGCACAGAATTTGACATATGCACTATTAAGTGACAAAAAATACATTAAACCATTAACTTCTCAGTTTTAATGAATTTTGAAGTTGGCGATTCTGTCACAAGAGAATGTGCAGTGGATTGTCATTATTTTTAGCTTTTGTTTATTTTTTTTTATTTTGGATCGAATAATAAGTATTGTTCTACCAGTTTATGAAATCAAAATACATTGCATTTTTTTTTATTCATTCGTAAGTAACTTTCAAAACATCTCTTGAAAAAAGTAATTAGTTTTTATGAAAAGGAAAACAAAAATAGATTTCAGTAATTGATTCTATAATATGGAGCTACATGTTTTCTCTGATACTACATCGATGAAAAGACAAGAACCATATTAATGAAGAAAAAAAGCCAGATTGAGAATAACAAAGATTAAACATAGCAAAATCCTCATTTAATAGGAAAAAAAATGTACAATAAATGCGAAAACAACAAGGGCATTTTGGTCAGGAGGGACACTACCATAATACAATTACATCTAACTATATAAAAAAATTGCAACCACAGAGACAAAAAGAACAAAATAAAATTGAAGCACAATAGATATATAAATTCAGCATATGTTTAGTCAAAAATCGGTAAGTTTAGTCAAAATACCGAGAGGAGGTATCGGGCCATTCAAGTTGCAGCCTGCTAGCCATAGCACTTCCAAATAAGAGAGCTTGGATAGAGAAGACGGGACGGGTCCGGTGCAAATGAGTTGTATGAAAGATTTCACTGCAGGAGCGTCAGGAGATCATTGAGAAATGCCGGTACGGTACTCTTGAAAAAGTTAGCAACTAAAGAGAATTGTTTAATTTTCGAGAATTTGACAAATGAAAGAGATATTAAGACCAAAAAATTATTCCACCAAAAATTTAAATAGACTAGAGATGACAACTCATCGAGAGCATCCAGCAACGGCCCGACAAGCAAATTTTGAGAGAGGTCCAAGTGTGTGAGGGATTGGCAGAGCTGAAGAGAAGGAGACCTGACACTATGCAATTGGACCGGTGTCTCCTGCATTGATCTTACCGTCGTCTCTCTCGACTTGACGAACCTCAACCTGTTGAGACCTTTTTCCTTCGTCTCTGTGCAACCTTCCCAACCTCACCTTCCTCTCTTTTATTTGGCAAATTCTTGAAAATTGAATAGCTCTTATTAATTGCCAATCTTCTCAACAGTACCATACCAGCATTTCTCGGTGATCTCCCGACATTCCTGCAGTTGAATCTTTCATACAACCCATTGAGAGAGGAGTTTATGTAGTTCAAAGATAGAGAAAGAAATGTGAGGTTGAAAAGGTTGCACAGAGACGACGGAAAGGATTCTAACAAGTTGAGGCTCGTCAGGTAAAGAGAGGTAACGATGGAGCCAATGCAGGAGACACGGTCTAATTGAATGGCGTCGGGTCTCCTTATTTCCAGTATGCGAGAGAGTTTGCCGTGTCGACGAGACTGCGCTTGGCCTCCAGCAGAGAGACCTTGGTTGAGGAGAAATAGATATGGTAGAAGAGGAGGAATGAGAGAAGAAACAAATTTCTTATGGCGAGAGAACTCAAATCACAAGTACAAATGAGGAAGGAAGAATGGAAGGGAAGGCGGGTCCATGGGGTAGTGTGCTCTCTGTCGCTCTCTCTGTCTCTGTTTTTTTTTGAGTGGACGTCTCAATGTCTCTCATAAATCATATCAATCTGACGAGAGATGAGAAGAGATGAGATGACAAGTCAATGAGTACTTGAATAGATGGGGAGAGAGAGGCGCACTTACTCCAAGACGAGGAGAGAGACTGTCAAATTTTTAAAAGCGAGATTGGGTTTCTGCGTTGTTTAGTTTACCGTGCTGTGTGCTTTGGTTTGGGTTAGTGCCTTTTGTTTTGTTTGTTTCATTGCTTGCTTCTGCGCAGCTCATTAACTATGGATTGGAGTTCAATGGTTCTTTTTCTGATAAGATCTCGGACTTTGGTTTTGTTTTTTTCCCCACTTATAAAGAATATGGATTGATTCTTCTTCATTTCTTCTGTAAGCATTGGCTGGATTGCTGATGATACAGATAAAAACAATAGAAATATTATCAAATATATTATTACGCTTAATGAAAATCCACCCAAATATTTAAATTAGATACTTTTAAAAAAAAAATTACACCTAAATTTATGGACTACATGAAAGATAAGTAGAAATTGCAAATTGTGGAATTTGCACCTTTTAAAGGACTTATCTTACATGACAAAAGTCGGTTCTTGTTGTTAGTTCTATTAATGTCATAAAAGCAATCAGCTTGCTCCTTTTTATTTTTTTTAATCAGTAGTTCCTTTTTAACATCATAGGCCAGGTTCGTTCCTAATCTAAATGAATAATTTATTTCCATATCAAAAATAATTTTCAATGAAAAACATAATGCGTCAACAGACAAAAAATGTGAACCATGTACATGTTTAAATTTTTATAAATTTCATATTTTATTTTAAGGAAATAATTTAATGGTGTAGAAGTTTTATAAAATTAGCGATTTTCAAATTATCTTAATAAATAATAATAAAAATTCCAAAAAACTTAAAAATTTGGTTTCCAAACACATTTTAATATAGATTGAATAACTAATAGTTTGGATCGACTGTTTGGATTTTTAAAATTGAAAACCGAATCATTTGTTCCGGAGGTGGGAAGAAACACGCAAAGAATTTTTGAAAAATGATTTGGTCTGTACATGTAAATTGTAACATTTTTTTTTCATAATTTCTACATTAATATATTGACTAGTTTAATGAAATTAATTTGTCAGTCTTTTTCCCTATCAATTATAGTGGTATGCATAGGTAGGTAGGTGTGTTGAATTTAAAAAAAAAATACTTCAGTATTGAACTCTTCACGTAAGCATCCAAGCTGCCATTCCAAGCTGCCATCTCAAGTTGACGCTCAATCTAGTAAGTGTTTGTGAGTTATATGTTTCATATAATAGTGTGTATTTTTTTTTTTTTTTTTTGCAATTGTTAACATAACTATAAAATTGTAGCGCAATGGCATTCAATTTTTGATATTTCTTGCACTCGACACTGACAATCTCCTCCGGACCAACTACTCAGACCTAGATATAACCAAATGGCATGTGGTTGTGATTGAGGTTCCACAGCAAAAGGATGACCTACAATGAGTTCAGCCATTAGGCGTAGTCAAGATTTTAATCAGGGGATAGACAAAAAATTATTATTAAATCATTATTAATTTTTATTTAACATATTATTAATCTTATTAAATACTAAAATGGCTAACACATTTTGTTCAAAATGAAGATTCCTTCTATTTTCAAACAATTCGGTAAAAGGTCAAGATAAAATTATGGTTTTAAAATCAAAATCGACAAGTTGAAAATGAAATAGGAATCAAAATGAAATGAGTTTCCACGCATAATAGAAAAAAAATGAAAAAAAAATTGTTGTGTAAAATTATAGCAAAAAATAGAAAGAAATAATAATTTGTTCAAATATATTAAGATAAAAAAAAAATGTCACTTATATAATCCACTAGTGTAATTAAATACAAGCCTACAAAATATTATACTAATTAATCAATAATCGATAAGTAATATACAGCATATACATAAAATTCTTAATTAATGCGACATTCTTTTGTCTCAATAGGAAATAAAAGAAGTCATCAGACATATGCATGGCAATTCATGAAAATATAAGAAATTGACCCGTTACATTGGGAGCACCTAAGCACCATAGTTTAGAAATAAAATAGAAAAACAAATGTACTCAGTTTATCCAACCGAACCTGGTCTATTGTGAACCATGCAACATTTTTTAAAAATTGTAAGAATAATTTAGTGAAACAAGTCTACTAAAAAAAATCAAATGAACCATACACCTTTCCCAGCAACATGCCTCCTTCTTCTCCAAAGTACTTCGCCATTTTGTCCCAAATCATAAGTCTACGATCTTCCGATAAAGTTTCTTATTCAACCGTCCTCGCTTGATTCACAGAGAATTGAGACCCAGTCCAAGGGTAGGCAATATCTAAATTTAGAGATAGGCAAAACTCAAATATTACCCAAGTATATATGAGTAGGCAACTGCCTACTCTGTGTGACTATAGCTCCGCCTCTGAATTCAGCGTGTCAGTAGGTATTTTATTTATGAAATATAGATTTATTTTTTTATTTTTGATAATAATTTATTCATATACTAAACATACCGGTATATGATGAGGATACTGAATTATTTAGATAGCAATTAGTCTACCAACTAATAATTAATGAGAAAAATACACTGGAGAAGGTCCAAAAAGACATTTGGGATAGGATATTAGTCAAGAAGAGTATAAGGATATGTTCGGTGGGCTATTGGGAATGGGCATATACACGGAAATTAAACTAAAAACTACTGTTCACGTGGGAAAAAAATTCAATTAAACTGAATTGTTTTTTCCTGCGGGAATAGTGGAGCGGCCGAACAGAGCCTAATAAATGATTGTCATACTTTTTGAAAATGTGATTGTTGTTTTGAGAATTTCTTTATACTTTAGTTATTTTATATTTACTGTTAAATGCTATATTGCACTGTTAAATGCTATTTTATATTTACTGTTTGAAGAATTCGTTTGTCTCCATTCATCTCTTTTTTTGAAAAAATTGGTAGGAGCTGTCCTTTACACTATGTAACAATAAAACCAATGGAGATGAAGTTTACTCAGTTTTATGCATGCTCTAAATTGTTCTTTACACTGTAAAGAGAGATTTCAAATATATTAAGATAAAAACTGAGTACAAGAAAATTAATATTACAACACCAAATACTATGTCTTATACCAGTAACAATACCAGTAAACTCACGCCTATCAAACCAATACTGAGAACCATGCCTCCAACTCATCTCTTTTCCGATACCACTGTTCTACAATTTTCTTTTTCTATAACAAGTCATAGAACTATGTGCAGTGTTTTTCATAAGTTTGACAAAGGATAGTAGTAACAAGTTTTGACACTCTTTCATTTGATATGCATCAGCTTATCTCAATATTGTTCCTTCTATTTTGAGGCCTTGCAACGTAAAACCAACACTGAGAACCATGCCTCAGACTCGTATCTTTTTTCGGTACCACTGTTCACCCCCAACCAGTAGCATTGCACTGGACCTCTCCAAAAACAACATCCAAAAAACAGAAATAAACTACAACTAGGATACCCATAAAGAGGAAATTAAAACCAAAAAAAAAAAAAAAAACAGAAGAATTACAAATGCAACCAGCACCCATAACAGACCCATTAATAGACACGTTAAGCGCTAATCCGGATCCAGCAACCGCATGTCAGGTATCCGTATCAGCTTTGAGTCGTATGCCATTTGCTATAGAGGAAATAAAATGGTCTGGGACTCGGGCTTTAAAATAATTTGGCTAACTTTCCTAGTAGATCCTCAACTGCCATTCTCAATCTCTCAAGGTTTAGATCAAGCTATAAAACATAAATAAAAATAATCAATGGATATAGAAAATAAGCCAACCATAAATGGCAAGAACTAAATATTGCTTATATATGGTCATCTATAGCAACCTAATATATAACCAGTTCTGGAAATTTGGCATTCGTTGAACTCAGGTAAACTTTTGACATTCCAAATCCATCTTCACCATATTTTTTTCAAACTATACCCAAGAATTACCATATTTGCAAGTAATACCCTAAATTCTCAATCTAGCAATTTTCACTGGAAATTAATGATGACAAACCACGAACAAAAAAAATTATACCAACAATTGCAATAGAAAGAAAGACAACCAATACAAGAAGTAAAAAAATGGATGCCAAGTTCTGACCTTGTCTAAGTAAGAATCTAAGCAAGGAATACGCCTCCCAAACATAATAAGCTGTCCAGTGTTTTGAAATTCGGTTCTTATTCGGTATTCGGAAGGCCACCAAATACCGAATATACGGTATGCGGCCGCATATGCGGATTTTTATTCGGATTTATATATGCGGATTTTAAATGAGAATTCGTATATATAAACAAGCATACGGCAATATGTGGTATAACACACTGTTAATATACTCTAAACCGGTATTTTTATCACTTTTAATATACTCTAAACCGGTAATATGTGGTATAAACCACTTTTAATGTACTTTAAACCAGTATTTTATCACTATTAATATACTCTAAACTGGTAATATGCTCTAAAATTCATATTCGGACTGAATATAGAGTTTCTATTCGGATTGCAACCGAATAGAAATATTCGGCCGAATATTCGGGTGAATAGACCGAATTTTAAAACACTGAAGCTGTCAAAGGTGTAAAATATCAAAGTTAGTAACATTTGGGCAAGATGCAAAATGGCATTCACTATTTTTTTAGAACACTATGGTATCAGCCAAGTAGTACTGAATAATTCCAGTTATGGTACCAGCTCATCTTATTTCTTCAAGAGAAAAAAGAATGATCCTCAGAGACACTAGATTTCACTAAAAGAGAAAAAGTACATAT
Source organism: Carex cristatella (assembly GCA_024447775.1). Lineage (NCBI taxonomy): Eukaryota > Viridiplantae > Streptophyta > Magnoliopsida > Poales > Cyperaceae > Carex > Carex cristatella. The sequence goes on from JAJHPF010000010.1 coordinate 1,192,274, forward strand.
CTACAAGTTACAACATAAATATTTAAGAAATAGGGTTGGTTAGCTGAGTAGCTTAATTCAGTGTAGGCCAGGTCCAGTACCAGTATGTATCAGTCCCAGTCTCAAGGAGAGAAATATTTTGATATGCACCAAGCAAATCCGGGTACTGTTGCAGATAAAATCACACTCAACATTCGAGGTACAATGGATCCTGTACTGTAATAAATGATATGATGCTACCACAAAAAAATTATGTTCCTCTGGTATGAAGAATTATAACCGATCAACTAGGAAAGGAAAAAATTATGAACTAAAGCCCACCTGGTGCTGGTGAATTATACGAATCATCAGCATCTATCCAATTGCATCATAATAACAATTTGGAAGTACCATATTGAAATGCTCATCAATAACCTGGATTGGTCCTGAATAAACAAAGAATGCCAATTTAGCTTTTCAAGTACACGAACTGCAAGGTTCATACTATTTATTGTACATGCATTACCTTAATATGTACATATGAGGCATCCGATAGGTAATGTGTTGTCATGATTATCAATGGACATCTCAATTTAATGACCGTCTATCTTATACAGTGTTCTTAGTTTTTCCACAATGACACAAGATAATCACTATTTAATCCCTTGATCTTACATATGAATTTTAAATCCTTTGCATACTAAGTGTTTGTTACTTTGCCTAAGAGAAGAAAAACAACCATTTTTTCATCCGAAGTATCACACATCTATTTAATAATCACCAATTGTAAAGATGATATGCCACTTCATCATAATAAGTTCAAAATTTACAAATTTGAATAACCAGCCTACTATACAAAAATTTCAGCCAATGATCCACCATGCTAATGCAAGTACTCGTTCACCAAGATCTGTTTTATTTTACTCATAATGAAAACCTTATAGAGCTAGTAGATTTTGATGCCTAATCTGAAGATAAAATCCTCCCCTAAAATAATAAGCAAGAAAAATAATGGACTATCTATTAGACCATGAGCACAACGGCCTAATAAACAAGGAACATACACAAAACAAATTGCTAGGCAGAATTGCTAGTTTTATACCAGTACTCTAACTGACATCATTAACAATAACAAATGAATCGACACCAAGTTGTAATTCGTTAGAACACACTTTTACTGCAACGAGTTTTCCATCAGAGAGTCTTCCCAAGTAAACTGACCCAAAAGCACCCTTGCCAATCAGCTCCCTGTCAGGAAAAATAATTCAAATTTTAGAAACAGAACACACTCAGGTTATGTATGTTGCCATTGGAAATCTAGATCTCAATACAGTTTGATTGCACAATTGAGATCAATTCAAGCAAATTTTGGCTTAAACTTAAGTATACATGCAATTTAGTTTTCATTTGATTTCAAAGTGGAGATGAGTTTGGGTCCCATGTTCATCGGCCTCAAATTGAGTTTGATGGATTTCATAGCCTTCCGATCCACTTTAAGATTTGTGCGAGACATTTTAACGTCCGCTTTAATGTCCATGGGCACGAACTTTAAAGCAGATCGGACGGTTATGGAACCCATCGGACCCAAATTTAAGTCTTCAAAGAGCCGTGATAGTTTAATTTGTTGTGTTTCAGTGCTTCCGAGATAACACGGAAAACATAATAGTTTAATTTGGTCGTTCTAACTATCCCTTGAGCTAGTTCGTGTCTTCTTGCACTTGCTTGCTTGAGCGGTCAAATCATCAAAATTAAGTGTTGAGGAGATTGCAGATTCGAAATCTGGAGGGAAAAATATACTGTGTATATTAAATAATTTGATAGTTGACCTTCAACCTTTGCTAAAAAAAATTGTGAGTGTCTAAGGAATAAATGTCTTGGATTGTTGTTCATCTAACCTCTTTTTCTTTTTGTTTTTTCGTCTTCTTCTTTCATATTCATCACTCACAGATCAAATTCTGTTATCATATCATGTAGAAATCTGAGAGATTTTTTTTATTGATTTATGATATTAACTTCATCTCTTACACGTTATTTATTTATAGACTACATAATTTAAAGAACTATTCGAATATTTCTTTATTACAATATCTGTTATATCTAATACTAATTGATCTATAATTGATCTCTAATTAATTTTTTATTTTCAACAAAAATCAAATCTGGATCCTATGAATTGACTCAAATTTTGAGTTTACATCCTGACCGTCTAATCAGAATACTAATCCGGTCGGCATCTCTTAAATATTCGTGCCAAAGTAGATCCAATGGTTCGGATCTAAAAAAAAAAATTGAGTTAGCTTAGGTGATGTGAATTCAGCAAAACCAACGGAAACACAGTAAACATGAGCCTATGACCAACATACACATGATATGTTAAAAACCCTCTCAGATCATAACTTCAAGGAATAAGGCCGAAATTGAGGATATAACCATCGCCGATGCAGATATGGGCCTTGCAAGTTTCAGAGAAGCCCAAAGTTATATCAAATTACGACGTTAAAGGCATTTCCCAGGTGATTTCCAGAGTTCTTTTATAAGAGTTGAAATATTTCATCCAAATTTTTTTTTTTTTTTTTTTGAGATCTTCCTCGTGCCAATTCGTCGGAAAATTTCACTGAAAATATTAAAAAGTCTATAAAAAAAATAAAAAAATAAAATGAAAACTGACTAATGTGATATCGATAATATTTCGATCTAAATACTATTAGTTTCAAAACTTATCAAATAAATTTCATATGGCAACTGACAAGTTCGAACTTTACATACCGATATACTTATGAGTGCACATTTATACGTAAAATTTAATAATTTTTTGAAGTTATATAGTATGAAGTTAAGCAGTCAAATGTTTTGAGTTAATTTTGATGCATTTATTTTTCATTATTTTTAACTATTTCACTTGACATCAAAATAATTTGAAAAATTATAAATCTTGCATGTAATCATATTACTTATAAAATAAATCAGTTTATACAGTTTTGGAAGGGTTTAATTGTATCCAGTTTTTACCCAAACCAACTGTCATTTGACTAGAGCGAATACTGTAAAACTCAATATTCTATACTGTATACCCCAATAGCAAATCATGTATAATAAGTAAATCAAATTTCTAACAACCAACGACTGTTGAAGGTGGTCTACATTTAGTTGCTAACCGTTTGGAACTTGCCAAATTGCATATACTTGCTATACTTTCACTGTGACAACTTCTAGAAGTTTTCAGAACGGAACCGCTTCTCAAACTTGTAGTTCTTTCTAAATAACACCTCAAAAAATACATTTTTTTTTTCAAAATGAATTTTTAATTTTTTTTATATGAATTTTTAAATTTTCAAATATTAATATATGCATTTATGTCATGTAAAATAACACTATGTATAATGTAAAACAAATCTATGTGTACTGTAAAACTTACAGATGAATATTGCAAAGTGAAATAAAACATGAATACCGTAAAACTTACAGATGTAAACTGTAACAATAACAGATGAAAACTCTAAAACACATTATCACAAATTGTTGCCAAACATAAAATATCATCATCGGTCACAAACACATTGTTTAACAAAATACAACTGTTCTAAAACACTAGCATATGCAAACAACAATATTCAACTCCTGATCGCCTCTCTCTCATCTATCTCCTCCATATCGCCTCTATCTCTCCTCCAGATTGCCACAAGATGAATACTGTAAAACCATAGATACATACTGTAAAATAACAAGGTTAATACTCCAGATCGTCTCTCTCATCTCTCTCCTCCATATCGCCTATCTCATATCGTCTCCTCCTATCTCCTCCTATCTCCTCCAGACCGCCTCTTTCTCATCTCTCTCCTTCATATCACCTAAATATGAAAACTGTAAAATCACAAGATGCATACTGTAAAACCACAAGTTGAATACTACAAAATAACAAGGTTAATACTCCATATCACCATTATCTCATCTCTCTCCTCCATATCGCCTATTTCATATCGTCTTCTCCTATCTCCTCTAGATCACCTATCTCTCATCTCTCTCCTCCAGATCTCTACAAGATGGATACTGTAAAACCATAAGATGCATACTATAAAAATACAAGGTGAATACTGTAAAACAATCAGGTTTACTCTTTATTGCCTCTCTCCCATCTCTCTCTTCCAGATTGCTTCTCTCTCATCTCTCTTCTCCAGATTGCCTCTCTCATATCGTCTTTTCCTATGTCCGTGGTCAGAGTAGTAGTTGGGCCAGCATTAGAGAAAGATAAGAGAATCAAGGAGAGAGTAGAGAGAGCGAGAACTTTAGAGGAAGAAAACAGAGGAGAGAGAAATCTTCAGGAGAAGAGAACAAATGAGAGAGATAGAGGTGTTGGAGGAGAAGAGAATAGTTTTTGAAAAACAATGATAATAGGTGAAATTTTAAAAAGAGATAAGAGGAACGGTTTTGGAAAACAGTTAAGGTGGTTAGAAACCTTATTCAATTAACATGGTTAAAAAGTGGGTACAAAATAATGGGTATAGAAATTTTTTCGCTATATGAATATCTAATAATAAAGATACAAACACCTAAAAATATTTTTGAAGTGTCAATAACCAATGTTTATTGCTATAAATAATTTAATAGTTAAAATTGAATGTGAACTATGAAAATTGAAAAACGGTTAAACGGTTAGACGCTCTCTTTATAGTTAATTATTAATTACCACATATGATATCATCGGTCATCTATTGCGGTATTTTGTCCAAAAAAATTGAAGCCAAAAATATTTCATAGCCTATCAAATTTTAAACGCACTGTCATGGATAGAAACTTTAAAATGGAAATATATTCTAAAATTGCCTTATTTAGAACTACAATTTTTTTTTGCTTAATACAACTACGTACATTCCCGTCTAAAAAAAGAATAGCAAAAAAAAAAAAATAGAAATTCCTCTTATAAACTTGCACTTGTTGCAGAGTAGACAGAGAAGAAGGAGAAAAGGAGACAAGGAGAAAAGGAGACAGAGAAGAAGAAGCAGAGTAGCCGTGTTGCATTTGCACCATCTTTTGATGGAATTTACTGCTTTGAAACGATAGTTTTTCACTAGGCAATATATGTTGATTTGTTTATTCTTCGTAGGGTGTATGGTTGAATTTAGATATAGATTACACATTACGGTGAATTTTATTATCTGTGTTTCTTTTAACTATTTATTGGTAGTTTGATTTTTTAGTTTATTGATGAGAATTGTGAAAGTGTTTCCAAAATTTGTTTAATTTAATTTTTATTTAGTTGAAATATATAAGTTGAAAAGATTTTTAAGTACTAGTTTGTGACTTCAATACTTAATCTTTCTGGTTCTATTTGTGCTATTTTGACATGTGTTTTTATTTTGAGCATGCAAAAGTTAAAATTTCTGTTTAGGTTGTGATGTTATGACATAACTAGCTTTTGGTTTGTAATATGGACAAGTTTCTTAAATGAAACATGCATGCTAAATCCATTTAAAAAAAAGTTTATGTTTAGCTCAGAACATTTTTATGATTGATAGTTCAAAATTTCACAGAATTGATTTTCATATATCAATTTTTCCTGATTCTCTTGAAACTGCGGTATCAATTTTTTGGTTTAAAATCAGAGTATAGATAAAATTTGTACATCTATTTTCATATCAATTGAAACTTCTCTATTTGGAATGGATAACCCAAAATAACTTATTTATTTAGGACCGTACAATTGTGTTAGTACTAAACTACTAATGTATCCAACTGTAGTTTTGAGAGGTTTGAGATTTTTTTATTTAGAAACAAAAAAATTAATTCTTCAGAAAAAAAATGTTATTTAAAAAAAATTGATGGAACCGCACCAATAATACAATTTCACCAGGTTTATAATGCCATCAATGGCGGAGTGGCGGAGCCGCAATTGCCTACACCTATTTTTGAAAAAATAATCATTGGACTCATATATAGTAGGCTTGGATTTGAGTTTTGCCTACTTCTGAATATGGGTTTTACCTAGGGGTGTCAATGAAAACTGTTTACCAGTTTACCCTACCCGTATCGTATTCGATAAGACGGATATGGGTAAAGTTTTTTTTTCGTTAGCTTATTGGATATGAGTATGGGTAAAGGCTATTTTGTACCCATTGAGTAATGGATAATTATATAAAATAAATTACATATAGATATATAAATATTATATTCAATTTTATGTTTCTCGTATCATTGTATCAACGTTAATCCATGAGAAAATGTATGTGTTTTGTTGTAAGAAGAATATATTATATTAAACATATTATTTTTTTATTTGAATGTTTTATTATTTAGTTAACAAATTGAATTTTGAATTTGTTAGAAGAGATTTTGTATTTTTCGTTTTTTTTCTGTATAAAATAATTATTAGTTAGAATTGATTGGATATTTGTATTTTGATTTTTATATTAGTAATTGTGACCATATGTATGACATGATGAGTTTTGATAGTATATTTGTAAAAATAATAAAACCATTATATTAGTATTATTCGTTATTCACCCGCTACCGTTTCGTTACCCACTAATCTTAACGGGTACGGATAAGGTAGTGTAAGGTAAATTCTTAAAGGGTTAGGAGAGAGTATGAATAATGTCAATTCTTAGTGGGTATGGATATGAAAATACTTCCATTCTACTCGTATCGTAACCATTGACAATCCTAGTTTTTGCCTATCCCTGACTGAGCGTCGACTCTTGATAAAATTGGCTAAGTCGCTGCAAATTTGACCGAGTTTTTCATTTTCAGTAATAGAACGAAAGTGGAGGTGACAAAGGGTCTGATAGTGGGACTGCAATGAACTCTATGAACATGTTATTTTTTTTTCAAGAAATGAGTCCAATTCTTTTTACAAAGGAACGAGGCAAACTTTAATATGAGGTACTAATTATTTTCTAAGGTTCAATTGTTAAAAAATAGTCCGAATTTCAAAGAAATGATGACTATATATACTATACTTCAAAGTAAATTTAATATTGTAATGCTTTACGTTATTCTTTTATCTTAATTTAATTTTGCGAAAACATGTCATTTTGACCAGTCACTTTTTCAGAGAAAGAGAAGCATGGGGAAGGTCCAGGGATTCAAATCCTCTCCATTACTGTAGAGATGGGCTGTGAAAGTAAATCTCAGCTGGTTTGAGATTCGAGAAGACCTAAGGGGCAGTATTATTGGACTTTGAGATTCGTGCCATGATAAAAAGAATGGTCTGATTAACTAAGGACCTGTTCGGTGGCGTCCCAAAAAGTAACTGTTCACGTTGGAAAAAAAAAATTAGTTCTTCCACATGAACAATAAAACGCAATTCAATTTTGGTTGTTTCTGTGTCCATTTTCATTCCCGCTAGGAGGCCGAACAAGTCTAATGGTAAAAGATTCCCTTGTGTAGTAATGGAGAGGATGTGAATTCGTAGGTCCAGTTGCATGGCTTTGTTGAAATCAACGTGCATGTGGGGATTGGTAAACTAGTCAAAGTTGGGCATTTTCAATTTCAATATTGAAATTGATGCCAATAACAAACCCATAAATATAATAACGCCAAGAAGATATAGTAATTAAGAGTAGTTTCACGTGAAGTTTCCTTTTATAAAAATTATAATTACAACATTGAACTTGTTATCAACATTATTATTTAGTGTGCAAGTTTGTAAAAAGAAAACAAAAGTTCCGAAACAGGGCTAAATTCAGTTTACTTAGCCTAATTAAAAGAAGCAAACCATTAATTGGACAACTTTGAAAGAAATCAATCTTTAAACTTAAAATTTGCACAACGGCGAACTTGAGATGCAAATTTAATTTTTAAAAATAACATATAAAAAATGTTAGAGTATACAAACATAAAATTTAACATTGACAGAATCAAGTTAATGTGCTAAAATTTAACATTTTGGTCAAAAGGAAGAGCAACCAAAAACCCAAGATTCAGTCTCATTAGATTTTGAATTTCATTATTCCAATTTGGACCCGGACTTAAACTACACCTACTTCTTTCACACCTTGACCAGGAAAGTATAAATTAAGTAGTTTAGAGCAAATAAGCTCTTCTCAATATCATTGATTAACTCCGTTAATTGTTCAACGATGACGATAATAAACTAACATGCTTATTTATTCACCAATTAAACGTGGCCAATAAAACTAGTTTTGTTGGGTAAGTCGAAAAGGAGGACAAGAAAATGATCAAATGATAGAAAACAAAAATATCCCTTTTGGATTCATTTGAATAGTCAAAGAAAGAGTGTAAATGTAATTAATGTTATTTCAAAAAATAGTACTTAGTGGAAAAAATGTGGATAAATAAATAAATTCATTCAATACTATACAAACCAAAATGGAAATATATATATATGATTTAAATTGTACAAATTATAATATATTTGCAATAGATCAATAGCTCATAAATAATCAATCTTAATGATCACAAGAGAAATTGCAATATTGAAATAATCACGTCAATACGAAAAGGGAAAAACAAAAATGTGGCCAAATTGAGACAAAATCATCTATGAAAGTTGTGTTCTAATTTCAGTTTTACAAAGTGCTGCAAATCTTTATGTAAATATATTTATACAAACTTAGAATATTACAATAATAAAAGTATATGTTTCGAGGTTATAAGTTTGAAATTCAGATAAAAGAAATTATTTGATACAAATTAAGATTCAAATAAAGAGTCTTAACTCCATTACTCATTTAAAAAAAAAAAATTAACGCATCTATTAGCATGTGGGTTTTCGGTTCAAAATAACCCACCAATAACGACTTCTGTTGCTGTCATATATATTATAATATTATAAAATATTTCATGAGGGTAATAAAAAACTTGGTCTGTTCAAATTTGTCATACTCCTTCCAATTACTCACCTACTACTTCCAATTAGGAGCTCTCACAGACGACCGCCACTCCAAGTGCATGCACCTACTCCTCTCCTTTCACTTGCTATAAATCCTGTCCTATGTTTATCCTCTACTCCCAATTCCAGTACAAGACTTATCTTGCTTTAATTAGTTTACCAACAAAGCTTCCTCATTATTTAATTAGTACAAGACCAAAAACACCTATAACCTTTGCGAAACCAAGACAAATTATAGACATGGCAACAGTCGAAGAAATCAGACAGGCACAGCGTGCTTTGGGTCCAGCCACCATACTGGCAATAGGTACTGCCACACCGGCCAACTGCATTAACCAGGCTGATTATCCTGATTACTATTTCCGTATCACAAAGAGCGAACATATGACTGAACTGAAGGAGAAGTTCAAGCGCATGTGTAAGTGATTTTTGTTGTTTATATATATAACAAAACATTTCAACTTAGATCATATATCATTTACCATAATTTATATTAATTTCTTCCCTTACTAACAAGACATGCACTAATATTGTTCTTAATTTATTGTCTTGCAGGCGACAAATCCATGATAAAGAAAAGATACATGCACTTAACAGAGGAGATACTGAACGAAAATCCAAACATCTGTGCTTATATGGCGCCATCTCTCGATGCACGTCAGGATATTGTTGTAAGGGAGGTTCCGAGGCTCGGGAAAGAGGCAGCAGTGAAAGCCATCAAGGAATGGGGCCAGCCCAAATCCAAGATAACACATTTGATTTTCTGCACTACGAGCGGCGTGGACATGCCTGGAGCTGACTATCAAGTCACCAAACTCCTTGGCCTCCGTCCATCTGTCAACCGCTTCATGATGTACCAACAAGGCTGCTTTGCAGGAGGCACCGTTCTTCGTATGGCCAAAGACCTTGCTGAGAACAATCGTGGAGCAAGAGTGTTGGTGATTTGCTCAGAGCTCACTGCTGTCACATTCCGTGGACCCACAGAGTCGCACCTCGATTCCATGGTTGGACAGGCACTTTTTGGAGATGGCGCAGCTGCTCTCATAGTTGGAGCTGATCCCGAGCCAAAAATTGAACGACCATTGTTTCAGCTAGTTTCGGCTTCACAAACAATCCTGCCTGACTCGGAGGGAGCCATAGACGGACACCTTCGTGAAGTAGGTCTGACCTTCCACCTCCTCAAGGATGTGCCAGGGCTCATCTCTAAAAACATCGAGAAGAGTCTTGTTGAGGCATTCACTCCTATCGGTACGTAAATGTTAATTATTATACCAACATCAATTCAATTTTTAAAATCTATTTCATTCAACTTGTTATACAGTTTTTGGAGGGTAAAATAAGATATATTTTTCTGAAGTTTTCCATGTATTTGTTCATCAGGCATCAATGACTGGAACTCAATTTTTTGGATTGCACACCCTGGTGGCCCGGCAATCTTGGACCAAGTAGAGGCTAAGCTTGAACTAAAAAAGGAAAAGATGCGCGACACCAGACACATCTTAAGCGAGTATGGGAACATGTCTAGTGCATGTGTGTTGTTCATTTTGGATGAGATGAGGAGGCGATCAGTAGAGGAAGGCAAGGCAACCACTGGAGAGGGGCTGGAGTGGGGCGTGCTTTTCGGTTTTGGCCCGGGTCTTACAGTCGAGACGGTGGTGCTACACAGCATACCTATCCCACAGCAATAAGAGAGAATGGCCAATTTCAATCTGCTCTTCCCTCCAAATTTAATTCCTGCTATATTTTATTCAAATGATTGTTGATTATTTTTTTCTTTTGAAGTGATCATAATTAAAAGAAATTGTTAAGTAATACATTTTATTTATTGAAGAAAATAGTGTAACTAAAGAAAAATATTTTGACCTATCTCAAATTTTCTCTGTTTTTCTTAACGATCGATGTCAAATAATGAAATTTCTTAGGAACTGGAACAGCCCTTTTAATTGAAGTTTCTGTTTTTATTTGCGTATGTGATGTTTCAGATCATTTTAAACGACAACTAACAATACATAATTTCCTAAATTACAAAATGCAAGTAAACAAAAATCTTAGAGAAGAACGCTTCCTTCTCTCGTACATTTTACCTATGAGAAAAACACTTTGAGAGGGAATGCTTAAAAAGTATTAATTTGTACCACAATTTGAGATTTCACCATATATATATTAGTGCCATCTTTTTAATATTTCCTTCTAGAAATGCTTAAAAATAAAATAAAAAACTCGAAAATATGAGAGATACGGTGTTCATGAAATAAATAAAAAAAGCAAACAAAATATACCTTAAGACTCAGTGACCTGGTTCAAAGGAAATTTTCATGTATAAACATCAGTAAGATTGCCCTCGGCGACCTAAGATTTTTTTACATTATTTAATGCTTTGATCCATCTTAATTATACAGTCAGTGTTCACACTTATCAGAGATTAAGAATCTAGTTATAATTCAGATTTTTTTTGTTTAACTCGTATTTTGACTCTAAATGAAGCCACAAAAGTACAAAATTATAACCCCACTACCATTAGAACAATACAAATTAAGCAGCATCTGTAAATATGGATATAGTCACAAGGTACATGAAATAAATAACAGAGAACGCTAGAAGAGCTGACAGATAGTTAAATTGTTACCTTGAATATATAGTTTGGTTTGTAGTTTAGTTTGTCCAGATATATTTAGGTAATGGAGCAGTAATGAGGTACCAATTCAAATATTAAATGATTCCTGTTCTGCTGATTGTTTGTTTGTACATTTATTCCTTCTTCCTGCCTGGTTCAAGTTTGGTTGTAGAATTTGAATTTTCTTGCTTAAAGTACAAAGCTTATGGTTTGACTTGGTCAAGTATTTTATAGACCAAAATCTTTCCAAACAAAAATAGCTAAAATATTGCATATGTATTAAATTGAATGCTTGATTAACTTTCTTTCTTATTTAATTGTCAGCACAATAACATTAGAAGTTAATTTTTTTACTTGAAACAAACCATAGATGGGCTTATAATTTTTTTCTTGCTTAAAGTACAAAGCTTATGGTTTGACTTGGTCAAGTATTTTAAAGACCAAAATCTTTCTAAACAAAAATAGCTAAAATATTGCATATATTATTACCAGCATCATCAGAAAAACATATCATAGAGAAATTGAATGCTTGATTAACTGCTTTCTTATTTAATTGTCAGCACAATAACATTAGAAGTTAATTATTTTACTTGAAACACACCATAGAGGGGCATCTAATTTAATTATACGGTTCTTACGTACCAAAGAAAGCAGTAGCTTGGCGGTATTTCTGTAAAAATTCGCAGTAGAACCTACATGATGATAATGTCTAATAAGGAAAAAAGAAGGGTGATATTACAAAAACAATAAACATAAAGGAGTACAGAACACCGCTCTAAAATGCATCATCTAAGCCTGCATGAATATCATGTTCATATGGTAGAACAAAGCTCTTCACAAACATCTTCTCACTTAACTGAATAAAAGGACCAAATTTTTTATTTGCCTCAGGAATTCCTTTCCACATGAGAAGTTTTTTAACAATGGTCCTGGGAATGAACCTCTTCTCAAAGCTGTATGTGAGCAAAGCTGGATCACAACCGGCTTCCTTTATCAGCTTCTCTGGAAACCTCAACAGCGTAGGGGATTTAATAATCATAAGTGCTACCTCCTCTTGTGAAAACCCCATACTTCTAAAGTTATTTAGCCTTACATTTTTTTTTTTTTGAAAAAGTGGATAACCACCTGTTTCATTAGAAACATAATATTCATACAAAAGAGAATGCCAAAAGTTCATAAGATGACATAATAGAACATAAAAAAAAGCTAAAAACATAAGAGGGCATGAAGAGCACTAAAACAAAATACAAGCAATCATATGAACTAAGTAAAAATACTAAACAATAGTTCAAACTAAACTAGGCTGAAGCAACAGAGCTAACAGAAGAAGAAGAACTAGAGGAGGCAGATGGTGACTCAGTAGAAGAAGAGAGAAGAACAAGAACACTCTGATCTCCTATAGATTGAAAAGCAGTATCAACGTCATCATATTCAGCTTGGACACAAAGATAGTCTGACAAATCTGACCCTTCTAAACCAGCACCAGGGTCTGTTATTTATTTAGCCTTACATATATGGTGCAATCATTGATAAAATTTCCTCATGAACGATCAAAGCCTAATTTTTCTTCATCAGCTGGATAAGTCGACGAGGAGATCTAAAAACCACATTGCTCCACAAGGAAAGTACTGGGGGTTTGGTAGTGCTGTGCATGTGCATTGAGTGGTTCGATTCTGATTGAAGGGAAGAGATGGTCGGAGGCCATGAAGATGAATATGAATTCATGTCTAACTGAGCTTGGCGCCTGTTGGAGAGGAAGAATGGAGCGGATAACATTTAATTTCTCTCATTATGGGCTTTGGGCCTTTTCTGGCCGATAACATGTGATTATTTGATTCCCCACATTGCTACTTGATCTGTTGATTGGACTTGCGTTTGGATGAACGAAGAATAGTGCAAGAATAGTAGCTATTTTAATATTTTGTAGGATTAGTAGAATAGTGAACAATCACACAAAAGACAAACAAAGAATAGTGGCTATTCGCTAATCCAAACACACCCAAACGTAGATTAGTAGCTCGGAATATTGTTAATCTAGAATAGTAGCTATTTTTCACCCACCCAAACGCACCAGAAGTGAATAATTTGAGAGTGAAAGGCTTTAATGAAAAATTGATGGATAATGGTCTTCTCTTTATTCCAGAAATATAGAAGAAAAAAAGAATGCGTACAAATATATGAACAAAAACATCCCATAGAAACTTTCGATTTTAAAAGGTTTCACATAATTACATGTCATTTTCTCTTTTCACACAATGTTTTCACAGTATTTTTCTTTTAAATCGGCTACTCGACACATCAAAAGTATATTATATTTTATTTTCTATGCATCTCACTTCTGAGTTTTCACCACTATTTATAGCTCGTTGTATTATTAATGAGGAATGCATAAAGTCCGTGCCAAAAATATTTATTTTAATTTGTCAAGAGATAGAATCGAAAAATATAGTAATATTATTATTAACATTTGGTACATCAACAACTTTTTTCTAAATATGATTTTCGATTATTTAATTAATTAATCACAAAAAACATATTTCGCATACTATTAAACCAATTTAGTAAAAAAAAGAAACCATCATATAATAAATTGATACTAGTTACATCAAGAAATATATGGCAAATGGTGCCAATCAACTATATAATATATTACCAGTCAATGAAGTTTATATATACAAGTTACTTTACACCCTTTCGTTTTTTAGCAAACATCTCCTTTTATCCTTCCCTTCTTGTCTTTTTTAAAAAAGGTCTCAAATTTCATCATTTAATTCTCTTACTATTTTAAGAGATTTGTGTAGATTCCTTTAATGTATAAAAAAATGTAGTTAATGCATAAATTATACATATTATATCCATGATTTAGTATATTATAAATATATAATTTCTAAGTATAGACATGTGATAATTATTATTCAGGTTTAAATATCTAACTATGCATTGTCGAGTGGTTTTGTAATATAAAATGTATAATTAAACAGCTAGCAATATAAATACTTAATAATAAAGATACAAACACCTAATAGTAAAAATATTTTTGAAGTGTAAATAACCACTGTTTATTACTATAAATAATTTAATAGTTAAAATTAAATCTGAAGGATGAAAATTGAAAGACGGTTAGACGGCTAATTAATTATTAATTACCACATATGATATCATCGGTCATCTATTGTGGTATTTTGCCCAAGAAAATTGACACCAAAAATATTTCATAGCCTACCAAATAATATTTCATAGTCTAAATAAAGAATAGCTAAAAAATAGAAATTTCCTTTTATAAACTTCACAAGCACTGATTCACCGCCTTTAAATACACCCATAAACATCTCTAATTTCACAACCATATTCTCTCTATTTCATTCATCTCCAAAAACCAGAGAACATAATCTTGCAAGACAAATGGACAAGGTGTTAGCAATGGCTTTTCTTGGTTTTGGCACGGCACACATCTTCAGCCCGACGATGAATCCACCGGTTGATATTTTTGAGAAGAAGGAGAAAGGCAAGGAGCAGAGCAACAAAACAAGAAGCAATTCAAGTTCAACCAAGGGAGAAAAGGGGACAGAGAAGAAGAAGCAAAGTAGCCGTGTTGCATTTGAACCGGCTTTTGATGGACTTTACTGCTTTGAAACTTTGGTTTTTCACTAGAAAAAAATCTGTTGATTTGTTTATTCTTCTAAATATGTATGGTTGAATTTAGTGATGGATTGGAAATAATTATGGTTAATTTTTTTATTTGTGTTTTTTTTTGTTAAAATTTATAGGTAGTTTGATTTTGAGTTTGTTGATGAGAATTGGGAAGATGTTTCTGAAATCTGTTCAATTTAATTCCTCTGATTATGTTTGTGTCATTTTAACATGTATAATTATTTTGAGCATGATGTTTAGCAACCAGCTGAGAAATATTTTATGTTTGGTAGTTCAAAATATCAAAGAATTTGTTTTCATATATCATTTTTTTCTGACTATCTAGAAACTATGGTACAGATGTGTCAAAGTTTGAATGCTTTCTCCCCATATCAATTTCTTGGTTTAAAATCAGAGCATAAACAAAATTTGTACATCTATTTTCATATCAATAACCCAAAATAACTCATTTATTTAGGAACGTCCAATTGTGTAAGTACTGATGCATCCAACCGTGATTTTGGCAGGTTTAAATTAAATAATATTTCAGAGTATCAATTGGACTATTTTATTTGAAAATTTAATTCTTCTATAAAGAAAATGTTGATTTTTTTTTTTCAAAAAATTAAAGAAGTTGCACCAATGACACGATTTCATCTATAAGCTTTTGGGCAAGTTTGCAGTCATAATTTGGTCACAATTATGACCACAAACTATCTTTCTTTTCCATTTTAGTTTAAATATTTTAAAACATCTAACATAAAATTGAATAATTTATGTGTAAAAATGGCACCAATAGATTGAAATGAATATATTTTTGAACATGTGCAATTTACTTCAATTTGAATCAGAATTCTAAATAACGTGCTATAGTATTTTTGGACTCTAAATGCTAAGTTATAGCATCAAAATGTACTAATTAAACTACAACTGCTATAGCGATAATAACAGTTCGATATAGTGCATGACGTGTAACACAAATAACTTGCGCTTTGCAAATTTTTATATGAATTTTAAATAAAAGACTCAATTAGACTTGTTAGACTTGTACCGTGAGTTTTTTTTTTAGCAATTAACGTACAATACTCATTGATAAATTGAAAAAATCAATAGTTTATGATATTATTATGAATATTTTGAACCGTAATTTGAACTTTGTATTAATTCAAAATGAATATTATATATTTTTTAATTAATTTAGTGTTAATTATTATTTTATAAAATTTTAAATAATGTTAATATTTAGTACAAATATATATAATATGATTTTTATAAAAAAAAACTACTATGTGGTATAACTTCCACTATAGCTACGTTATTCACTGTAATTTCTTTTTTAGTCTTCTCGAATGACACGATAAATGCTATTAATAATCTTAGTTTGAATTGAACAAATCTAAGTTTGAACAAATCTAAGTTTACTCAGTTCAATTAATTTTAATCGGTTTATAAATTTAATCGGTTCGGTTCTATTTTTTAAAACAAACAAAATAATTTAGTTTAATTATTCTATTTCGGTTTTGAACGAACCGACCGCTTGAACACCCCTTTATTTCGGAGATGTAAAGAGCAGTGCTACGTGTTGCAACATTTAGCTAGATATTATATATGCCCATAGATCACAAGGCCGCGAATCGACGCAAATTTAAATTCTAAATCTCATAAATGGAAGTTTGGAGCACAAAATTACTTTGTTTTGTAAATTTGTCTAAAGGCGCCTTCTGACATGTTATTTTTTTTTCAGCAAATAAAAATTCTATTACAAAAAGGAGGCTCAAGAGAAATAGAAAATTGATCATTGAAGCACACATAATTGCACTTCCAAATCTAATTAAACTGTATTCATATACATGAACGAATCATATAAATCTAATCCATCAGCCCCTCAATTGGGGACTAGTCAATCAAATCAAATCAACATATACACAATAATTTAATATCAGATTAAACCACAGTGCCTTTGAGAGCAATCAATGAGATATAATTGTCTCGAAGCAATTAATCCCATCAAACTCGACAGCAAACCTGGGCTTCAGTTTCTTTTCTTTCTGATTCTCAGGCTTCTTCACCTCTTCGATCGGATTTCTTGATTGAACCTTCGCATCAGCATCTCTCTCCTTCGTCTGATCTGATTTTCGAAAAATCGATAGATTCATCCATGATCCACCGTAGAGATCGGATGGGGTTGAGCTGAGGATCGACATCGCCAAGAGCTTATCCATTTCACCAACGAAAGAATCAATCAAATCAATCAAACAAATTCCTCTTTATTTTTCTCGGATCAGAGAGAAAGAAAGAGGGAAGTCTGTTTTTTGAATTGCCCTTGAAGGTGGTTCTTCTCTGATTTCTTTTTGTTTCCTTTGCTTGTGGGTAAACAAGGTTCCTTCCGTTGGGTGTATTTATAGCTGTACCAAAGGATGAGATTAATGAAACAAAAGTCGACAGGTGTCTTTGTCTTCTGAAACGAGTATAATGTGACTAAACATGTAGCAGTTGTTATGTCATTTAAAGTTAACTCGGTACACGAATAGATAAGGAAAAAAAGTTGCACATTGTTAGTGGGAAAGGATATTTACGTTTCTTGACTTCCGCGGTGGGACTAGAAGATTCTTCGCTTCTCTCATGGAGTCAGGAAAACCGTTTACCCGGTCCAGCCGTGTGGATAAAGGGCATGCTAATATGCTATGTAATTATGTGGCCAAATCTACGTAGTGAATGATGTAGCGGGCTTCTTGTGCAAGGAGATACGGGTGCAAACGGATTGGATAGTAGTAAAACCATATTCGTATCCGCTTTTATTTTTCGTCTATGGATACAGATTGGATATTTGATGGATATGTACGGATAAAAATCGGATATCCGTAAATATTTACATAAATATTTTCATAATAAATATTAAATTATATGGCATATACCTATTATTCGGATACAAATAATTAAAATTCAAAACCATATCCGCATGGATTTTTGGATATCGGATATCCGTATCTAATTTTTGAATACAGATCCAGATACAATCGGATATTATCCGACCCCTTTGCACCCCTACAAAGAGATCTTAACAAACGACTATTGCATGTTGTATGCTATTTTTTATATTTTGTAAGCTTGTGCATTATTTTTTTTTCTATGATATTTAAAAGTTTACAAAATAAATGTGATTATTATGAAAAACTTAATAAAAAACAACACCAACTTCTCCTTTACTAGTGTTAATTAAATTAAAATTTTAAAATGAAGTAATAAAAAGGATGACAACTTTTTGAAAATTTGAAAAATGTCATTTTCATACACGCAAACAGTTATTTTTTTCGCTTCAAATGGTTAAAAAAGGATGATAGTTTTTATACATTATTTTTTAAAATACATTGAACTATTTTTTTTATTTTAATAGCAAAACAAAATTAACAATTTATGTAGGTTGCGTTTGGATGGGTGAAGAATAGCTACTAGGATTAGCACTATTCCGAGTTACTAATCTACATTTGGGTGTGTTCGGATTAGCGAATAACCACTATTCTTTGCTTGTCTTTTGTGGGATAGCTCACTATTCTACTAATCCAACAAAATATTGGAATAGCTACTATCCTCAAAATTGGGATAGCTACTATCCTCTCACTATTCTTGATTTATCCAAACGCACCCGTAGTGTATATAAAATTTAATATGTAAATTTGATATATTAGTCGGAATAGTTATAGTCATTTCAAATTATTTTTAACAATTTTTTTCCATTCAACTTGATTTAAAAAACAGTGTAACAAAATCAATATTCAACTTGAAAGGTGTCAATAGTTCAAAGTTGATCTAATATGACTAATTTCTACGACATTTTACTAACACAATCCTGGTATGATATGGATCGGTCTTTATCATACCACTCTAGCAATTTGTGATATTTTTATTTCAGATTTGTATTCGCATGATTATAAATTTGTTCGATCCATAAATCAAGAAAGATTATGATTACAAATCTAAAATAAAAATATCACAAATTGCTAGAGTGGTATGATAAAGATCATTTCATTAGATGTGTGTTTGGTTCATTTCATTTGCTAATGAACTAAACAAATTTGCTGGAGTGGTATTTTTATTTTTATTTTAGATTTAATGAAATGAACCAATTTGCTGGAGTGGTATCACAAATTTAATAAAGTTTATTGACAAAGTCACTAGACAATTATATTTGCTTTGGGTATAACCAAATGAAATGAACCATATTTTCATACATCAGAAGCTAGTAGAAAGCCGTAGAATATAGAGTAACCAACAGGACCAAATTTGCACTCGTCTTTTGTTTGAATTGTTTTAATTTTTAATTTTATGGGGGCATATTTGGTATTTCGCAGCTCTAGAAGATTACAACGCGCCGACAAGGAACTTCAAACACGAAACGCATGGAGGAGTCTTTCCTTCCTAGTAGCCTCTTCTCACAATCTCACGTGCGTGAGAAATATTGTCGTTATCAATATTATATATTTCACTGGTCTGTGTGCACATGGAGTTGGTCCGATTTCCTTCGGACCTACTTTTAGGTTCAACGAGCTTACCAACGTACGATCCATTTTAAGATCTGTGTGAACGGAACTAAAGCAAATGTCCACGAAACTAAAAGCCAATACACTAATCCTAAAGTAATTTGAACGGTGATTGAACCTATGAAACCAAAGTAGCTCCGATGGGCATCGAACCTACTCTCAATTTGTGCCGGGACAAGCCCTCTAAATTTAGGGGTGCGTTTCCTCTGAGATATCTTACTTTTTGCGTGACCGACGTGTCCCGTGCCTATTCGAGGAACGTAGGGGGCAGTATTATTTTGAGTTTTGAGATTCGTGTAGAACGTATATGAACGATTGAGATATTCCAAAAAGTCACGCAAAGTTTGAGATATCTCAGAGGATGCGAATTCCTAAATTTAGTTGACTGAATCAAGGGAAGAGAATGGTAAACTTAAAGTCAAATAGTGTTAAAGGCGGCGAATCCTCAGTCAAATTATACATACTGACTAGGTACGTAGAAGGTACTTCTAATGTAAATATTTTGACCATTTTTTTAACGCTACCGTGAAACCTCGAAAAAGAAAAGATAATTAAATAAAGATAATTTATCTAAATAAAAAAAAAATTACCAACGACTTTTCAGAATTTTCAAATATCAGGCTGCATAGCTTGGTCTGCTGAATTACTTAACAATCAAATTTAATATATTTTTTATATATTGGGACCAGCATTCTAACAATTTAAATGAGTTTTTAAATAACTGTTAATTACTTTTTAAAAATTAAAATTTCTAAATTTTTTAATTCTTACATTTCTAAAATTAATTTTAGATTTTCTATTAAGCCACATCAGCAATCAATTAAAAAAGAGAAATAATTTTAGCAAATAATTTGACTAGTATAGAGTTTATAAATAATTTCTTAATAAGAAATTTTTCTACATAATTTTTAAATAAAAAACTGTTCCACATCACTTAAACTGAATTAAAAACAACTACATCAAATTAAAAATTCTCATAGTATCAGAAATATAGATGCTATATCTGATATTCAGATAATCTCAGATTTGATTTTCGTTTCCACCAATTTTATATTCAAATTATTTTAGTTTCAGTAAAATCAATAAAACTATATCTTGGCCGTTACTTAAATCTTTAGATCTCTTGGATGGAAGCCAAGAACATACACCAACTAGACTGCTACAACTTTACTAAAATCTCAATTTCTATAAATTATATACAATAATATTTCCAACTAGACTAGCTACTACAACTTTATGAAGAATCTCAATTTCACAATTTCTACAAATTATATACACAATAATATTTCGTATTTTGTTGAATTTGAAGTAACATAATTTGAATCACAATATAAACATTGTATTTTATTTCTTATAATTCTTTATTAATACTATTATAAAATATGAAATTAGATATTATTTATATAATATTAATATTATGTGAAATAAAATTTTATGGCGTACTTCATGTAATTTTTGAAATAGTATTAATATAATTTCATAATACTAATTATTATGTCAATAATATTTGGTGCCATACTTTTAATATTATTTATGTTAGTTCAAATTTTAAAAATACAAAGTTTTATTGTATATATAAATATATAATACACAAAATGTAATTTTTTTTTCATAAAGTTGTAATGTCTAGTTGGTTTGTGCTCTTGGCTCCTATATGAGAGATCCAAGTTATAAGTAACGCCAAGACATAATTTTGTTGTTTTCACTATAAAATAAATTGATCATAGAATTACTGAATACAAAAAATCAATTTTCTAGATTTAATGTTAAGCACACTTTCACTACACTATATATCAAAATATGAAAATATTAAATCCGATTGCTAAATTTATCTAGCCCACTGGTATCCAGCGAACTGGGTATTTTTGAAATTTCTGGAAAAACAATGGTATTTCTTTAATTTGATTTTTTATGTTATGAACAAAAATCTCGGAATTAAATATAATGGAATTATATAATTTTTTTATAATAAATGATAGTTTTTTTAATTTTGAAATTAAAAAAAAATCAAATCTTCGTGATTGTTTTTTTCTTTGAAAAATAGATTGTTTTCATTAGAACAAACTGATAAAACCGCATCAATAGTGTCGTCCCCACAATTTTCAGACAAATTTGTGCTGATGATCAGTTTTTGGGCAAGTTTGTGATCAAACTATGACCGCAAACTTGCCCAAAAGCTGATCATTGGTGCGGTCCGATGAAATATGTCATTAGTGTATCTTCTTTAATTTTTTGGAAAAAAAATCAACATTTTTTTTTTTAGAAGAATTAAATTTTCAATTAAAATAGTCCAATTGATAGGCTGAAATATTATTTAATTTAAACTTGCCAAAATCAAGGTATGCATCAGTACTTACACAATTGGACGTTCCTAAATAAATGAGTTATTTCGGGTTATTGATATGAAAATAGATGTACAAATTTTGTCTATGCTTTGATTTTAAACCAAGAAATTGATATGGGGAGAAAGCGTTCAAACTTTGACACATGAAAAAAAAATTCATATATGAAAAAAAATTCTTTGATATTTTGAACTACCAAACATAAAATATTTCTGAGCTGGTTGGTAAACATCATGCTCAAAATAATTATACATGTTAAAATGACACAAACAGAAACAGAGATATTATGTATTGAAGGATACACAAACTAGTACTTAAAAATCCTTTTCAATTTTTATATTTTAACTAAAACAAAATAAAATTGAACAGATTTCAGAAACATCTTCACAATTCTCATCACAAAAAAAAAGAACCATAATGTTTAAACCATCCCTAAATTCAACCATACACATTTAGAAGAATAAACAAATCAACAGATATTTTCTACTGAAAAACCAAAGTTTCAAAACAATAAATCCCATCAAAAGCCGGTGCAAAAGCAACACGGCTACTCTGCTTCTTCTTCTCTGTTTCCTTTTCTCCCTTGGTTGAACTTGAATTGCTTGTTTTGTTGCTCTGCTCCTTGCCTTTCTCCTTCTTCTCAAAAATATTAGCCGGTGGATTCATCGTCGGGCCGAAGATGTGTGACGTGCCAAAACCAAGAATTGCCATTGCTAACACCTTGTCCATTTCTCTTGCAAGATTATTTTCTCTGGTTTTTGGAGATGAATGGAAATACAGAGAATATAGTTGTGAAATTAGAGATGTTAATTTATGGGTGTATTTAAAGGCGGTGAATCAGTGCTTGTAAAGTTTATAAAGGGAAATTTCTACTTTTTTAGCTATTCTTTATTTAGACTATGAAATATTATTTGGTGTCAATTTTCTTGGGCAAAATACCGCAATTAATAATTAACCGTCTAACCCTTTTTTAATTTTCATCCTTCAGATTTAATTTTAACTATTAAATTATTTATAGTAATAAACAGTGGTTATTGACATTTCAAAAATATTTTTTACTATTAGGTGTTTGTACCTTTATTAATTATTAAGTATTTATATATTGAGATGGGCTACGGTGCTTCGCGAAGTAAAGCGAGTGCTTTACTTCGCGCTCGTATCTCCATTTTCAAAATTCAAATAGTCTATCCGAACCATTCAAGTTGATCTCCATATTGAAATGTGCTTGGAGACCAGATTTTACAATTTTTGGAATTTTTTTACTATTTATTAAGCCACTTTGAAAATCGCTGATCCAACGGTTTCACTACTTGAATAGTGAAACTGTTGGATCAGCGATTTTCAAAGTGGCTTAATAAATAGTAAAAAAATTCCAAAAAATATAAATTTGGTCTCCAAGCACATTTCAATATGGAGATCACATCTAACGGTTCGGATCAACACATTAATAAAATTATTTGGAGTGATATTTTTACAAATTATTTGGAGTGATATTTTTAATAAAATCAACACATCTAACGGTTCGAAACAGGAGAAGAAGAGAAGGCAGGAGAAAGAAGAGGAGAAGAATGATATTTTAGTCATTAATTATTTGGAGTGATATTTTTACAAATTAATAAAATTTAGAGTGGCATTTTGACAATTTCAAAGTTTGAAGTGACATTTTCACAATTTTCCCTTTTAAAAAAGACCAGAAGGGAAGGAAAAAAGAGATGTTTTCTAAAAACGAAAGGGTGTAAAGTAACTTGTATATATAAACTTCATTGACTGGTAATATATTATATAGTTGATTGGCACCATTTGCCATATATTTCTAGATGTAACTAGTACCAGTTTATTATATCATGATGTATTTTTTTTTTTTTACTAAATTGGTTTAATAGTATGCTAAATATGTTTTTTTTTTGTGATTATTAATTAAATAATCGAAAATCATATTTAGAAAAAGTTGTTGATGTACCAAATGTTAATAATATTATTACTATATTTTTGTATTATATCTCTTCATTAAACTCTTTC
Source organism: Carex cristatella (assembly GCA_024447775.1). NCBI lineage: Eukaryota > Viridiplantae > Streptophyta > Magnoliopsida > Poales > Cyperaceae > Carex > Carex cristatella. The sequence goes on from JAJHPF010000010.1 coordinate 1,216,223, forward strand.
TTGACAAATTAAAATAAATATTTTTGGTTTGGTTTCAAACTCAGAAGTGAGATACATTGAAAATAAAATATAATATCCTTTTGACATGTAATTATGTGAAACCTTTTAAAATCGAAAGTTGTTATGGGATGTTTTTGTTCATATATTTTTACGCATTCTTTTTTTCTTCTTCTATATTTCAGGAGTAAACAGAAGACCATTATCGATCAATTCTTCATTTAAGCCTTTCAATATCAAATTATTCACTTCAAGTCCAATTAACAGATCAAGTAGCAATGTGGGGAATCAAATAATCACATGTTATCGGCCAGAAAAGGCCCAAAGCCCATAATGAGAGAAATTAAATGTTATCCGCTCCATTCTTCCTCTCCAACAGCCGCCAAGCTCAGTTAGACATGAATTCATATTCATCTTCATGGCCTCCGACCATCTCTTCCCTTCAATCAGAATCGAACCACTCAATGCACATGCACAGCACTACCAAACCCCCAGTACTTTCCTTGTGGAGCAATGTGGTTTTTAGATCTCCTCGTCGACTTATCCAGCTGATGAAGAAAAATTAGGCTTTGATCGTTCATGAGGAAATTTTATCAATGATTGCACCATATATGTAAGGCTAAATAAATAACAGACCCTGGTGCTGGTTTAGAAGGGTCAGATTTGTCAGACTATCTTTGTGTCCAAGCTGAATATGATGACGTTGATACTGCTTTTCAATCTATAGGAGATCGAGTGTTCTTGTTCTTCTCTCTTCTTCTACTGAGTCACCATCTGCCTCCTCTAGTTCTTCTTCTTCTGTTAGCTCTGTTGCTTCAGCCTAGTTTAGTTTGAACTATTGTTTAGTATTTTTACTTAGTTCATATGATTGCTTGTATTTTGTTTTAGTGCTCTTCATGCCCTCTTATGTTTTTAGCTTTTTTTTATGTTCTATTATGTCATCTTATGAACTTTTGGCATTCTCTTTTGTATGAATATTATGTTTCTAATGAAACAGGTGGTTATCCACTTTTTCAAAAAAAAAAAAAAATGTAAGGCTAAATAACTTTAGAAGTATGGGGTTTTCACAAGAGGAGGTAGCACTTATGATTATTAAATCCCCTACGCTGTTGAGGTTTCCAGAGAAGCTGATAAAGGAAGCCGGTTGTGATCCAGCTTTGCTCACATACAGCTTTGAGAAGAGGTTCATTCCCAGGACCATTGTTAAAAAACTTCTCATGTGGAAAGGAATTCCTGAGGCAAATAAAAAATTTGGTCCTTTTATTCAGTTAAGTGAGAAGATGTTTGTGAAGAGCTTTGTTCTACCATATGAACATGATATTCATGCAGGCTTAGATGATGCATTTTAGAGCGGTGTTCTGTACTCCTTTATGTTTATTGTTTTTGTAATATCACCCTTCTTTTTTCCTTATTAGACATTATCATCATGTAGGTTCTACTGCGAATTTTTACAGAAATACCGCCAAGCTACTGCTTTCTTTGGTACGTAAGAACCGTATAATTAAATTAGATGCCCCTCTATGGTGTGTTTCAAGTAAAATAATTAACTTCTAATGTTATTGTGCTGACAATTAAATAAGAAAGCAGTTAATCAAGCATTCAATTTCTCTATGATATGTTTTTCTGATGATGCTGGTAATAATATATGCAATATTTTAGCTATTTTTGTTTAGAAAGATTTTGGTCTTTAAAATACTTGACCAAGTCAAACCATAAGCTTTGTACTTTAAGCAAGAAAATCCAAATTATAGGACCAAACTTGAACTAGGTAGGAAGAAGGAATAAATGTACAAACAAAAAATCAACAGAACAGGAATCATTTAATATTTTAATTGGTACCTCATTACTGCTTCATTACCTAAATATAACTGGACAAGTATCAACTATTCAAGGTAACAATTTAACTATTTGTCACTGAGTCTTAAGGTATATTTTGTTTGGTTTTTTTTTTTTTTTTATTATTATTTTTTTTTTTTTTATGGTCACCGCACCTCTCATATTTTCGAGGTTTTTATTTTATTTTTAAGCATTTCTAAAAGAAAATATTAAAAACATGGCACTAATATGGTGAAATCTCAAATTGTGGTACAAATACTTTGGCAAGTGTTTACTTGCATTTTGTAATTTAGGAAATTATGTATCGTTAGTTGTTATAATTGACAAAATTACTTATGTTACTATTTGTTGTTGTTAGTCGTTTAAAATGATCTTAAACATCACATATGCAAATTATAAAAACAGAAATTTCAATTAAAAGGAATGTTCCGGTTCCTAAGAAATTTCATTATATGCCAACGTTAAGAAAAACAGAAAGAAAATCTGAGACAGGTCAAAATATTTTCCGTTAGTTACACTATTTTCTTCAATAAATAAAATTTATTACTTAACAATTTCTTTTAATTATGATCACTTCAAAAGAAAAAAATAATCAACAATCATTTGAATAAAATATAGCAGGAATTAAATTTGGAGGGAAGAGCAGATTGAAATTGGCCATTCTCTCTTATTGTTGTGGGATAGGTATGCTGTGTAGCACCACCGTCTCGACTGTAAGACCCGGGCCAAATCCGAAAAGCACGCCCCACTCCAGCCCCTCTCCAGTGGTTGCCTTGCCTTCCTCTACTGATCGCCTCCTCATCTCATCCAAAATGAACAACACACATGCACTAGACATGTTCCCATACTCGCTTAAGATGTGTCTGGTGTCGCGCATCTTTTCCTTTTTTAGTTCAAGCTTAGCCTCTACTTGGTCCAAGATTGCCGGGCCACCAGGGTGTGCAATCCAAAAAATTGAGTTCCAGTCATTGATGCCTGATGAACAAATACATGGAAAATTTCAGCAAAATATATCTTATTTTACCCTCCAGTTATTAAAGGATTAAAATTGCATAACAAGTTGAATGAAATAGATTTTAAAATTGAATTGATGTTGGTATAATAATTAACATTTACGTACCGATAGGAGTGAATGCCTCAACAAGACTCTTCTCGATGTTTTTAGAGATGAGCCCTGGCACATCCTTGAGGAGGTGGAAGGTCAGACCTACTTCACGAAGGTGTCCGTCTATGGCTCCCTCCGAGTCAGGCAGGATTGTTTGTGAAGCTGAAACTAGCTGAAACAATGGTCGTTCAATTTTTGGCTCGGGATCGGCTCCCACTATGAGAGCAGCTGCACCATCCCCAAAAAGTGCTTGTCCAACCATGGAATCGAGGTGCGACTCTGTGGGTCCACGGAATGTCACAGCAGTGAGCTCTGAGCAAATCACCAACACTCTGGCCCCACGATTGTTCTCAGCAAGGTCTTTGGCCATACGAAGAACGGTGCCCCCTGCAAAGCAGCCTTGTTGGTACATCATGAAGCGGTTGACGGATGGACGGAGGCCAAGGAGTTTGGTGACCTGATAGTCAGCTCCAGGCATGTCCACGCCGCTTGTAGTGCAGAAAATCAAGTGTGTTATCTTGGATTTGGGCTGGCCCCATTCCTTGATGGCTTTGACAGCTGCCTCTTTCCCGAGCCTCGGAATCTCCCTTACAACAATATCCTGACGTGCATCGAGAGATGGCGCCATATAAGCACAGATGTTTGGATTTTCGTTCAGTATCTCCTCTGTTAAGTGCATGTATCTTTTCTTTATCATGGATTTGTCGCCTGCAAGACAATAAATTAAGAACAATATTAGTGCATGTCTCGTTAGTAAGGGAAGAAATTAATATAAATTATGGTAAATGATATATGATCTAAATTGAAATGTTTTGTTATATATATAAACAACAAAAATCACTTACACATGCGCTTGAACTTCTCCTTCAGTTCAGTCATATGTTCGCTCTTTGTGATACGGAAATAGTAATCAGGATAATCAGCCTGGTTAATGCAGTTGGCCGGTGTGGCAGTACCTATTGCCAGTATGGTGGCTGGACCCGAAGCACGCTGTGCCTGTCTAATTTCTTCGACTGTTGCCATGTCTATAATTTGTCTTGGAAAGAACTTAAGTAATGTTTCGCAAAGGTTATAGGTGTTTGTTCTTTGCTAAATAATCAGGAAGCTTTGTTTGTAAACTAAATAAAGCAAGATAAGTCTTGTGGAATTGGGAGTAGAGGATAAACGCAGGACAGGATTTATATATAGCAAGTAAAAGGAGAGGAGTAGGTGAGTGCACTTGGAGTGGTGGTCGTCTGTGAGAGCTCCCAATTGGAAGTAGTAGGTGAGTAATTTCAAGGAGTATGACAAATTTGAACATACCAAGTATTTTATTACCCTCATGAAATATTTTATAATATTATAATGACAGCAACAGAAGTCGTTATTGGTGGGTTATTTTGAACCGAAAACCCACATGCGTTAATTTTTTTTTTTTTAAATTAGTAATGGAGTCAAAGTCATCTAGGACTCTTTATTTGAACCTTAATTTGTAACAAATGAAATTTTTAATCTGAATTTCAAACTTATAACCTCTTGAAACATGTAATTTTATTATTGTAATATTCTAAAGATTTAAATAAAGTTTGTACAAATATTTAAATAAAGATTTGCTGCACTTTGTAATACTGAAATTAGAACACAACTTTCTTAGATAGATGATTTTTTTTCAATTTGGTCACATTTTTGTTTTTCCCTTTTGTGTTGACATGAGTATTTAAATATTACAGTTCCTCTCGTGATTATTTCATGTTATGTCAACCGTATGTATTTATAATATTTATGAGCTATTGATCTATTGCAAATCTATTATAATTTGTACAATTTAAATCATATATATATTTGCATTGGTTTGTATAGTATTGAATGAATTTATTTATTTTTCCACATTTTTTACATTAGGAACTTTTTGAAATAACATTAATTACATTTACATTCTTTCTTTGACTATTCAATTGAAAAAGGGATATTTAATTTGTTCTCTATCATTTGATCATTTTCTTGTCCTCCTTCGACTTGCCCAACAAAACTAGTTTTATTGGCCACGTTTAATTGGTGAATAAATAAGCATATTAATTTCTTATTGTCATCGTTGAACAACATAATCAATGATTAGGAGAGCTTATTTGCTCTAAACTACGTACGTACTTTGATACTTTCCTAGTCAAGGTGTGAAAGAAGTAGGTGTAGTTTAATTCCGGGTCCAAATGGGAATTATGAAATTCAAAATCCAATGAGACTGAATCTTGGGTTTTTGGTTGCTCTGACCAAAAAAGTTAAATTTTATGAGTAAAACTAGGATGTTTCTAAGTTCATCAAGTGACTCTGTGAACTCAATTTTAAAATCTATTAGATTGGCTTCAGACGAATCCAAACTGTTGAAATTTATTCATCTTACGAATGATGCGTTTACATGTAAAAATTTTAAACTTTCAAATTAATTTAGTATTAAAGTCAAGCGGTCAAAATTAGAAAGTTTATATATTAATTTTAATGCATTCATTTTTTAAACATTTTTTTGACCTTTTGACTCTATACAAAATTAATTTGAAAATTATACTTTTTTGCATATAGATGCATAACTCATATAGTAGAAGGATTTTAATAGTTTGAATTCGTAGTTTGAAGCCAATTTAATAGATTTTTGAGTTGATGTCACAAAAAGATTTGGTGAACTTATGAGAGCATCTACAACGGTGATTATTTTTGGATTGCTAATCTGATGTGTTAATTGCTAATAGAATTGTTGGAATGTAGTACAGTTTTTAAATTAACAAATTTGATTTAAAAAATATTTGATTAATGACATGTGGCTAATTAATTAGTTGAAATCAATTATAGTGCTCTCCCTCTCTTGACAATATTAATTGTTGGAATGAAGTGATTTTAGAAATTATGAATATCTAATTGCTAAACTCAGTGACGTGACTAAATTACAATTTTTAATATTTTGTGAGATGGTGATGCTCTGAACACTATAGTTAATTTTACTCAAATTTTAGCACATTGATTTGATTCTGTCAAAGTGTTATTTTTGTATTGAGTAAATTTTGCAATTTTTTTTTGTAATGGATCCATACCAGTGTACTCTAGCATTTTTTTTATATGTTATTTAAAAAAAAAAATTGCATCTCTTAAAAAAGAGACGAAAAATTGTGTTACTCCACTAAATTCGCGGTTATGCAAATTTTAAGTTTAAACATTGATTTCTTTCAAAGTTGTCCAATTAATGATTTGCTTCTTTTTTGAACTTTTGTTTTCTGTTTTACAAACTTGCCCACTAAATTAATAATATTAACAACAGGTTTAATGCAGGAAATCTCTGGTGACTACATAAATTTTCTCTGTTACTTTCGCATATTGAAAAGCCTCAATATTACTTCTTCGCGTATGACGACAAGAAAAAGGTTATTAGAACTACGTTTTTCTATTTCTTTTGAGAAGTATAAAAATGTTATTGTAATTATAATTTTTATAAAAGGAAACTTCACGTGAAACTACTCTTAATTACTATATCTTCTTGGCGTTATTATATATATGGGCTTGTTATTAGCATTAATTTCAAGAGTAGAACTAGGGTGTTCTTAAGTTCACCAAGTCCTTTCACGAACTCAATTCTAGAACCTATCCCATGGGCTTCAAACGATGAATCTAAACCGTTGAAATCCTTCTACCTTACGAGTGATACGAATACATGTGAAAATTTTAAACTTTAAAATTAATTTAGTATAAAGTCTATTAATGGGTCAAAATTAGAATCTTTATAAATTAATTTTTATGCATTTATTTTTTGGACCCCTTTTGATCACTTGACTCTATACAAAATTTATTTCAAAATTTCAAATTTTTGCATGTAGGCGCATCACTCGTATGGTAAAAAGATTTTAATGATTTGGATTCGTCGTTTCAAGCCAATCCGATAAATTTTAGAGTTGAGTTCACAAAAAAATTTGGTGAATTTAGGAACACCCAGTTTTACCCTCAATTTCAATATCATATTGAAATTGAAAATGCCCAACTTTGACTAGTTTACCAATCCCCACATGCACGTTGATTTCAACCAAGCCAACTGGACCTATATACCCCATGCATGCTTCTCTTTCTCTGAGAATGACTGGTAAAAATGACATGAAATCAGATAAAAAGCTCAATTTTTTTTTGTTTCAAAATTAAATTAAGACAAAAGAATAATGTAAAGCATTACAACATTACATTTTATTTTGAAGTATAGTATATATAGTCATCATTTCTTTGAAATTCGGACTATTTTTGAACAATTGAACCTCATAAAATAATTTAATACCTCATATTAAAGTTTGACTCGTTCCTTGGAAAAAAAAAATAACATGTCAATAGAGGTTCATTGCAGTCCCACTATCAGACCCTTTGTCACCTCTCCTTTCATTCTATTACTGAAAATGAAAAACTCAGTCAAATTTGTAGTGACTTCACCAATTTCATATTCAGGAGTAAGCAAAACTCAAATCCAAAGTCTAATATATATGAGTCGAATGATTGTTTTTCAATTCTAGGTGTAGGAAACTGCGGCTCTGCCACCCCGCCGCCACTGACGACATTATTGGTGCTGTTCCATAAATCTGGTGAAATCGTATTATTTGTGCGGTTTCATCTATTTTTTTAAAATAATAATTTCTTTTCTGAAGAATTAAAATTTTTAATTTCAAAAATAAAAAATGTCAAATGATAAGTTTAAATATTATTTTATGCCAAAACTACGGCTGGATGCATTAGTAGTTTATTACTAACACAATTATACGGTCCTAAATAAATGAGTTATTTTGGGTTATCCATTCCAAATAGAGCAGTTTCACTTGATATGAAGATAGATGTACAAATATTGTCTATACTCTAATTTTAAACAAAAAAAATTTGACACATTTGTACCGCAATTTCAAGAGAATCAGGAAAAATTGATATATGAAAATCAATTCTGTGAAATTTTGAACCATCTAACATAAAAAAATTCTGAGTTCAACATAATCTTTTTTTGTTTTTGTTTTTGAAAAATGGCTTTAGCCTGTTTCATTTAAGAAACTTTGTCCATATTACAAACCAAAAGCTAAGTTGTGTCATAACATCACAACCTAAACAGAAAATTTAACTTTTGCATGCTCAAAATAAGTAGACACGTCAAAATAGCACAACCATAACCAGAAAGATTTAAGTATTGAAGGTACACAAACTAGTATATACTTACATATTTTCAACTTACATATTCAACTAAAAGAAAAAATTAAATAAACAAATTTCGGAAACACACTCACAATTTTCATCAACAAACTAAAAAATCAAACTACCAATAAATCCCCATCCCCATGAAAGAAGGTTTAATTTCCTAATTTTGATTTACCACAACCCATGATTGAATTTGGTAATTTCCCTAATCTATATACACACATGCGACTGATGTCTCGATTAGGACTGTAAATGAGCTGGCTCGAGTCGAGCTGGGCAAAAGCTCAGCTCGTTAATTCTTGGACCGAGTTGTTAGCGAGTCAGCTCGTTAACAGCTCGCAAGCTAAAATCTCAGCTCAAACTCATGACGAGCCAGCTCTCGAGCCACGAGCTGGCTCGCTGGGTTTGGTTGGACCTTGTTTTAAGAAAAAAAAAAAATTACAAGTATTTTTGGATCGAGCTGGATCGAGCTGAACCGAGCTGGACCGAGCTTGACAGTATATAATACACACAAATTCATAAATTGATGCCTAGCCGAGCTAGCTCACGAGCTGGGCAAAAACTCAAGCTCGTTAATTTTGGCCCGAGCTGTTAGCGAGTCAGCTCGTTAACAGCTCGGTCCACTATCGAACGAGCTGTTACCGATCGAGTCAGATGTGAGTCGCGAGCGAGCCACGAGCTACAAGCTTTTTGGACTCGATCAACCTGAAAGACACTCTGCAAGGGATGATCTGGCACTTTCTTCAATAGGTACTAACGGAAGAGGCTGAAGATGAAAAGCAAATCCTCAAGAGGATACCTGCAGAGAGTGGCCACACACGGACCAAGAACCTGATGACATCAAATGGAATTGGACAAATACAAGTATATACACGGTTAAGAGTGCATATAAATTACTCAGGAACCGTCTATACATCACCAACCACGACGTTGATCGCCAGTGGAAACTCCGATCGAGTTTTTTAATTTATTTTTAAGCATTTCTAAAAGAAAATTATTAATTAAAAACATGGCACTAATATAGTGAAATTTCAAATTGTGGTACAAATACTTTGGCAAGTGTTTTTCTCATAGGTAAAATGTATGAGAGAAGGAAGCGTTCGTCTCTAAGATTTTTGTTTACATGCATTTTGTAATTTTGGAAATTATGTATCGTTAGTTGTTGTAATTTAAAATATTACTTATAGTACTATTTGTTTTGTTGTTGTTAGTCGTTTAAAATGATCTGAAACATCACATACGCAAATAAAAACAGAAACTTCAATTAAAAGGGCTGTTCCAGTTCCTAAGAAATTTCATTATTTGACATCGATCGTTAAGAAAAACAGAGAAAATTTGAGATAGGTCAAAATATTTTTCTTTAGTTACACTATTTTCTTCAATAAATAAAATGTATTACTTAACAATTTCTTTTAATTATGATCACTTCAAAAGAAAAAAATAATCAACAACCATTTCAATCAAATATAGCAGGAATTAAATTTGGAGGGAAGAGCAGATTGAAATTGGCCATTCTCTCTTATTGCTGTGGGATAGGTATGCTGTGTAGCACCACCGTCTCTACTGTAAGACCCGGGCCAAAACCGAAAAGCACGCCCCACTCCAGCCCCTCTCCAGTGGTTGCCTTGCCTTCCTCTACTGATCGCCTCCTCATCTCATCCAAAATGAACAACACACATGCACTAGACATGTTCCCATACTCGCTTAAGATGTGTCTGGTGTCGCGCATCTTTTCCTTTTTTAGTTCAAGCTTAGCCTCTACTTGGTCCAAGATTGCCGGGCCCCCAGGGTGTGCAATCCAAAAAATTGAGTTCCAGTCATTGATGCCTGATGAACAAATACATGGAAAACTTCAGAAAAATATATCTTATTTTACCCTCCAAAAACTGTATAAAAAGTTGAATGAAATAGATTTTAAAAATTGAATTGATGTTGGTATAATAATTAACATTTACGTACCGATAGGAGCGAATGCCTCAACAAGACTCTTCTCGATGTTTTTAGAGATGAGCCCTGGCACATCCTTGAGGAGGTGGAAGGTCAGACCTACTTCACGAAGGTGTCCGTCTATGGCTCCCTCCGAGTCAGGAAGGATTGTTTGTGAAGCCGAAACTAGCTGAAACAATGGTCGTTCAATTTTTGGCTCGGGATCAGCTCCAACTATGAGAGCAGCTGCGCCATCTCCAAAAAGTGCCTGTCCAACCATGGAATCGAGGTGCGACTCTGTGGGTCCACGGAATGTCACAGCAGTGAGCTCTGAGCAAATCACCAACACTCTTGCTCCACGATTGTTCTCAGCAAGGTCTTTGGCCATACGAAGAACGGTGCCTCCTGCAAAGCAGCCTTGTTGGTACATCATGAAGCGGTTGACAGATGGACGGAGGCCAAGGAGTTTGGTGACTTGATAGTCAGCTCCAGGCATGTCCACGCCGCTCGTAGTGCAGAAAATCAAATGTGTTATCTTGGATTTGGGCTGGCCCCATTCCTTGATGGCTTTCACTGCTGCCTCTTTCCCAAGCCTCGGAACCTCCCTTACAACAATATCCTGACGTGCATCGAGAGATGGCGCCATATACGCACAGATGTTTGGATTTTCGTTTAATATCTCTTCTGTTAAGTGCATGTATCTTTTTTTTATCATGGATTTGTCGCCTGCAGTAGTGCATGTCTTGTTAGTAAGGGAAGAAATTAATATAAAGTATGGTAAATGATGATCTAAATTGAAATGTTTTGTTATATATATAAACAACAAAAATCACTTACACATGCGCTTGAACTTCTCCTTCAGTTCAGTCATATGTTCGCTCTTTGTGATACGGAAATAGTAATCAGGATAATCAGCCTGGTTAATGCAGTTGGCCGGTGTGGCAGTACCTATTGCCATTATGGTGGCTGGACCCAAAGCACGCTGTGCTTGTCTGATTTCTTCAACTCTTGCCATGCCTATAATTTGTCTTGGTTTCGCAAAGGTTATAGGTGTTTTTGGTCTTGTACTAATTAAATAATGAGGAAGCTTTGTTGGTAAACTAATTAAAGCAAGATAAGTCTTGTACTGGAATTGGGAGTAGAGGATAAACATAGGACAGGATTTATAGCAAGTGAAAGGAGAGGAGTAGGTGCATGCACTAGGAGTGGCGGTCGTCTGTGAGAGCTCCTAATTGGAAGTAGTAGGTGAGTAATTGGAAGGAGTATGACAAATTTGAACAGATCAAGTTTTTTATTACCCTCATGAAATATTTTATAATATTATAATATATATGACAGCAACAGAAGTCGTTATTGGTGGGTTATTTTGAACCGAAAACCACATGCTAATAGATGCGTTAATTTTTTATTTTTTTCAAAATGAGTAATGGAGTTAAGACTCTTTATTTGAATCTTAATTTGTAACAAATAATTTCTTTTATCTGAATTTCAAACTTATAACCTCGAAACATATATTTTTATTATTGTAATATTCTAAGTTTGTATAAATATATTTAAATAAAGATTTGCAGCACTTTGTAAAACTGAAATTAGAACACAACTTTCATAGATGATTTTCTCTCAATTTGGCCACATTTTTTTTTTTCCCTTTTCGTATTGACGTGATTATTTCAATATTGCAATTTCTCTTGTGATCATTATGATTGATTATTTGATATTAAGTCAATCGTATGTGTTTATAATATTTATGAGCTATTTTATCTATTGCAAATATATTATAATTTGTACAATTTAAATCATATATATATATATATTTCCATTTTGGTTTGTATATATGGTATTTAATGAATTTATTTATTTATCCACATTTTTTCCACTAAGTACTATTTTTTGAAATAACATTAATTACATTTACACTCTTTCTTTGACTATTCGAATGAATCCAAAAGGGATATTTTTGTTTTCTATCATTTGATCATTTTCTTGTCCTCCTTTTCGACTTACCCAACAAAACTAGTTTTATTGGCCACGTTTAATTGGTGAATAAATAAGCATGTTAGTTTATTATCGTCATCGTTGAACAATTAACGGAGTTAATCAATGATATTGAGAAGAGCTTATTTGCTCTAAACTACTTAATTTATACTTTCCTGGTCAAGGTGTGAAAGAAGTAGGTGTAGTTTAAGTCCGGGTCCAAATTGGAATAATGAAATTCAAAATCTAATGAGACTGAATCTTGGGTTTTTGGTTGCTCTTCCTTTTGACCAAAATGTTAAATTTTAGCACATTAACTTGATTCTGTCAATGTTAAATTTTATGTTTGTATACTCTAACATTTTTTATATGTTATTTTTAAAAATTAAATTTGCATCTCAAGTTCGCCGTTGTGCAAATTTTAAGTTTAAAGATTGATTTCTTTCAAAGTTGTCCAATTAATGGTTTGCTTCTTTTAATTAGGCTAAGTAAAATGAATTTAGCCCTGTTTCGGAACTTTTGTTTTCTTTTTACAAACTTGCACACTAAATAATAATGTTGATAACAGGTTCAATGTTGTAATTATAATTTTTATAAAAGGAAACTTCACGTGAAACTACTCTTAATTACTATATCTTCTTGGCGTTATTATATTTATGGGTTTGTTATTGGCATCAATTTCAATATTGAAATTGAAAATGCCCAACTTTGACTAGTTTACCAATCCCCACATGCACGTTGATTTCAACAAAGCCATGCAACTGGACCTACGAATTCACATCCTCTCCATTACTACACAAGGGAATCTTTTACCATTAGGACTTGTTTGGCCTCCTAGCAGGAATAAAAATGGACACTGGAACAACTAAAATTGAACTGCGTTTTACTGTTCACATGGGAGAACTAATTTTTTTTTTCCAACGTGAACAGTAACTTTTTGGGACGCCACCGAACAGGTCCTTAGTTAATCAGACCATTCTTTTTATCATGGCACGAATCTCAAAGTCCAATAATACTGCCCCTTAGGTCTTCCCGAATCTCAAACCAGCTGAGATTTAATTTCACAGCCCATCTCTACAGTAATGGAGAGGATTTGAATCCCTGGACCTTCCCCATGCTTCTCTTTCTCTGAAAAAGTGACTGGTCAAAATGACATGTTTTCGCAAAATTAAATTAAGATAAAAGAATAACGTAAAGCATTACAATATTAAATTTACTTTGAAGTATAGTATATATAGTCATCCTTTCTTTGAAATTCGGACTATTTTTTAACAATTGAACCTTAGAAAATAATTAGTACCTCATATTAAAGTTTGCCTCGTTCCTTTGTAAAAAGAATTGGACTCATTTCTTGAAAAAAAATAACATGTTCATAGAGTTCATTGCAGTCCCACTATCAGACCCTTTGTCACCTCCATTTTCGTTCTATTACTGAAAATGAAAAACTCGGTCAAATTTGCAGCGACTTAGCCAATTTTATCAAAAGTCGAGGCTCAGTTAGGGATAGGCAAAAACTAGGATTGTCAATGGGTACGATACGGGTAGAATGGAAGCATTTTCATATCCATACCCACTAAGAATTGACATTATCCATACTCTCTCCTAACCCTTTAAGAATTTACCTTACACTACCTTATCCGTACCCGTTAATATTAGTGGGTAACGAAACAGTAGCGGGTAAATAACGAATAATACTAATATAATGGTTTTATTATTTTTACAAATATACTATCAAAACTCATCATGTCATACATATGGTCACAATTACTAATATAAAAATCAAAATACAAATATCCAATCAATTCTAACTAATAATTTTTTTATACAGAAAAAAACGAAAAATACAAAATCTCTTCTAACAAATTCAAAATTCAATTTGTTAACTAAATAATAAAACATTCAAATAAAAAAGTAATATGTTTAATATAATGTATTCTTCTTACAACAAAACACATATATTTTCTCATGGATTAACGTTGATACAATGATACGAGAAACATAAAATTGAATATAATATTTATATATCTATATGTAATTTATTTTATATAATTATCCATTACCCAATGGGTACGAAATAGCCTTTACCCATACCCATACCCGTTTAGCTAACAAAAAAAAAAAAACCTTATCCATACACTTACTCAATAAGCTAACGAAAAAAAAACTTTACCCATATCCGTCTTATCGAATACAATACGGGTAGGGTAAACAGTTTTCATTGACACCCCTAGGCAAAACTCAAATCCAAGCCTACTATATATGAGTCCAATGATTATTTTTTCAAACATAGGTGTAGGCAATTGCGGCTCCGCCACTCCGCCATTGACGGCATTATAAACCTGGTGAAATTGTATTATTGGTGCGGTTCCATCAAATTTTTTTAAATAACATTTTTTTCTGAAGAATTAATTTTTTTGTTTCTAAATAAAAAAATCTCAAATGATAAGTTGAAATATTATTTTAAACCTCTCAAAACTACAGTTGGATACATTAGTAGTTTAGTACTAACACAATTGTACGGTCCTAAATAAATGAGTTATTTTGGGTTATCCATTCCAAATAGAGCAGTTTCAATTGATATGAAAATAGATGTACAAATTTTGTCTATACTCTGATTTTAAACCAAAAAATTGATACCGTAGTTTCAAGAGAATCAGGAAAAATTGATATATGAAAATCAATTCTGTGAAATTTTGAACTATCAATCATAAAAATGTTCTGAGCTAAACATAAACATTTTTTTTAAATGGCTTTAGCATGCATGTTTCATTTAAGATACTTGTCCATATTACAAACCAAAAGCTAGTTATGTCATAACATCACAACCTAAACAGAAATTTTAAATTTTGCATTCTCAAAATAAATACACATGTCAAAATAGCACAAATAGAACCAGAAAGATTAAGTATTGAAGGATACACAAACTAGTACTTAAAAATCTTTTCAACTTATATATTTCAACTAAATAAAAATTAAATTAAACAAATTTTGGAAACACTTTCACAATTCTCATCAACAAACTCAAAAACCATACTACCAATAAATAGTTACTAAAAGAAACACAGATAATAAAATTAATCATTTTGTAATCCATATCTAAATTCCACCATATACATTTAGAAGAATAAACAAATCAACAGATTTTGCCTAGTGAAAAACCAGCGTTTCAAAACAATAAATCCCATCAAAAGCCGGTGCAAATGCAACACGGCTACTCTGCTTCTTCTTCTCTATCTCCTTTTCTCCCTTGGTTGAACTGCTTCGCTCCTTGCCTTTCTCATTCTTCTCAAAATTATCAGCTGGTGGATTTTCATTGTCGGGCCGAAGATGTGCGCCCCGTGCCAAAACCAAGAATTGTGCGCCATTGCTAACACCTTGTCCATTTCTCTTGCAAGATTATTTTCTCTGGTCTTTGGAGATGAATGAAATAGAGAGAATATGATTGTGAAATTAGAGATGTTTATGGGTGTATTTAAAGGCGGTGAATCAGTACTTGTAAAGTTTATAAAGGGAAATTTCTATTTTATATGAACTATATCCTTATTGTGCACAGATGATAAGCACTTAGCCTTTCACTAATCAATTTACTTATTTTATGCTCGAATCGAAGCATTAAGTACAAAATTATGAGTATTAAAATAAAGTCATTATTAAGAAGGAAATAGAAGAGAAAAATCTAATTAGTATTAATAATAAAAAGGGAAATTTTTTTATGCCACTCCAAAACATGAAATTAGGAAATTGCCACCTCAAAATATGAAATTAGAAAATTGACACTCTAAAACCACTAAATTCATGAAATTGCCATTATTATACATCTTATACACTGATTTAATTAAAATTATACTGAAAAATATTGTATAAAAAATGTATTTTAAAAATACCCAAATTACCCCTCCAATTCAAACCCTTCTCTTTTATCTAAGGTATTGTTCTTTGGGAGGAGCTACAGGAGGCTAGATGAAGATGACGAAGCATGGTTCTGGTTTTGATTTTGCTTTGGGTTTAAACCCGGGTTAGAAATTAAGGGGTAATCTAAGAAGCCTCTATGATTAGAGAGAAGCTTTGGGTTTTGAATCTTTTTCAAAATTCGACCTCTTGCATGGCCTTTGGAGCTGTTGTTTAGCAATGAAACCATCTTTTTGAATCTAGAGATCGCATCTCCTGTTTCTGAAACTAAGTTTCACCGTTCAATCTGTTCTTCTTTAGATTTAGATAATAAGCTCAGAACTCTGTTGCACCTATCTATAACTTCTCTATTCGCTACTTCATTCTCCTCCATTTTAGAAAATCAAAGCTTCAACAGATTTAAATTAAACTTCCCAAGTTCTCCCAAATGAGAGCATCTGATTGAATACAAAAAAAAAAAAAATCACCAAGAGAATTTAATACATGAATCAATCAAACGAAGATGGGGTGTTCTAAGGCGCAGGGTTTGGGTTTGGCAGAATTGTAGAAGGGAATGGTTTGAATTGGAGGGGTGATTTGGGTATTTTCAAAATACGTTTTTTATACAACAATTTTCAGTATAATTTTAATTAAATCAGTGTATAAAATGTATAATAATGGCAATTTCATTAATTTAGTGGTTTTAGAGTGGTAATTTCCTAATTTCATGTTTTGAGGTGGCAATTTCCTAATTTCCATGTTTTGGAGTGACATAAAAATAATTTTCCCTAATAAAAAAGAGAGATTACAAGGAAGAGATAAATATGAGACGAGAGGGAGTAGGAGAAGAGAAGGAGAACCAACTTTTGTCAATAAAAATAAGTACTGCATTCAAATTGAAACCATAGCATTGGAATTCAATGTTCATCGATGCAATAGCAAAACACAAAGTTCCCAGTATTTTGCACCTTTTCAAATATTTGGAAGGAGGTCTTTTCGAAAAAGACCACGGAGCCTAAGTCGAACCATTAATAGGGGCCAATCGCCGATGATCTTCGAGAGGAATGGAAGGATGATGCACAGTGCCAGTATGAAATATCCAAGCCACTTGACATCAGGCTCAATCACCGTGAACACACCGATACCAAACGCAAGTGCAGTAGCCACATAGGCACACCACATGAGCCACCTTGTTGTTTTCCTGTAATTCAGCAGGAAATCCAAGTCCTCCCATGTCGCCAAAATACAGAGAAATGCAACAGAAAGGGAAGAACACATGGCAATGGTGTCAAAGATGAGGAACATCTGGAAATAAAATTTCCTTGCAAAAAAGGGATGTCCGGCATCCATAGTATCTTGTTTCAATCCTCCTGGCAAGGTAAAAGCTGTAGCAAAAGTTATAGTAGCAAGGAGGGCGGCGACAAAAGAGGTTTTGGAAGTGTACTTTTCTGTAAGTGACTTGACCTCCTCAATTGCTTGATTCTTCATCTGATGTTTTGCCTCCTCGGTTATTAGTTTCACTCCGAAGGGAATTTTATTGGACAACAATGTGAACGACTCATTCTGTGACATCAAACAAAATTAAAAAAGAAATTTAAATATGCATGATCTTTCTTGTGTGTAAGTGTAAAACTAGCTATATCATTAAAATTAATTAACTAACCCATTTCAAAGTCTTCCATAAGGCTATCTTGTGATAAACTATGTCAACTGCATCTTCTCCACTAGAATTAACAGCAGTATAATCACGTGCATGGGGTAGTAAAGAATGAAGAAGTTTCGGGTCGCACTTTCTAGCAGCAAGATGCAGGGGAAGACTGCCATCATTGGTGACTTGGTTAATAAGCCTATGAAGCTGTGGTGTTTTGAGTATGTAGTCGATAAAATCCGATTGCTCATATCCAATAGCTTCAAGGAGTGCATTATTCCCATTTCTGTTGGAAGTATAAACAGAGTCTGGGCACTTGTCCATGATCATGCTTGCAATCATCACATTTCCTGTTCGTGCTGCCACAATAAATGGAGTATCCTTTGTTGTTGTATTGTTAATATATCCTAAATTAGGATCGTGTTCTAAGAACATCTCCACCATCTGGGGTCGGTTGAAAATTACAGCTCCCAGCAGTGGATTGTCTCCATTTTCTTTCTGATTGTATGCTAGTAACGGCCGTATTTCCAACAGTTGCCTAACTATATCTGACAGTACATGTTTACATAATATTAGAACATTTAGACCACCTAGAGTCTATGAGAAGTAGTTCAAATGCGTGGATGCTGCAAAAAGATGTATAACGTTGGTGTGAGACTTTGGAAGTGAAGTTAGTGGTAGGTGCGTATCCTCTGAGATATCTCAATTTTTGCATGACCGATGTGTCCGGTGCCTATTTGGGGGAACGTAGGAGGCAAGTATTTTTTGCTTTGAGATTCGTGCAGAACGTATTTGAACGATTGAGATATTCCAAAAAGTCATGCAAAGTTTGAGATATCTCAGAGGATGCGAATTCGTTAGTGGTGGGGTCGCTGCTGTCCTTCATACAAGTCTCAATGTATGTTGCAACTTTAATCCAATATTAGCTTATTGGTAAAATAATTTTAATTTGTACGTCTATTATCAA
This sequence comes from Carex cristatella, assembly GCA_024447775.1. Lineage (NCBI taxonomy): Eukaryota > Viridiplantae > Streptophyta > Magnoliopsida > Poales > Cyperaceae > Carex > Carex cristatella. Next base: position 1,234,739 of record JAJHPF010000010.1, read on the forward strand.
TGAAATGTCCAATTTAAAGTAATAAGTACGATCAAAACTAATTTAGATATTAATGTCTCATATATTGTGTGAATTTTAATTTCTAGAATTTTAAGCGATAATATCTATTTTAATGATGGACTGAACTAAATAATATAAAATAAACAACCAACATATTTCTTTGACGTATTTTATGATTTGATCCTAAGATACAAGACAGACTGACTTCTCTCATCTCATCTGATTGAGGAGTGAGAGATCTTCGAGAATAAATAATCAAATAAAACATTATAAAGGAGGCTTAATGCATACGGAGACCGAGTACCTGACGGCTCTCAGGCTCAAGTTGTATCGGAGTCGCTGTGTATTGAAATTCTAATTTAGAAAATTTTGGATTGAAATCATATAGTGCTCTCTCTTCTACTACTAAAATATATTAAGTTGATATCAAATACTAACTATATCTACAATGATAAGTGCAATGACATAAGAAATGTCTAATTAGTATGAAAAATAACATGCACGGAATTGAGATTATAAGTAATGAACCTGGGTGGTTGAATCTCACTGCAGCATTCAGAGCTGATCCATTTTCAGGGCCACGATCTTCTGAACGCGGAATATCTAGCAATCGTTGTACAACTCGTGAATATCCTCTGCGGGCTGCCATATACATTGGCGACTCAGGAGTGGCGCTAACTTGCTTGGACAATTTTGGCTCTTGTTCCAAGAGAGACAGTGCCAAAATTTCAAAACCATTGCGTATAGCATGATGCAATGCACTTTCTTTGTGCCTATCGACCTTCAAGAGCATACAGCTGAACGACGTCCCTGTCTCCAAATCTTCACGCTGCAATAACATTGATGCAGCAGTGAAGATGTCAGAAGCCAACGAACCATTAGCCGCCATCAGAGCAGCTATCAGTGGTGTCTCGCCATTAACGTTCGTACCAGATAAGAGGGAAGGTTCTCGGGACCAGGCCGCCTTTGCGAACTCGTGATGGCCGAGCATGGCGGCAATGTGAAGGCAGTTGTTTTCGTGAGGAGTGGTAGAGAGCAGGATATCTGGGCTGGCATTAATCAAGAATGTGCGATCACCTTTGCTGCATGCCTTGAGGAGCCATCGGTCCATCTCCATAGCAGGTGGGTTGGAAGAGGAAGCTAAGTCAGCTGAATTGCTCATGTTTTCTTTCTTGCTTAGTTATTCCCTTTAATTTTTGTATTGATCTTGATAAGATAAAATGGATTTATATAACTCGCAAGGAGAGGAGTAGGTGAGTGCACTTGGAGTGGTGGTCGTCTGTGAGAGCTCCCAATTGGAAGTAGTAGGTGAGTAATTGGAAGGAGTTATTGGTGGGTTATTTTGAACCGAAAACCTATATGCTAATAGATGCGTTAATTTTTTTTTTTTCTTCAAAATGAGTAATGGAGTCAAGCCATCTAAGACTCTTTATTTGAATCTTAATTTGTAACAAATGATTTGTTTTATCTAAATTTCAAACTTATTACCTCGGAACATGTACTTTTATTATTGTAATATTCTAAGTTTGTATAAATATTTAAATAAAGATTGGCAGCACTTTGTAAAACTGTAATTAGAACACAACTTTCTTAGATGATTTTCTCTCATTTTGACCACATTTTTGTTTTTCGTGATTATTTCCTCTTGTGATCATTAAGTTTGATTATTTGAAATTAAGTCACTCGTACGTATTTATACTATTTATGAGCTATTGATCTATTGCAAATCTATTATAATATGTAGAATTTAAATCTTATATATATATGCATTGGTTTCTATAGTATTGAATGCATTTATTTATTTATCCACATTTTTTACACTAGGTACTCTTTTTTGAAATAACATTAATTACACTTACACTCTTTCTTTGACTATTCAAATGAATCCTAAAGGGATATTTAATTTGTTTTCTATCATTTGATCATTTTCTTGTCCTCCTTTCGACTTACCCAACAAAACTAGTTTTATTGGCCACGTTTAATTGGTGAATAAATTAATAAGCATATTAATTTCTTATCGTCATCGTTGAACAACGGAATCAATGATTAATTAGTTTAAGTCCGGGTCCAAATGGGATCGAATTATGAAATTCAAAATCCAATGAGACTGAATCTTGGGTTTTTGGTTGTTGTTCCTTTTCGACCAAAAAGTTAAATTTTAGCACATTAATATGATTCTGTCAAAGTGTTAGGTTTGTATATTGAGTAAATTTTGCATTTTTTTTTTAGTAATGTGTCCAGTATACTCTAGAATATTTTATATGTTATTTTTAAAAATTAAATTTGCATCTCTTCAAAACGAGACCAAAAATTGTGTTACTCCAGTATATTTGCGGTTATGCAAATTTTAAGTTTAAAGATTGATTTCTTTCAAAGTTTGTTCAATTAGTGATTTGCTTTCTTTTGGTTAGGCTAAGTAAACTTAATTTAGTCCAGTATCGGAACTTTTGTTTTCTTTTTACAAGCTTGCACACTAAATAATGTTGGCTACATAAATTTTCTCTGGTGGCTACATAAATTTAATTTCTCTTGTGACTACATAAATTTTCTCAATTTTCTCTAGTGGCTACATAAATTTTCTCTGGTGACTACTAAAAAGGTTATTAGAACTTTGTTTTTTTATGTATTTCTTTTCAGAAGTATAAAAATATTATATTAATTATCATTTTTATGTATTTCTTCTTGGCGTTATGTTATTGGCATTAATTTCAATATTGAAATTGAAAATGCTCAACTTTGACTAGTTTACCAATCCCCACATGCACGTTGATTTCAACAAAGCCAACTGGACCTATATACCCCATGCATGCTTCTCTTTCTCTGAAAATGACTGGTAAAAATGACATGAAATCAGATAAAAAAAACTCAATTTTTTTTTTGATGCAAAATTAAATTAAGATAAAAGAATAATGTAAAGCATTACAACATTAAATTTTATTTTGAAGTATAGTATATATAATCATCATTTCTTTGAAATTCGGACTATTTTTTAACAATTGAACCTCAGAAAATAATTTAATACCTCATATTAAAGTTTGACTCGTTCCTTTGTAAAAAAAAAAAAAATGACTCATTCCTTGAAAAAAATAACATGTTCATAGAGGTTCCTTGCAGTTCCACTGTCAGACCTTTAATTTGTCACCTCTAGATCTCCTTTTTGTTCTATTACTAAAAATGAAAAACTCAGTCAAATTTGCAGCGACTTGGCCAATTTCATCAAGAGTCAAGGCTCGGTTAGGAATAGGCAAAAACCATATATATTCAGGAGTAGGCAAAACTCAAATCCAACTCTACTATATATGGGGAGGGCGCGTTTAAAATTTGACATATTTGTACTGTAGTTTCAGGAGAATCAGGAAAAAATGATATATGAAATTAAATCAATTCTGTGAAATTTTGAACTATCAACCATAAAAATGTTCTGAGCTAAACATAAACTTCTTTTTTGTTGTTGTTTGTTTTTGAAAAATGGCTTTAGCCCGATTCATTTAAGAAACTTTGTCCATATTACAAACCAAAAGCTAGTTGTGTCATAATTAACATCACAACCTAAACATAAATTTTAACTTTTGCATGCTCAAAATAAGTAGACACGTCAAAATAGCACAAACATAACCAGAAAGATTTAAGTATTGAAGGAACACAAACTAGTATATACTTAAAAATATTTTGAACTTACATATTCAACTAAAAAAAAATTAAATAAACAAATTTCGGAAACACACTCACAATTTTCATCAACAAACTAAAAAATCAAACTACCAATTAATTACCATCCCCATGAAAGAAGGTTTAATTTCCTAACTTTGATTTACCACAACCCATGATTGAATTTGGTAATTTCCCTAATCTGTCAACACCTTCTTCAAAAACAATCCCCATCCCCATGAAAAAATGAGATTCTATGTGGCAATGAAATGCCCAGACACCAGGATTATCTGCCTTGAATCTAATTGCTGTCCATCCAGATGTTTGCAATGCAACATTGTTCTTCAAAATCGGATCCTTCAAATTGTAGTTCTTTGAATCGGTTTCTGGGTCGAATTTCCCTGATCCGGAACCCAAGACCCAGAAATCGTGACCGTGCAAGTGCCATGGGTGCGTCTCACTGTTGTTGGCTGTTAGTGTGTTAGCATTCTGCAGTATCACATCAACTACTGAACCAAACTCGAGTTTATAGATCGAAGTGCTCCTTGTTGCATTACTGTTCGAGGGAGGTACATTGATATCATAGTTTTTTATATCATATGTCTCCGGTGGCGGCTTCTGCTCAAACACATGATGGAAGTTGTTCTTTAGAGCAATTAGGTACGGTGTCTGTGGTAAATCATGTGACACATTGTTAAGGGACCATCTTGTGATTCCATCAATTCGGTTTTGGGTGTTCAAAAGGATGATTACTCGGTCAGATTTTGCCGGTGGCGGTTCAATGAAATTCGGATGAGCATGTGTGGCCCAACTTTGTTGCATCCTGTTATAGGTATTGTTCCAAAGTGGCCCGGTCGGGGGATCAGCGGTAGGAGGGTACCTTCCACAAGGGATTCCATAATAATTGAGGAGTCCAGTACCAGTTGGTGTGCCTGGTTTTCGACCAACGACATTACTTGCTAACCAATAATTGCGGGTTGGGTCTTGATCTGCTTTAATAATTACTGAGTAAGTCTCTCCAGAATATATGTAGAGATTTTTCACTACAAAGGGGTCGACGTAGTGACTGTCAGCTTCAACCACAGTTAATGAATGTCCCTGAAAAGTGTAGCATTTAATTTATCAGTTCTTGCAATTAGCGAGGTCGAATAATGAGCATCTCTTATTTTGAGATCTATTGAACAAAATATAGATGAATCATACCTCTATTTCAAAATTCAGTGCAGAGAGGGATGTTATGCTTGCAATTCGGAGTAGGTAAGTTTTACCAGGTACAACTGTTAGTGTGAGTGGTGCACACTCCAGATTCGATGCATTGCAGGTCCCACTTGTAACCAGAGAGCAGTTGAACCTCCCACGGCCGTTCATCAAAAGAGACTACACGATTTCATTTAGAGAGAGTATTTGTTAAATGAGATGAAATATTACCCATTATATCAAAAGAATTTCAAGGGTCTATTTAAAGTAATTATCAAAGCACTTGTATTGAACAAATATAGCATTAAGTTTAATTTACATGTTGATGTTTTTAACCGCAAAATGATTTAAACATACCTGAGGTTCGCCGACAAATTTGAATTTGTCTCCTGGCATAAGAAGACCGGCTGCCTGATCATTTGTGCTGTTATGCCACCAATCATTTAGCAATATATTGTACTCACGGTCGTATGTAAACGGTTCTGGAAAACCTTCTGGTACTTTCACTACTATCATGCCGTTGAGACCAGCTGATCTTTGCATACCATAGTGTGAATGGTAGATGTAAGTGCCAGGCTGACATGTCATGAGAAAATTTTGTTCCAAGTTAGAATTAGAGAGAATGAATTTAGGTTGTGCTTGTCAGTACTGAACTTGCATGTTAAAGCACTCACTCTATCAACCACAAAGCGGTACGTCATTGTGTCACCGGGAAGTATGGGACACTGAGTTACTCCTTCGGTACCATCCATCCATGGCGTACCTATCTGTAAGAAATCGATACATTTGAGGTTAGTAGAAAATAAAAGGAACAGCCACAACTAATACATTAACACATATATATAGGCCTCTGTTTTACAGTACCTGTCTGATCCCATGCCAGTGGATTGCAGTGTTCTCTGTCAGAAGGCTGTTCTTTACATCAATCACAATTGTGTCACCTAGTGATGCATATATCGTCGGGCCGGGACTTTGGCCATTAATGGCGATCGTAAGCTTGTTGAAACAATCAGGGGATTTGTACTGGTATGTAATATCCCATTTATGGTAATGCACCTTAGCTTGAACACAAGCTAATGAGAGGCAAGAGGCAAGTATGAACACATGCAGTATCTTGTTAAAGTGCATGTCTTTAATTGGTTGTAATGCTTTGTTCTTTTCTTTTTTTGTAATTGGTTCAGGTGTAGTTGGTATGAGATTAAGGGGACAAGTGCTGGTGGTTATATATATATGGTGTGATTATGTGAAATTTACAGTGAGAACAACAATGACAAGTCAAAAAGGTTGCATCTATGATATAGTCAAAAAGTATAGAACAATACTTGGTTATAACAGGACCAAGTAAGAATCTTTTTTTAGAAGTCAAAAGGAACCATCTTTTTTTTTTAAAGCGTATTATTGGTTATGAAAGAATCAATATGACAGTAAATGTGAAACCCTGCTATATAAATATAATCATGGAGCCAAGTGATCCCATTTACTTTTTCCAAAATTGCTTTATCTTGTGTAGTATTTTTTTTCCAACACAATGTGTATAGAAAAAAAATTTTAAATTGATCTCCATATTTTTAGTAAAAATTAATTATTATGACATCTATATTCCAAAAAAAAAAATAGTACATTTACATCAGAATTATGGTGGTCTTTATTATTGATGCCATAAGAATATTTTCTGTCATTTGTTAAATCCTTTTTATGTCCAACCTTCATTCTCTACCAATTTTATTGGTTAACGTTTTTTTTCCGTCATTTTTTTTCATAACCAAAAAAATAAATAAAATAATATTAATAACTAGACTACCAAAAAAATTTCATCCATAACCAAACCGCCCCGGGGGGCGGTATAGTCCCCAAGCAACCCTCCCCCCGGTGGGGCGGTTTACCCCCCGAAACCCCAACCCTACCCGCCCCGTCATTTTTATCCATGCCCAAAATCATTAACATTTCGCCAACTCTGGCCACCAAAATCAGATTGTGTCAAAAATGTCCAAACCGGATAGCCGGTTTCTAATTTATATTAGGAACCGACTATTATACTGCCGGTTCCTATCTTTTTTTTTTTTTTTTTTTTTGGAAAAAGTTATAATTGTTTTATTTTTTTTATTAATTAGAAAAAAAAAATTTCGTAGAAGTGTCAATTTTTTTAAAAATGATTTAATAACATCATTTAAGAAACATCATTAAAATGTTTTCCTAAAAATCGTGCATAATAATATTAATAACATCATTTAAAAAAAAATATCATTAATTACTTTAAAAAATTGCATTAAAATGATTTGAAAATTTTCTAAAACTTTAAACGATCATAACTTTGGCTACGAAAGTCGGATTGACGCGTATGACCCCAATTCGGAAAGGAGAGGAGGAGACGGTGGCGACCAGCACCCCGGGGTGTATCTCCGAGTATCCAACAAATCAGAATCACCAAAAAATATCGTTTAGTGCCTCAAAAATGAAGTTTAAGATTTTTAGTGTTTCAACTGAATTTTCTTATGTTGAAAAATATTTTTCAGCACCGACAAATCCGATCCTCCTCGTCGTTGTCGTCGCTAGTTTTTTATATTTCATATTGTAGACCTGACAGTAGTATTTTTATATTTCTGTTTCTAAATTTTATGTTAATTAAACGTTATTTGGTGATTTTATTCACTTTGTTTTCGTTTCTATATTTTATGTTGATCAGACGTTATTTGATTATTTTGTTCACTTATGTTTTAAACTATTCACAAATCATAAAATCCATCGTATTACAAATATAAACAAATATTAACATAATATTACAAAATACATAAATTATAAACATAATTATAATTAATCTATCATCGTATTAAAAAAAATTAATAATAAGTAAACCGCCCCCCTAGGGGGCGGGTTGGTCAGGGGGTAAACCGCCCCACTGGGGGGCGGGTTGCTTGGGGACTAAACCACCCTCCCAGAGGGTGGTTTGGTTATGGATGAAATTTTTTTGGGATCTGGTTATTAATATTATTTTATTTATTTTTTTGGTTATGAAAAAAATGACGGTTTTTTTTCTTTTATCATATTTGATTTACTCTGTGATATAAAATAATATGATATAGAATTTTTTATTTTTATAATCTGTATCCTATCAAATAATGTGTGCACAGCTGACCAGGGGCAGATCTACTATAGCACATGGTAGGGCAACTGCCCTATCATGGAAATTCAAAACTAATTATAGAGACGGAATTTTGGATCTTTGCCCTACCTTGAAAATTGATATTGTCCTATCCTGAATAGTTGATTATCTAAAAAGTTATGAAGTAAATTGTGTTAGAATACTATTTTGTTATCATTTTTTATCTAGTACCTGATTATCTAATGGATTTGGATCTGATTATCTATTTAAATCCGATTCAATAATTTTCTGTCCTACCCTTGATCAGAATCCTACATCCGTCCTTGCAGCTGACTATTGTTAAGTTATAAAAGAAAATAAATTATGATATTAATTTCAATGATATGCTTGGGTTGAGAGCATACTTTGTAGGTAATAATCATATTCCTAGAGAACTAGCTTTTGGTGTAGTGGCTAAGGCACATGGTCTTTATGGGTTCAAAACTCAGATGAAGAAATCATTTGTTATTATATCAAAAGTATTAAATAGTTGGATGGCTTGACCTCCAACTTTACTCCAAAAAAAAAAAAAAATCATATACTTGAACACCCAACAAAAGTATCAAGTTTATGTTATTTTTAATTACAGAAGAAGTGAAGGCTCTCTTTGCAAAAGTCTCCGTTTAGTTACCAAAATAGACGAAAGCTAGCTGTAAAGGACGAAACCAAGGACATATTCTTTATTGACTGTGGGAACCCTTGAACTGTGATCAGACGAAGTCACAAGCGGGAGCTAGACTTTAATATTTAGAATATTTCATACCTAATAGAGGGGGCAAAGGATAGACTATTCAAAATGATAGCGCGTTGGATTAAGCCAAAATGTTCGGCCACTTACTCCAATTGCAAAACAATCTTTTTCTTTTTAGAAATTAATGAAAAAAAATCAAATTATCAAAAACAAGATGAATTTATTTATTTATTTTACTTATTACAGGGCCTAAGCTACAGTCAGATAACTCAGATTGCTTCCTTTTTCTAAGAATTATTTAATTCGGTCCGAATGCGATGCTTCTTATGTTATCTATTTTATAAATTCAAGTAGCCAGCTCAACTTCATAAGCAACTCATAACACACAAATTTAGTTCGAGCACATGAAATGTTGCCATTATTCTTAACCTCCATATTATTATTCACCACACAAATGTTTTTATTAATTAATTTGACAAAACCAAACACACAAAGCGCTAGCATATCACACGCACATATCGAGAATCGACACGGCAATACATACAGGTCCAATCATCACATCATTGAGTTTTCAAGGAGCTGCTACATTTTCCTTCGCAAGAGGCGCTATCTCCTCCCCATCAATTCCAGCTTTGCTTCCTTCAACACCCAGGCTCAGTAGTGTACTCTCCCACTCTTTTGCAGGACCCTAATCATACAAAAATTAAAATGTAAATGCAAGATATAATAGTTAGGATAAGATAACTGAATAAGTGATATGGTCTGTTAGCAAGAGCCTTTAAAATATTATTATTTGGCCCTCCCAATTGTTCTTTATATTTCTCTTTTTTGTTTTTTTATTAAGATAATACATTACCTTCCATGAGAGGTCCTGAGCCATGCAGTTCTGAATCATTTCTTTGTGCACAGCAGTGCCGATGACATTAATGGCGCGCTTCAGAGTTGTCACGACTTTCAAGACATCTGCAGGGTCTACCATTTCAAACTGGAAGAGAAAAACAAGGCATTCAAGTTAATTAATGTACCAGCAAAAATATTACTTGATAGTATAACCATATGTTGAATCATGCATACCTTGGCACTGAACCGACCCATGTGGAAGCCAGTTCTCCCTTCTACGATTGTGTCCACAAGGCCTCCAGTGGAGGAAACTACTACAGGCTGCATGAAACATAGAGCGTACGGTTCAGACTGATTTCTTCACAATTAACAAAAAAAAAGAAAGATAAAATCTCCTAGTTTGTGATTTTTGTTGGAAAGGATCAGGCAAGGATAAGCCACCCCAGCAAACCTCATTTGATTTATTTTTTTTTAACAAAACACGGGCGAAAAATATGGCTACCTATTACAGTTAATAATAACCGAAACATGTTTTAGAACCATGCATTCAAATTTTCTATCAACCAAAATCCCAAATAAAAACCCTCTCGATTTGTGTTGTCTCAGCAATAACATGTACTTCAATGTTATTCCAAAAGAACTCAACCCTAGAGTATCTACAAATAATCATCACTGGCACCATTTGAAGATTAAACCCCAGTAAGCCTCTCTACAAGCAAACTTTTCTTCATGTACTATTCTTTCAAATTCTACCTTTCTGCCTTTTTCTGAATTGATATTGGGGTCTGGCAGGGCCTATTCCACTGACAATTACCAACCTCTAAAAGTAGCAAGAACTTAATAAGGATAGAAGTGCATACTGTGCCATATCGCATTCCTTGGAGTTGAATCAAGCCACAGGGCTCGAATCGGCTTGGCATCACCAAGAAATCAGCACCAGCTAACATTTGATGGGCCAAGGCAACACTGAAGTTGGTTACTGCCCGAACTTTGTTAGGGTACATTGCCTCAATGGCCTCAAGTTCACATTGCAATTTCTTCTTCCCAGTTCCCTATTTTTTCGCACAAAAAACAGAAGAGAAAAATTTGTTTAATACAGCAGCCAAAGCATTAGAATATTATCATCAAGTATGAATCAGATCTGCAGAGACTGAAAAAAAAAATTGAACAGATCCTCAGAAAGCACAAAAAGGATCACCATAATCGATGCCTAACCTATTCCTGCTTTCTCGCTCTAGCTAGGAAAAAAATTGATAAGATACCATGACAGCATTTCCTTGGAAGAAATTATCAAAATAGGCATAAAGTTTGACATCAGATCTTCCAAAGGTTTCATTTTTGGCATCACACTATCACCCACCTTGCATACATGAAATTTTTTTCTATGTAGGGACTATTATTACAGTACTAAAAACAAAAGTTCATCTAGGGATTGTACTCTTACAAGAATGACAACTTGGATATTATCCTCCATAAGTTCAGGTAGTGCGGAAGCAAGAATGTCAGATCCTTTCTGTTCCTCAAGACGGCCGATGAAGGCAATCAAGGGAATGCTGCGGTCGACAGGGAGCCCCGCCTCTGCTTGCAATGCCTCCTTGTTCAGAGGCTTCGCTTCATTCACCTGTATTTAAAAAAAAAGAACAAAACCCCACAAGTTTATTTTTGGCATAACCTTGACTTCCTCTATGTTGCTCTACTGCTCAAAAAGAATAAACAGGCCTTTTGTTTCAAATTTAATTTTGACTTGGAAAGAATATAACTTCAAAGGTATAAAACATTTTGTGTGCAGCATAGTACCATTTAAATCAATCTGGGTGCATTTTCATTTATGCCGCGATACTGTTCTGGACACATCATTCAAATATTGAAGCAATTAAAAGTATCAGTGAACAATGAAATTAGGATTTAACATCGGTTTAACTGGTTAAGTGCCACTTACAGTTGTGGCGTCATAGTTAATGGCAATAAATTTATCAATAAGTGGGTTCCACTCATTGATATCCATGCCGTTAACAATTCCCTTTATGGTTGGCTGTTTTGACAAAATGTACTGGTCCAATCCAAGACCAGCAACTGAACGGAGCTCCTCAGCATAGTATGGACTAACAGTTAGTAACAGGTCACACTCCATTATTCCAGCCTTCATCCAGTTGATTTTCAGTCCCTTCGGCTTGCCGTATCTGAGAGGAAGTCATATGTTAATATTTTAAGTTCTTTTGTAGTATAAAAAATGGTACAAAACAAGAAACTTCGTACTCATCATAGAATTCAAAAGATGGTTTGAAGTTATCAGGGAGGTTGAGAAGGGAAAAATCATCAAACGGATACCGCCCCTGATATGCAATGTTGTGGATGCAGAAAGCAACCTACATTAAAGAACTGGAGTAAGCAATTGAACCTTGAAAATTCACAAAATTAAACTTGTCAAGTTAGAAGTTGAAAGAAAAGGAAATTACCTTCGCATTGGCATAAATACCATGGGGCTGGTACATGCTCTTAAGATAACAAGGGAGAGCAGCAGTGTGCCAGTCATTGCACACAAACGCAACATCATCTCCTGTATAGACAAATCATAAGATGTACAAATTCTTAGCATAGTACATGGTAAATATGTTAGACTAAAATTTGAATATATTATATTGTCAGACCATATGGTCCAGAGAAGTTCTGGTTGCTCAGATTTAGAATCCTAGGTGCCTCAAGAGCAGCCTGAAACATTAAAAAATATATATATATATCAAACATATAAGAATATTTCAACAGCATAAGAAACTTGTTTTATTTTGAGAAAACAGCATTACAAACCAAGCACAATAAACTGAAGCGCATCTGGTTGTCCTCATAGTCAGTACCAGCGATGGGGCCGTAGATCTTACTACCAGTCTTTCCCCACACCTATAATATTTCGGATAAAAACATAATAATTTTCAACGAAGGATGTATAGTGTAGATAAGAAAATAAAGATACATGAAACTTAAAATGAAAGAAGACCTTTTCAAGAAACATTGGGTGGTCAACAAACACCCGGTCCACGCCTCTTTTATAACAGTGGAAAAAACGCACTGTTTCATTCTTATTTCCAACTTTAAACTACACACAAAAATATAATTTCTCTAATTAGAAAGACAAATTATACAGATATATAAACTGATACATTCTGGAGAAAAAAAGTTCAAATATTACCTCAGCCAGGATGCTAGTATCCCAGGCATCGCTGTATTGGTCATGCCTTGGGCTAACAACCATAACTCTGTGTCCGTTTGCCTACATATATAGAAACTTTAAAGCTAAAACTTGATATTGAAATAGCGTATTGTATTATTCAATTTACAACAGCAACATTTGTTTTTTCATCAAAGCTGCCCACAATATAGAAACCAAAAATAGGAATTTAAAAGCCCCATCACCCAGTATGATATATAGCTTTCTTCTGCGAAAAGAAAAATAGCTTCACAATTTTGAGGCTGCTCCCCAACAAAAGAAAAGGAAGAAGCTGAGAAAATTACTGCCATGGCTGGGGGAAGGCCACCTAGCACGTCGCCAAGACCACCAGTCTTGCTCCAAGGTGCCATCTCAGCACTGACAAAAACAATTTTCATCCCCTGTTGCATACGCATGATGTTCTCAGTTTTCTCATCGCCCACACTGTGCCTTGTAGTCTTTTGAGTTGGGTTCATGGCACAGGACCTGACTTGGAGCGGCTCGACCAAGTTGCCAGGCCTGAGCCCAGGGCAGGCAACAATTTGGGCCTTACCCAAGAATCTCGACTCATATTCAGGCTTGGCACAGGCACATTTGGAGATGAATTGAGATGAAGTGAGAGCTTCCATATCTGTTTCTTTGTAGCTGTAGAAAAATTAAAGGAATTTTTTGTAAGAATTTTGTTTATGTTCCTTCTTTTGGTTTTTAATTCTACAAATCTCAGTTTCAAACAATTTTGTTTTACAAAAATTTTGAGACTCCAAATATCTAACTTTGTTAAAATAAGGCCAATCAACAGTCTGTCTCAATCAGAAAATTAGAAGTGAGAGAAGGTTCGGTCTCAGGTCCTTTAAACATTTGATTTCAATAGAAATCGGTGAGGTTTTTACCTCGCTTTAATAAAAAAAAATTAAATCGGATGGAAGCTACAACAAACCCTACATCTTAATTGAACTTCAGATTTGTTATGTTATAAATTCAAATCAACCACTAACAAGGAAAAATCTGATCAACAACACAACTAGATTTAAATTTCAACAAAATCAACGTTGCATCATGCCAAACACATACAAAGACCCCTTCAAGAAACTTAGATCCTAACAATTCACTGAGATACAAATACTTCTATGAGAGATGGAAACCCTTGTAAGGGATTACATCGTCAGATCCATGAACTGCCTAACCCCCAACAAATTATGAAAATTTTCCAAAAGAAAAAGGAAAATATAAAAATCAAATTACCTTTGCTTTGTAGGGTGTAGACTCACTTCAAGAAACTTAGATCCTAACAATTCACTGAGTTACGAATACTTCTATGAGAGATGGAAACCCTTGTAAGGGATTACATCGTCAGATCCATGAACTGCCTAACCCCCAACAAATTATGAAAAATTTCCAAAAAAAAAAAGGAAAATATAAAAATCAAATTACCTTTGCTTTGTAGGGTGTAGACTCTTCTTCTCTTGATCCTCCTCAAAATAAAGAAGAACTCAGATTAGCATAAGAGTCGAAGGGTGACAAGGGGCAGGTATCACACTATCACACCTCTATGGCACATAGTTCCGCCAGGGGCCTCATTATTTGTAACCGTGGATTTCACAAACTGCCAAATTGCCACGTGTTGCCTTCCAAGTGATTGCTTGTTACACACCATAGGTTGGCTGCCTGAGATACTTTACTTGGTTCATTGAATAAACTAAAACTACAAATTTGGTTTTCCCAAAATCGAAATATTATGACGTCTAAAAATGAATATTATGATTACTTGGTTCTTTGAATAAACTAAAACTATAATTTTGGTTAACCAAAATAGAAATATTATGATGTGTAAAAATGAATATTATGAAAGCTTGTGCATTGGAAGGAAATTAACACTAGCTGTTCAAAATTCTCAGATAAAAAAGGGGAAAATGAGAAGCAACATTGGACAACTCCATTCACCATAATAGAATTTAGTTGAATGCATATTCCTATCAATATCATGCATGCTTTCAAAATAACATATTCGTATTACTAAATTAGTCAAATGCATATTCTCAATTTTAAACATATGCCACTATAAGTAATATTTCAATAGTGCAAAATAAAATATGTTTGCAATTAAACAATAGGAATTATCAAGATTTAGCAAATAGCATAGTAGTAATAGGTCTCTATAACACAACTTGTTTTAGTGACCCAAATTCACAGGATCTTGATAGTCAATTGTTATTATTTAATTGCAATTTCTTAATTCTGGAAAAATATGTTTTGGTTTGTCGGGGTCATATGCGTGCTCAAAACAGGGAGTCTCATTAAATAATTATGAAGCAAATATAATCATCCCCCCTTACTAAGGATACATTTTAAATAACTTTTTTAGGGTTAGTGGAAATTCCCACTAAGAATGGCAATCTCAACAAAATATAAAAAATCCCTTGCACAACAGTCCCTAAACCTTATTAGACCTTGCGAGAAATACAAAACAACACCTGAAGTTCAGATTAGAACCAGAATAGCAATTATATGCAATAGAGACTGGCACCAATTAGTCAAAAACTTGAGAGGTCACCGAGAACTCAAATTACCCAAAAAATACCATTAAATGGGCAATAAAGACTAGTACAGCCTTGTACCAAACAGATTTGGAAACGGAACTCCTTAATTTGAGCTAACAGCCACAACACAAGACCAAAATTAACAAGGAAAGGCAAAAGCCATAGGCAGCCAAGAAGTAATTACTAACCAAAAGAAGATTAAGCATAGTAGCATGGCAACAATTTGAGTTCAACATAACACATAGATATGAAGTCACCCCAAGTATCGTGGCAATTCATCAACCTAGTTTTAGCACAATAACTTTAAGCATAAACAGAGTCACAAATTCAGCAAGCAAGTCATGATCAAGGTTTAATTTGGTCTAGCGATGAACATATTGATCATGGCATGGACTGGTACCAAGAGGTATCAGTAGGGTCCTCATCATAACCCAAATCCAACTAGAAACAAAGCACTTATCCAGCAAGGCTGTTCTACACTCAATTCTATAAAACCTCATGGTTCCAACTAGTATGAAACAGTAACCTGTTGGGTTTCACCCAAAACTTGACAACAAACCAAAGTTCTAGTAACTAATATCAATTAGGCATAACCACGGGTCACCGATCAGCAGCAACTCTGGTATATCAAAAATAAAAATGAAGTCAGACTTGGTCTCAGGCAGATAACAAATGGAATAAGGATGGTCACTTGTGAATTTCAAAAAGGAAAACCTCAACCCAGATTTCCAACACAACTAAACAATTAAATCTCTATTACTAATCAAGATAATATCAAGCTTAGTAAACAATTTAGCATCTCAAGGTCAAGTTCAAGCAATTAAAGGGGGACAAGAACTGGTTGATCAACAGGGAGGATTAAGAATATGGATTACCAGTTTACCACAGAACAAAGAATACTGGTGGTCTCTAGCTCCTGTTCTCCTCGGTTTTTCCCCTAGTTCTCTCCTCTTCCTCCCGCCAGAACCAGGCCAAGCTCCACCCATACCACAACAGCCCTTTACAGAATCTGACTGGTTACACTGCATGACCGGCCAAACTAGGTGTGGCCAGATAACCCTCTTTAGTCATAGATCGTAATTCGTAACCAACCATATGAGAGGACATGGGTGGAGGAGAAGTGGGAAGAAGGAAGCTCGTGTTAACAATTTCTTCATCCTCTTTGGTAAAGTGTCCGATTAGGAAGTGCCAATGGGACTATGGGAGGGAACCTAGAAGTGAAAGAGAAAAGAGAAATGGAGAGGTTGAAAAGGAAGAGAATAGAGGTGAGGTGAGGTGGGGATGGGGCTGTCTGTCAGCTAGTGCCAAATGAAGAGAGGAGAAAGGGAAATGAAGAGGAGCCGTCGGCCCTCCAGTCGATGGGACGAGAGAGAAGCGGGAAGAATGAGAGGAAGCACGCTGTTCCTTGTATTTCGTTGTGGGGAAAGGGGAAGGGGGTGGAGTAACAGTACGAGAGGGGATTCCAGGGGGAAACGGCTACGAGAGGCCGCCGCCAGAGATTTCAAAGTTTCTGTGGGGACTCGGGTGGAATTCACATCCTCTCTCTTACTGCACAAGTAAATCTTTCACAATTATTGAATCTAAACCATTTATTTTAACAAAAATCATAAAAACTAAAATATTATTTCGGTCTGATATTTTTCTTTTTTGAAACCGAAATGACATTTCGGTCGGATGTGATTTTACAGTTTTTCATACCAACAGCTACAGAAAATCACACCGAGCCAAAATATCATTTCAGTCTCGAAATAAAAAAATTAGCGGACCGAAATAGCATTTCAGTTCTTATTATTTTTGTAAAAAAAAAATAATCATCTTGATTTCTTATAATTTTTATTTTTTATTAAGATTTATAAAAAAAATTCGAATAAAAAATGTAAATTCGTGTGTATAGTACGGCCGTAATTTTAATCCGGTAATGTATTGTTTCTTAATTGATAAATATTATTTAATAAAGTATCATTTTTTTATTTAATAAAAAAAGATAGCATCTCTTACCGTGGAAAGATTTGATATATGAATTGAATGGAAGGTATTTTTTTAATATTAAATAAAAAATAGCTAGCTAGATTTCTATCTTTTTTATAAAATGTATTCGTTTTGAAAAAGAGTGTATTAGAACCTATATTAGCCTAATACTTCATATATAGTTTCATACATATATTTTTTTTAAAAAGGCAAAAGTTGTTTTATTAGATGAAACTTAGAAGTCTTACATAGTATCACAGAATATCCCTGAAGGCTTGTTCGGCAGCACTGGAATAAGAGAAATTAGAGAGAATTAAGATTATATTCCAGCTGAATAAAACTAGAATGAACTGAAATAGAGAATTAAGAATTGATATTTTTTCACCTTTTTTTCAATTATATGGGGAAGCTGGAATTAAGAATTGAGACGAAATAGAAATGGAAAATGACGTTTATATTCTTATTTTGCTGATGTGGTAACCTCTTCTACTTTTTTCTAATGTAATATTCTTTCACTCTTCTCCTCATTTCTTCTTCCTACACAATTTCAGAGGAGAAACAAAACCCTTTCCTCCATTTACTCCGATCAAATTTTTCGACAATCTATCAGGAGATTTGATAAATGAAGACTATGAGATTAATAGATGCAAATTTATTTTTCAAATGAGGTGTCACTTATCAAGTCTCGCTCTTCCATCTGAGAACTAGCCTTTGGTCTAGTGGCTAAGGCACATGGTCTCAATGTTAGAGATTATGGGTTCGAAACCCAGATGAGGGAAATCCTTTGTAATAACAGAGGTATTAAATAGTTTGATGGCTTGACCTCCAACCTTTACTCAAAAAAAAAAAAAAATTCTCGCTCTTCCATCTTAGCTTCTCCTTTTGCATTTTATTAATATGTTTGTTAAAACCTAGATTGGTCTACTTAAATTGTGAGCCTGAGGAGACATTAATTAGGTCTGTGATATTGGTATGCTTTATTATAATTAGCTGAGATATTAGGTCTGTGATATTTATAACACAAATTAAAGTACAATGGAGGTGGACAATAGAGTAGCTTTTAGAGCAACAAAGTTGGATTTTCTCAAATTTTATCAATGATATACTGTCTACTTCATTTTATTTGTTCAAATTATGAACTTGATTAATTTATATCGCTTCTAGGAGTTGTGAAGTAGTCAAATTATGAACTTGATTAATTTATATCGCTTTTAGGAGTTGCAATCTACTTCACGACGTTTACTTAAAAAGTTTATAAATTTTCAAATGTATTTAGTATAATATCAAGCGGTCAAAATATTGATTTTTTTTTTCAAATATTTGCAAAAGCTACGAATTCATGAGAGGGAATCAAACTCTTAACGTTTAGAAAACCAACAGTCTTAGAACTTTTTTTCTAACCAATTGTACTATCTCTCTTTTGTATAAAAAATTGAACATTATAAGTTAATTTTAATGCTCTTATTTTTCATTATTTTTTTATCGCTTGACTTCATTCTCCCCTCTGGTCCTTAATATTGTGCAAATTCTGATTGGATTGTCTGGATCTAAACAAAAATATTTTGTTACCTTAGGGGATTCACATCTGCTGCGATCCTAAAGGGTGAACCGTAACTCTAAAATCCCTGCTTTTTCAAATCTAGCCGTTTAATAATTTCGTGCACGTATCTCAAAGCAGTTGATTTTTCCTTGTACGAATCTCGAAACAATTCAACAGTTATATTTGAAAAAGCAGATTCGGATCCTACCTTAGGTGATGTGAATTCGCACTGCTCACCAAGGCCTCGCCATGTGCAACTTATTAAAAAACCAAGAGAAATAATATTATCTCAACTTACAACAATGTTCACATTATCTTAGAAAAAAAAGTATCTTTTTCAGTGAATATCTACCTCCAAAGTGATTAAAATTGCATCTAAATATATATGGCACGTAACTGTCATAATTTTCCAACTAAATTTGTATCTCTCATATATACAAACATAAACTCATCTCTAAAGCTAGAACCTGCATTGAAAAAGCAAAATAGTCTTAGTTGTGGAGAATGCAGTCGTTGATGTGTTGAGCCTTGTTTACTGCTTTAATGCTTTTGTGTTGGTAATTAGGCATTGCTATTTATATATATTGTTGCAGCAGTAACCAGTATATATACCAGTAGCAAAACAGAATTAAGGTAAGTAATAACAATATCAATACAGCGAGAGAAAAGGTTACCAGTTTTGTTACATTCCTAAAATATTTTTAGAATCGGATCAGACATCAACCCGGTAAATTTTTGGATCAACATTTCAACGGTCAGAGCAGTGAGTCAACCAGTTCAATCAATGATCTTTTTAAATATTTAAAATACTTTTCATAATTGACTTGGAACAACTTGCATGCCTCCATTTGGTTTTTACTAGAGGTGACGAGGTTCAAATGATTTTATATTTACGTCCTCATCTAAAATTGACATTAATTAGCACTCTGCATTGTTTCTAACAAATTGCTTGCTTTTGCAGCTAACTTGTTTTATTTCTTTGTAGCTAGGATACTATTTTAATCACGATCCATTCGAAGTGTTGACTGTTGAAGGCATATATTTGATTTTGAGATTATGACAATATTCATGAACATTTCTATACATATCGATACATAATAAACATATATAGATGCAAATTTAGTGTTTGTATTATCTATCCTGAGTCGATCTATTCCTTTTACATATACATTAATGGGGATCAAATTGGTCCGATGGCCAGTCGATCAGACAACTGAAATTGAAACGTGTCGTGCTATATTTTGTCATGTTCAAAACACGTGTTGTGTTGTGTTGTGTTGTGTTGTGTCAATACATCGAAAAACTAAAACATGACGTGTCATGTTTCGGCAAACAGTGTTTATGCGTGTCTAGAACACGTGTTATCTCGTGCTAACACATCGAAAAATTGAATGTATATAAACATTTCTGAAGTACTTCTGTGTGCAAATTGGGTACATAAATAAGATCCAAGAGTTATGCCCCAAAACGGGTGATTCCAAATTTTTCAACTCTTCACCCAAACTTTTGCCCCAGAAAATCGAGCCTATCAAAAGCGTGCCGTGCACTGGGCGGAGGCTTCCGTATGAAATAATATATTAAGATTTGTTTTCTCTTCCTTTATATTTAATTTCTTTTTTTTTTATATAAGATTGTCACAAGTAGGGATGTCAATGGCACCCTTTCATCTTTTTATCTGACCCATATCGTATCCGATAAGACTGATACAAGTAAGATTTTGTTTCATAAACTTATCGAGTATGGGTAACGGTAAAGATTTTTTTCATTACCATTACGGGTAGAGCCTATTTCGTATCATTTACCAGATCGGATAATTATAAAAGAAAAATTATATATATAGAGGAGGGATCCACTTACAACATTTTGGATCTTACAACATATTACAACATTCGATTTTGTTATTTTTAAAGTCCTAATAGTTGATTCAAACTATTCAATATAATATCTATATTAAATGTGCTTTGAGATCAAATATTTTATTTTATTTTTATTTTTATTTTTTTACTATTTATTAAGTATTTTAAAAAACTGTTATTTTTCAGTGGTCCAGAATTGTCTAAAAATAGTAGTTTTGTAAAATACTTAATAAATAGTAAAAAATTCAAAAAAAAATGTAAAATTTGATCTCAAAGCACATTTTAGTATAAAGATCATGTTGAACGGTTTGAATCGACTGTTTGGACTTTAAAAACTGCAAAATCGAATGTTGTGATATGTTCTAACTTTCAAATGTTGTATGTGGATCCCTCCGCGCGCGTGCGCACACACACGCGCGCGCGCGCACACCCACACACCCACATGCACACCCACACCCACACGCACGCACGCACACACATATTAATAGACATTGAAAAGAGTATTTTGATTAGTTTACTTGCACTTAGCATGATCAGAATTTTTTTCAATAAAGTACTATGCATGTGTAAAATGAATATATATGTTTTAATATTTTATTTAATAAATAATAAAAATAATAATTATATTTGTATTACCCGTTTTTTACCTGCTACCGTTTCGTTATTTGACAACTATAGCAGGTAAGGATAAGGTACATATAAGATAATTTGTAGCGGATAAGAGTAGAATATGAGTACGAATAATTTGTAATGGCTACGAATATGAAAATGCTTCCACCCAATTCTTACCGTACCAATTGACACCCCTAGTCACGGGAAATGAAAAGAGAATTGGTAATTCAATGAAAACCTCGATTTGTTTGATGTTCCGCTTAGTATCCAAACAAGAATTGGAAAGTCAATGAAAAGAGATAATTCAACATTTGTTTTATGTATCTTTTATTGACCTGTAAACAAGATGATACATTGTACTTACAAGCAAAGCCTAGATCTAAACTACAGGAGTGACTATTTCAAAACTCTGACTACTATCTACAGTCAATAGAGAACCTGCATTCAATCGCAGAATAATTGTAAGGAAGATATCCAATTCCATTGTTAGTGCCTCCAGTGACCATTTGAATGGATGTGTCCATTGTCAATCTATTATAGTTGCTTGATGTTACTCACTAATTATATATAGCCCTACAGAAGCAAACCAATGCTACCCCAAATGGCTTTCACTTCTTGCCTTGCCTTCGTTGCACTTCTCCTGTGCTTCTCTTTCTCTGTTAATTCAAAACTTTTTAACTATCCCACTGCAAGCTCTCCAACAACACTAAAAAACTCACCATTTTTCCGACATGAGTTTTCATTCGATAGTGGTGAAATTGTCCGTCCCCTCCTCCTCCGGCCAAACGTAACTCACGGGTTGTCATTTGCTACAGGGTTTTACTGCTTCCCACCCTGTAAGAGCTTTTTTCTCTCTATATACATCCTATATACATATAATGGTATATCACTGTACTACTATTTCCCTCCACAAGTCATCTGGTCAGCAAATCGAGCCCGCCCTGTCAATGAAAATGCCACACTTCAACTGACATCTAAACATGGTCTAACCCTCCATGACGGTGATGGTAGCCTAGTTTGGTCCACTAGTGGGTTGAACCGATCCGTGGCTGGTATTAACATCACAGAAGCTGGTAATCTGGTGCTCTTTGATATAGATAATTCCTCGATCTGGCAATCTTTTGACCACCCAACTGATTGCCTAGTAATGGGACAAACGCTGGCAGGAGGCATGAATATCACTGCCAATTCGTCTCGCACTGATTTGGCTGAAAGCCAGCTTTATCTCACCCTCCTTGCAGATGGTTTGTATGGATTTGTCATCTCAAATCCCCCACAGTTGTACTCCTCTTTAAGGCCACATGAAGAATATTCAAATCAAACGGTGGACAAGTCTATTTTTATAAAGTTCACGAATGGCAAACTAACTATGTTCTCCACAGTATCAAATACTGATATGAACCCAATTATTTCAAATTTTCGGTCTACTGAATCAATACAGTACATGAGATTAGAGTCTGATGGATACTTCAGACTTTATGACTTCGATGGAAAATTTGGATGGAAAGTGGTTGGTGATTTGTTCAGTTTGCGTAGCTGTCAATACCCAACAGTCTGTGGGCACTATGGTATTTGCGATAATATGGGACAATGCACCTGCTCCGCAGGAACCTTAGGAAATTATTTCAAGCCAGTTGATGATCGGAAACCAAAGCTTGGCTGCTATGCAGTTAATAATATAATTTGTCAAGATGAAAACAATCACCGTCTGTTAGAACTTACCAATGTATCCTATTTCAATTTATTAGACAGTTTTCAATTTAATAATATAACTGATTTGGAGACTTGCAAAAAGGCATGTCTTGGAGATTGCAAATGTAAAGCTGCTTTGTTTCAGTATGGTGGGTGTTTAACAATACCAGAGGTTTTCTCCATTGAGAATTTTCAAACTAATGATGAATTTAAATTTACTAAATCTACTGCATATATAAAGGTGCAAGTAGCCTCGTCACCATCTTCTACCCCTTCACCACCTTCTAGTTCTCAAGTTGGGCTAGGAGCAATATTGGGTTCCACACTTGGAGCTTTGATCTTTATGCTCACCTTAATTTGTATTTACATAGTGTGTTTGAGAAAACGTGAAGAACCACAAGATGATGATATCATCGAACAATTACCAGGTATGCCAACCAGGTTCACTTTCGAAGAGCTACGATCTGCCACTAAAAACTTTGTCCAAATATTAGGGAAAGGTGGATTTGGTACTGTGTTTGAAGGAAAGCAGGAGGATGAGAGGATAGCTGTGAAACGTTTGGATAATGTCGGACATGGAAAAAAAGATTTCTTGGCTGAGGTTGAGACTATTGGTAGTATCCATCACATCAATCTAGTGCGGTTGATCGGTTTCTGTGCTGACAAGTTGAATAGGCTTTTAGTTTATGAGTACATGTGTAACGGGTCGTTAGATAAGTGGATTTACTGCAGAGATGGGAGAGTTCCTTTGGATTGGCCCATCAGGGTCAAAATTATAATCGATATAGCCAAGGGTTTATGTTATCTTCATGAGGATTGCAGGCAAAAAATTGTGCATTTCGATATCAAGCCAGAAAATATTCTTTTAGATGAAAAATTTAATGCTAAAATTTCTGACTTTGGGTTATCCAAGCTTATCGAAAGAGACATTAGCACAGTAGTGACTAAAATGAGGGGCACTATTGGATATTTAGCACCTGAATGGTTGACAGCAATGGTCACAGAGAAGGTTGATGTTTATAGTTTTGGTGTGGTGGTAATAGAGATTTTATGCGGAAGAAGAAACATTGATGATTCCAAGACTGAAGAGAACCGCCATCTCATTAAACTGTTAGAAGAAAAATCTAAGAGCAATGGATTACCAGATTTTATTGATAGAAATCTCAGTGATGTTGAATTATACAAAAATGAAATTGTGAATCTGATGAAGCTTGCAATGTGGTGCTTGCAATGGGATAGTACTCGAAGGCCTTCAATGTTAATGGTGGTTAAGGTTTTAGAGGGAGCAATGGATGTTGAATCATCATTGGATTATAATTTTGTTTCTTCAATTCCAATGATTGCAAATTTACCTAGCATAGTTGACCAGTCAGCTATCTTGCCAGCTTCAGACTTGTCAGGCCCTCGGTGAAATTACGTGATCCTTTATTCTAAGCATTCTGACTCCAACCTGAAAGTGTCTTTAGAGCAATCTTTAAACTGCATTTGTGAGAAGTATGTTTCAGTAGTATTTAATTATAAAATTGTTTTCTATTTTATGCATGTATGTTTGAAGGTATTAGTATTGTAATGTATGGCTGATTTTATGTATGTATGTTTGAAGGTATAACTATTGTTATGTCAATTTGTATTATTATCCGGAAAAGAAATATTGGGAGTTATTTCCAGCGAGAATTTCACCCCCATATATTGGCAGTTTCTTTTTTTGTGAAAAAGGCACAAAGCCCATTTCAGTTACTCAGTCATGATTCGGTATTCTGGTTATCTCTAAAACTGGATCCTGAATTGGAAACGCAGATTGTCTTAGTTGTAAAGAATACAGTTGATGTTTCGAGCCTTGTTTCCTGTTGTAATGCTTTTGTTGTCAGTACCAAGTGTACCTAAATACTGGTATTAGTGTCATTAATCAGAACACGTGCAGAGGATAATAGATGACGGAGATCATATCTCAAAATTTTCCATTTCTATCCGTGATCTGCACATATCTTAATTCAATCTGAAGGTACTAAAAGGTAATCTCATCAAACCCTTTTATGACCCTAACACACACTAGATTCACTCTATATATTTGCTTATTCTTTGTCAATATTTGTAGTTCTTATACAAATTTTGAACATATTTAGTTGTAAAACTGGTCCATTTGAACTACCAATATTTTTTTTTCCTCCGTTGTTTATTTATTTATTTATTTTTTTTAAAAAGGCATAAATGCACATCCATCAATAAAAAAGAGTCGTACAAAGCAAAACAGAATGTAAAAAAATAATGAACTATCCCCATCAAACCCCGATTACCTATAGGTCTCAGCGACACTTCCAGCATCCTCAAGCAAATACTGAACTCTGAAAAAGAGCAGTACCAAAATTTCAGCTGCTTTATTTAAACTTCATTGACCAGGTAAAAAACTTAAGTACAGCCAACCTAAAAACCAAAATAACAGAAGGCACTAACCACACGTGCTTGCAACAGTAAGGTATCAGCAAGCAACCACATATGTGCCCGAATATCAAAATCAGCAAAAAGGCACTAACAGGTGTGCCAGCAACAAGTTTGACATGGAGACATCTCATGAATATTACAGCCAAATAAACAAAAGGAACTAAGAAGCATAGAAAAATGTATGAATGAACTGTCACGAGAACAATCACTCCCAGGTGCCCTAGTTGGCAAGCAATACCAGTACCAGTGAAGTGTATAGAGAGAGAGAGGGATGTTGCTAGTGACTTTCAATTTTCTTCTCTTTTCCCATTTTATATACTGTGTATGTGTATAGAGAGAGAGGGATGTTGGTTAATATCAAAACGTTTGTTCTTAAATCGTGGAACAAACACTTTGGTTTTTACATTTTCAAAGTCCAAACAGTCGATCCAAACCGTTTAACATTCAATTTATAATAAAATGTACTTGGAGACCAACTTTTACATATATTTTTTCACTATTCATTCAGCCAGTTTTAAAATCTCTGTTTTTACTATTCATTTAAGTCACACGATGACATATGTCACTGTAATGCAAATTTCAATTAGTTAAGAATATTTAATATAATTTTCGATTTAAAGAAAATTAAGGAACGACACAAATGCCAAAAATTTTATTAATAGGAAAATAAATAAATAAATATCAACAATAAATAAGCAGTTTTGGAAAAATTTGATATCTAAGAACATGCAACGTGATGGTCTATAATGTCCTCTGGACGTTATAGTCCACAACGTCCCGTTAATCAAAATTTAATTAGCGAAATAGCGTTAAAAAAGTGTGGATGTTATAGTTAAGAACTTCCAAAGTAAACTTTTCAATTTTTTTCTCGCACTGTTTCGTTAATTAGCAGTAATCTGACTCGCTAATCGGGACATTGTAGTCTATAACGTCCAGATAATGTTATAAATCATCATGTTTTTCTTAGATATCGAATTTTTCAAAACTGTTTCTCTTTTGTCAATTTTTTTTAAATTTTCATATTAATAAAAATTTCAGACACGAATGCTATAGTAAATTAATTGATTAGTCAAAGCAAACAATTAGCTAGGTTTTGTATCATACGGATATTAATGTCAAATAAATTAACTTAACGCTTTCAAGACTTCTACAAATTAATTTTGCTAAATTCCTAAGTTTTTTTCTTTCCAATTTCTTATGAAGGCATAAGAAAGAGAAGATCAATAATGATCAAATAAAATGCACGAAAATAACATGGAGGTAGCATAGAATGACATCATGAGAAAGAACTTTCATAATTTCTTTTTGAATGATATTAACATGAGAATAAATTTCACAATTCCCACATGAAATTAATAAGTACAACTCACAAGAAAAATATTGTTGGTTCAAAAAACGTGAATGAAGCTTTGCATGATTTTGTATAAAAGACATTGTATTTGCTTCAGCGGACAAGTTGAGAGAAGACAAAAATACTATAGTAAGATATAAACTAAAGAGAATAAATTATATTTTAAATAACTTTTAAAAAAACAAAATAATTTATTAAATTTATTATATAATAATTCAATATTAGTATCCAAAAAGTTATATTACTATAAGTTAATTTTGATATATATATTTAGTAATTTACCTCTCTATCTAATTATTTGTTACATTTTATTTTAAAAAAATTGAGATATTGGAGGAAACTAAAGTATAATATGTTTTCAGTGGGTTATTCAACAATGGTTCAATAACTATATATATGTACTCATATTCTTTTTGTGGTATTACTATTTAGAAATAGTGAGATCCAAGCTACAAATATACAATTTTAATTTTTTTAGTAGCAACAACTTCAAGCTCTTATGAACATGATTAAAATTTACTTATCTTTTATTTGGTGTGTATTTTGTGAAAAGTGTTTTAGAGGCAGTTAAAATTAATGGATAACCTCTTAGTTATATGACATGTGTGAATAGTAACATTGTTATTAATAGTTATTTTGATTTATTACACTATCAAGGTTTTACTCCAACTTTTTGACAGAGTATTAGAGTATTATGTGGTAGTGATGCCCCTAATATTTGGCTGTAAACTATTTATAAAGAATTAGAAACAAAATAAGAAGTTCATAAACTTCTAGTATTAATTATATTTTGTTGTATTTAATTATGTTCAATTATATTAGTCATGTTTTATTATTTTTTTTAAGGTTACATGTTTTATTATATTTCTTTACATTTGATCATGATTAATTATTTTGTTTTTTAATATAATTTTGTTTATAGGAAGAAAAAAAATCAGAAAAAAAAACATTGAAAATGTGAAAAAAATAATAAGCAACTATAAAATTAAAAAAATTGCAGAGATCAAGGTAGAATCAATATACACATAAAGATTTCGAGTAATATAAATATAACAATTTTAATCATAAGTCAATATGCATATAAGGATTTAAATCATAAGTCAATATGCATATAGGGTTAAATTTAGTTTACGTTTAGCAAATTTATCTTTAATATTATGATTTAATAATTTATAATACAACTTTAAAGGATTTTTAGACTAAATGGGTTCAATGTGACCCCTATCTAGCAAATATAAATCCGCTCCTGATTGTTTGGAATAAATAATTACAATTTTTTATGTATTTGTAGAACATAATCTTTCAAAATTAATGGATGTATCCACAATTAATTTTATTTGATTATTTTGTACAACTCACACAGTGGTATGATTTTCTTTCAATAAAAGCATGACTATGTGTCACTGCATTAATGAAAATTGTAACATACAACTGACTAATTAATAACTTAATGATATTAATTTAAGTCATATAAAACTATATTATTGCAGATAGAGAAGCTAGCTATAAAAATGTTATGCTAACTAGTAGAGTTTTTAACCCTGGCTGAAAATTTACAGCAGAAGGTTGTAACTTGTAAGCCATTTTCTAACAAAAATTTAAAAATAAATTGAACCAAATTATACCAAAATTGGTTGTTGGTACGGAACCCGTATTCACTGTTATTTAGTACTTGGGATCACATTGACAACTCAATGATTCCGGAAAGATTCTGCAGGGTCAAAAATTCATCATTCGGGTATAATTCGGATATAATTCGGTACAATAAAGAAGCCAAAAAAAAAACCAAAACCCCCCCCAAAAAATTTTTTTTAATAAAATTTCTCGTTTTTATCTCGAATAATTAGTGATTCGTGTTTTATTCGTGAATAAAACATATTATAAGTTTTTTTGTGTTTTATTCGGAGTTCGGTTCGAAAACGGTAAAAAAAAATTAGACATGTTTTATTCGCGAATTTCTCACAAGTATTGTCACTATGCTTGGGATGGCAGGATCCAACATTTTCGATTTTTTTTCAAAGAATCCAATTTAAAGAAAACCAAACAAATCGACCCGCTAATGAGTCTTTATCTATTAATATATTTTTTGTAAAGGTTCCGGTACACTTCTGTATTTTTAAATACTGTTTGCAAATGTTAAATATAAGTCTCCCTGTACAAAGGAGCATGTGTCACTACACTAAGCCTGCAGTCTAGACCAGGTAATGATTCTAAAAGCAAGTTTTTAATGACTTAGGCAAATCAATTTGGAGCATAATTAATTTTCTTAAACTGATTTTTTTGTGATAATTTGGAGTAGTGTTCTAAAAATGCCCGCGCGGGCACGCGGGCACGGGCATTAAACGGGCCGGGTATCTTTTTTTTTTTCCCTGCCCGCGAGTGCCCGGCCCGCCGCGCCTGTGCCCCTGATTTTATTTTTTTTTTTTCCGAAAATTTGATTTGAAATTCAAATGTTTTTCCCTCCCCCCGCCCCCCCTCCAGCAGGCAGCAGCAGGAGCTGCAGGACCCACGTTTTTAAAGAAAATAAAATAAAATAAAAACAGGAAAAAAGAAAAAGAAAAAAAAAAGTAATGCCCGCGGTCGCGGGCGAATGCGGGCGCGGGCGTCGCGGGCGCGCGGGCATGCGGGCACGGGCATTACCCGGGCAGGGTGTGAGTTTTGAAATTTTTGCCCGCGATGCCCGCGGGGCCCTGTCCGGCCCGCCTGTAGACCACTAATTTGGAGGAATGACAAGACAATTCAATAGTTCTAGCTGTCAAATCGGTGAGAAATATTTTTTTGTAATATTACACAAATAGAATCGTTTTATCTAACATATAGTTACTTATTAACAACACAATATTCTTACCCATGTAATTTGAAGTTATGATTTAAAACTCCTATATAATTGACGCAAATGTTGATCCATTTAACAACTAACTAATTTTAATTAACATATAACTAGTTATAACTAATATATATTGAGCTATTATAAGAAATGACAATCAATCAGGCAGCCAAACTTTCAATAACAAATGACATATAACGCAAAATATTCAAACAAATTAGCGGAGAGAGCATGAAAGAAACTTTCAGCAGGCACAGACAGGCAGTTTTTACTGCATACGCAAAGGTATACAGATCAATTTGTCACTGAAACACAAACAAATCTAACATATCAATCATCCAAAGAGACCAATCAACAACCAACACCTAAATCAATCACATCATTATTTTTCAGCCTCAGTTTCTTTGGCAAGAGGCCCCATCTCCTTCTCTGTTTCAACCTCACTTCCTTTAACGCCCAGCCTCAGTAGAGCTCTCTCCCATCCTTTTGCAGGACCCTAATCACACAGGAAATAAAATGTAAACATGTAGATAAAATCCCAAGTAGGTTTCATGCCTACTTTTAAAACAAAAAAAAATATATATTAAGATCTATGGCAGAGCAAAAGTGTCAAAGTGACATGATACATTCTAACAGTAGACCCCGAAAAAGGGATAATTGTTCGATATAACCTAGTATTGTTTGATATCTTTTTTTTTTTTTTTTTTTTTTGTTATTCATTATCTAAAATGGTATGATACCTTCCATGAGAGGTCCTGAGACATGGAGTTCCAAATCATCTCTTTATGCAAAGCCGTGCCGAAGACCTTAATGACACGCTTAAGAGTTTTGACAACTCTCAACACATCAGAAGGATCTATCTCTTCATACTGGAACAAAAACAAGGCACTCATGTTAATTAATGACCTGTGCAGAGAATATTGATAGCATATATTGATATTGTGCATACCTTGATACTAAACCGACCTATGTAGAAACCTGTTTCGCCATCAATGACCGTGTCCACAAGACCTCCTGTGCAGGATACTACTGGAAGCTGCATAAAAGAGTACATAAAAAAGGTATTTAAATCTGCTAGCCTTGATCATAAACCCAGTGCATGTTATATACATATCCATTGTATGTTCTGTTTTAATGTACACTTATATTGTCATATATTCTACCTTTCTGATATAATGTAACTTTTCTAAATTGCAATTAGGGAAGTGCATACCGTGCCATATTGCATCCCAAGTAGCTGAATGAACCCACCGGGTTCAAATCGGCTAGGCACTACTAGGAAATCCGCACCGGCAATGACATGGTGCAGCCACCGGTCGGTGAAGCTCGTCAGGATCCTGACCTTGTCAGGATACTTGTTCTCCAGAGCTTCAAATTTTAGCTCGATTCTTTTTTTCCCAATTGCCTATATTTTATATAAGACAAACAAGAGAAGAAAGGAAAATTATGTTTGATACAGACATACAGTAACCCAAGAAATAAATATCATCATTACAATCACACATTAGAAATTAATACAGTTACCCCAGCACTAAAACTTATCACAAAATGTCACACATATCTGCAAGAGTGATAAGAAAGTAGAAATGTGAAAAGGTCCTAAGAAAGCACAAAGAAAACCCACCATATTTGTTATCTTCTGCGTACTCTAACATAAACTTTTAAATGCTTTCTGGCTCTCTCTAGGAAAAAGAGAGATAAAAGAAGTGTCCCTTTGAAGAAATTATCAGAATAGGCATATAGGTGCCAATTCGGATCTTCCAATCTTTTGCAAGGGTGTGATATATTTATGAGTGAGTCTCCATTACTCTTCTCTTATTACAGAATTAACAACAAAATTTCTTCAGGAGATTGTATTCTTACCAAAACAACAAATTGGACATCTTCGTCCATGATTTCAGGTAAAGTGGCAGCGAGAATGTCAGAGCCTTTCTGCTCATCGAGACGGCCGATAAAGGCAATCAAGGGAATGTCACGGTTAACAAGGAGCCCCGTCACAGCTTGCAAGGCCTCCTTGTTTAGAAACTTCACTTCATTTGCCTATAATTTAAAAGGCAAGAAATCACCAACCTTCCACTGTTATCATTAGCTCGCCGGAATTTAATTTTATAGTATTGATTGTCCTTGATTCTCTATGTTATTCTACTGCTCAAAAGAAAGGAACTAGCCATGTACTACGAATCTGAATTTTGACCAGGAATATATAGTGTGCATGACATATAGTAATTCAAATACACTGGACGCATAATTTAAATCTCAGAAAAATTACTATGAACAAATAATAATATTAGAGCTCAATTGTGGGAAGAAGTACTACTTACTGTTGTGGCATCATAGTTAGCAACAATGAATCCGTCAACCACCGGGTTCCACTTGTTGATATCTATACCATTGGCAATTCCCTTTATGGCTGGTTGTTTTGATGTGATGAATTTGCCTAATTGAAAACCACAATCAACAGCTGAACGGAGCTCCTCAGCATGGTATGGGCTAACGGTTAATAACAGGTCACACTCCTGAATTCCAGCCTTCATCCAGTTTATTTTCTTTCCCTTCCCCAGCTTCTCATACCTAAAAGAAGTCAATATCTTCCTATTTTCAGTTCATTTAACGGTATTATATGAAATCGTGCAAAATCATAAACTTCATACCCATCAGTGAATTCAAAAGATGGTCTGAAGCTATCAGGGAGGTTGAGAAGGGCAAAATCGTCAATAGCAAACCGGCCTTGTGATATAATGTTGTGGATGCAGAAAGCAACCTAAATAACAGAACGATATTTCCATAATTGAACTCGGAAGATAATCAAAATCGATATTATAAAATCAGGTGCCAGAAAAGAAAATTACCTTGGCGTTTGCGTAGATACCGTGGGGCTGGTACAAGCTCTTGAGGTAGCATGGGAGAAGAGCAGTGTGCCAGTCATTGCACACAAACACAACATCCTCACCTGAATAGACAAATCAAAAGATATACAAATGTTTATATAATAGCAGAGAAATTATTGTTAAATGAGAATTTGCACAAAATTAATTGCCAACCATATGGTCCGGGAAAGTGCTGGCTACGAAACTTAAGTATCCTGGATGACTCAAGAGCAGCCTGAAACATCAAATAAAATCAACATATATGAACATTATTCACATCACAAAAAAATTGTTTTAAACTTTCAGAAAAAATTGCGGACCAAGCACAACAAGCTGAAGCACAGTTGGGTGTCATGCTTGTCAGTACTAGTGTCAGAGTCATAGATCTTACTGTCCGACATTCCCCACACCTAAAAATTTATCAAATAAAAGCATAATTATTTTCAAAGTAGAAATCCTAATACAAGTTAAATAAAAAATGCACTGACATAACTAGAAAGAAGACCTTTTGAAGAAATATGGGGTTGTCAATAAAAACACGGTTAACACCGCCCTCATGGCGGTGAAAATAACGGACAGTTTCGTACTTGTCTCCGACGTCTATCTGCACATAAAATCAAAGTTCTCACATTAGAAACATGAGCTATAAAAAAGAAGAAAGAGGGAACAAAATGAAAATGGAAATGCAGAAACAAATTTAAATATTACCTCTGTCCGGAAACCAGTATCCCATGCATCACTATAGTGACCATAAAATGGGGTAACAACCATGACTTTGTGTCCATTTGCCTTCAAATCAAAATTCAAAGATAAAGCTTGATTAAAATAGCATATATTATTATTGTTATTATTATTACAACAGCTACTTGTATAGTGTATTCAAAGTTAATCACATTCTGAAAGCAAAAAATAAAAATTCGAAAGCCCCATCACATTTTTTTTTTTTGAGAAAGTGGAAAAACCCACTGGTTTCATTGAAACCAAATAGTTTGCACTACCAATTATCAAACAACTGGTACCCTAACAAAACAAAAGCCGCAACACTGATTATTATTCTTTTGCAAAAAAACAAAAGAGCTTTTTTTTCTCGTTTTCTTTGTTCTCGATTTAATAAAACAAAATAAAGGAGAAGCTGTGAAAATTACCGCCAAGGCTAGGGGGAGGCCATCAAGAACATTACCAAGACTACGAGTCTTGCTCCATATTGAGATATCGGCACTGACAAAAACAATTTTCATCGGCTGGAGCATATCTATGTTTTCAAAGTTCTCATTGCTTGCACTCTGCTTAGAGTTATTCAGAGCTGGATTGACAGCACAGGACCTTACTTGAAGCGATTTGAATGAGTTTCTTAGCCTGAGCAGGGGGCAAGCAACAATTTGTGCCTTGCCGAAAAATCTCTGCTCATACTCGGTCTTGGTATAGGTGCGTGTGGGGAGTTGTGATGCAGTGAGAGTTGCCATCGTGGAGTTGAATTATTTCTGAAATTTTGGTTAAACAATTCCCTTACACAGCAATATTATTAGAATTTCATGGCTAAACTTGGTAAGAAAAAAGTGAGGGAAGTTTCTTCCACCTTATTTTAAATCAGACGAAAGCTAACATAAACCTTACTCCTTTGATTGAACTTCAGATTCTTTATTTTCAAAATCAAATCATCCAGTAGTTAAGAAAGAATCTAAATCAACAACATAACTAGATTTAAATTTCAACAAAATCAACGCTGCGTCATGCCTAACAAACACACAAATATGGAGAGGAACATGCAACAATCCCAAATAAATACCCTCCCATTCTCAATCTTAAATAAATCTCCTCCACATCATACCTTAAAGAAGCTAAAATCTAACAATCTACCGAGTTACTGAATGCATATGCGAGAGATGGAAATCCTTTTAAGAATTTACATGATCAGATCCTTAAGACTGCCTAAATCCCTATAAATTATGGAAAAAAAATTACCTAAGAAGGAAAAATTATTAAAATCAAATTACCTTTCCTTTGCAAGATGTAGATTGAGATTCCTCCTATCTCGATCTGTCTGCAAAATAAAGAAGAAATCGGGATTGTTCATGCAAACTCTGGAAAAGTGAGAAGGGATGGGATAATGCCCTCACACCTCTGGCACTTAAATCAGGCCCAATGCAATGCTAATTGTAACCGTAAATTTCAGTAACCGCTGGATTGCCACGTGGTAACTTTCTCGCGATTGCTTGTCACCCACAAATACTTTGGTTGATTACTGAAACACTCCAGTTGGTTCTTGAATAAAGTAACACTGTAATTATTAATTCTTTCCAAGATTAGAAACACTGAATTTGAAGGATTTAGAACTAGTTACTCTTAGGTTCTAAAAAAAAATTAAAACAAAATAAATAATCTGAAAATGAAAGAGCAATATCTGACAACTCCATTCACCATTTAGATAGAATGTAAACAAAATTATAAACTTTTACCTAGATCTTGAGCAAGGTTCAAAATAAAATCATCCATTAATAGTTACTATGTCGTTCGTTAAATTTAATAGACATAATTAAAACACTACTTTATATGCTGAATGTAGGCTCCTTTAATAACACTGAATTCATACTGGTAAAAGCAACCAGCTAGAGGGATGAGCATTATGAAGCTTAAAATGATAGAAGAGAGTGTACAGATGTCTTGTTAATATCAGGGGCATCAACTCTTGATCCAACCAGACCCGGCCCATTTAGAACTACGGTATGGGTTCTTGGGTCAGATGCAAGTTAAAGATTTCCTGACCAATGACAGGTGAGATCAGGTAGGGTCAACAGATCAAGACCCAAGTTCTTCAGTTATATTTGCATATTCTTTTAAAATTGAAAGTTGGTTATTGAGTAAAAAATGATGAAAATAAGAATTGCCTAAGATGAAATTTTGATTATATGCCCTTATGGTTTGATCAATTGTCCACTTTTTGTGCTAGAAGATGTTTTTATCTCTTATGAGGGCGAGGTCATGTCGAGCCATGACCATGATCCATGACAGGTCAGACCCTATAAGCATGCTACTAATTTATATACTAACCTGACAGGTCAATCAGGGCAGACCGGTATAAGGATATTACCAAATTATTCTTGATACATCCACTATCATAACAGAAAAGTTTAAGGAGTAATTCATTACAGTGCTCTTCCCCTTTTTTTTCACGAATTGTTAGTTTGATTCTGAATTTTTTAACTGGTCTATTTTATCATGAAAATAGCCATCCTAACTTTCAATTAGAAGAAACACAAAGCAAAATAGACAACATTTTATAGAGCAACAGAAACTTATATTCCAGCAAAGACTGTTCTTTTATTCTCAAGTCATACTATCATCATTCACTACGCACACAAAGGTATACTAATTAATTGTCAAACCAAACACACATAGAGCTAGCATATCAAACACCTTAAGAGACTTGTCAAAAACCAGCACCTACAGGTTATACTATCACATCATTGATTTTATTCAAGGAGCCGCCACATTTGCCATTGCAAGAGGCGCAATTTCCTCTCCTTCAATTCCAGGCTTACTTCCTTCAACACCCAGGCTCAGAAGTGTACTCTCCCACTCTTTTGCAGGACCCTAATCATACAAGAAATAAAATGTATAAATAAGAATTTAAGATGATAAAAGGAAAGAAAATAAGATAGGAGAACATGGTGATACGTTCTATCATCAGACCCTTATAAAGGGATAACAGATTGGTATAATCTACTGAATATTTACCCTTCCCAGATCAACAAGGGATGCTTGAGTTATTCCTTTTTCTCTTTTTCTCTTTTGTTATTTTCCAAGATATATTACCTTCCATGAGAGATCCTGAGCCATGCAATTCTGAATCATCTCTTTGTATAAATCAGTGCCAATAACTTTAATGACGCGCTTCAGAGTTGAGACAACTTTCAATACATCAGCAGGGTCTGTCACTTCACACTGGAATTAAGCATTCAAGTAAATTAATGTACCCACAAAAAGAATACATGTTAGTTTTGAGTATATAATACTGATTTGTACATACCTTGACACTGAACCTACCCATGTGGAAGCCAGTTTTGCCTTCTATGATTGTGTTCACAAGGCCCCCAGTTGAGGAAACTACTGCAGGCTGTATAAATGGTTATGTATGTTAAATCAGACTAATTTTTCATAACTTTAACATATTTAAATCTGCAATTTCTTACTAGTGCTCAATAGGTGTATCTTATGATCATGATATCAAATACATGTACTCCCAATGCATAATAATCAATTTTCATATATTCCACCTTTTCTGATCTACTGAAACTATTCTGAATTGAAAGTGGGGTTTGTAGTGCCTATCATACTGGCAATTATTAACATCTAAAAGAGAAAATGGCCAATTATGAGGTAAGTGAGTACTGTGCCGTATTGCATGGATTGGAGTTGGATAAGGCCACATGGCTCAAACCGACTGGGGATAACCAGCATGTCGGCACCAGCCATAATTTGGTGAGCCAAGGGGGCATTGAATTTCATCACAGCCCGGACCTTCCCAGGGTACTTGGCCTCAATGGCCTCCAGTTGACGCTCCAGCTTCTTCTTGCCAGTTCCCTATTTCATTACACAAACAAAAGAAGTCCAGCATTAAGAAACTTATCATGACGAGTCGTGTATATCCCTAGAGTGTTGACAAGGAGAAAAATAGAAATGTGAATAGATCCTAAAAAACCACAAAAAGGATACACCATGTCCTTTCTCTAGTTTTTATAGAAGTGCCTAAAATACCCCTCCTTCCTGTGCATCCGCATTCTTTGTTATATGCGTAGCATTTCAAATGTTTGTATAGGTGCAAACTAATTCTTCTGTCATTACAGTAATAACAACAACATTAGTGGGGATCTAATTTCTTACAAGAATGAGGATTTGCACATTTTCCTCCATGAGTTCAGGAATTGCGGCAGCGAGTATGTCAGAGCCTTTCTGCTCTTCGAGACGGCCGATGAAGGCAATCAAGGGAATGTCACGGTCAACAGGGAGCCCTGCGTCAGCTTGCAATGCCTCCTTGTTCAGAGACTTTGCTTCATTCACCTGTATTCGGATAAGGGAAAATAATCACCATATTTGTATGATATGAATGAGTCCTTTTATTTATATTTACATTTTAACAGAAAAGAACATATCTTAAAATGCAGAAATTTGCATTTTATTAGCATCATTCTGAATCAATTTAAAAGTACTTACAGTAGTGATACAGTGTTTTTGACAAGTTTTTGAAGTGACACAATTGCACTATGAGCGAACAATAAAAATAGGAAACTTGCATGGCAACAAGTACTACTTACTGTTGTAGCATCATAGTTCATGGCAATGAATTTGTCAGTAACTGGGTTCCACTCGTTGACATCCATACCGTTAATAATACCCTTTATGGCTGGCACTTTTGATTTGATCTCCTCGTCTAATTCAACACCACGGTCAATACCTGAACGGAGCTCCTCAGCATAGTACGGGCTAACAGTTAATAACAGGTCACACTCCCGAATTCCAGCCTTCATCCAGTTGATTTTCTTTCCCTTCACCGGCTTGTCATACCTAAAAGTGTTCATATTTTAATACTTCAAGTTCTTTGAAAGGTATTATATGAAATGGTGCAAAAGAAAAAACTTCATACCCATCATAGAATTCAAAAGAAGGTTTGAAGACATCAGGGAGGTTGAGAAGGGAAAAATCATCATAAGCAAACCGGCCCTGGTATGCAATGTTGTGGATGCAGAAAGCAACCTAAATAATATAACCATATTCCGAAATTTAACCCTGGAAAATTATCAAATTTAATCTCACAAAATCAGGATTCCAGAGAAAAGAATATTACCTTGGCGTTTGCGTAGATACCGTGGGGCTGGTACAAGCTCTTGAGGTAGCATGGGAGAAGAGCAGTGTGCCAGTCATTGCACACAAACACAACATCTTCACCTGAATAGGTAAATCAAGAGATATACAAAAAGTTTTTTAGTATAATACCAGAGCAAATAATTTTTAAAGTAAATGATGTTAGATTAAATTTCAAATATATTTTATTGTCATACCATATGGTCCAGAAAAGTGCTGGTTGCTGAGATTAAGAATCCTGGGTGCTTCAAGAGCAGCCTGAGATATCAAATAAAACCAAACAGATAAGAATATTCTCAACAGCATAAGAGAATTGATTTGAACTTTTAAAAAACAAAATTTCAAACCAAGCACAATAGGCTGAAGCGCAGCTGATTGTCCTGGTAGTCATTACCAGTGGCGGGGCCATAGATCTTACCGCCCGTTTTTCCCCACACCTAAAGATTTTGAATAGAAACATTATTAATTTTATAATATCAGTTGAATTAATAAAGATACAATACATTTAAAGTTAAAAAATAAAGAATACCTTTTCAAGAAATATAGGGTGGTCAACAAAGACCCGGTCAACACCTCTCTTGTGGCAGTGGAAGAATCGCACTGTTTCTATTCCGTCACCAACTTTTAACTACACATAAAGTCACAATTTCTTGAATTAGAAACACAAGTTGTGCTAGAGAGAGAATGAGAGAGAGATTGGCATGGAAATGCAGAAAGAATATAAAAGTACCTCAGCCAGAACGCTAGTGTCCCATGCATCCTTGTATTGATCGTACCTCGGTGTAACAACCATGGATCTATGTCCATTTGCCTACAATAGAAAATTCAAAGCTTAAATTTATTCAAATAGCATAATTTGTTATACTTTTCATGGTAGCTGCTTTATTGATTCCTCAAAGCTAATTAATTACATTTTGCAAGCAAAATATAATAAGTTACAGCCGAATTCAATATAAACAAAAATCACTTCTTCGTTTTTGCAAAAAGAAAAGAAAAGAGCCTTCTCATTTTCTGTACCCAATTAAACAAAAATAATAAAAAATGAGATCAGAGGGAGAAGTTACGAAAAATTACCACAAGTGCTGGGGGAAGGCCACCGAGCACATCACCAAGACCTCCAGTCTTGCTCCAAGGCGCCATCTCAGCACTAACAAAAATGATTTTCATCCCCTGTAGCATACGTATGATGTTCTCAACATTCTCATCACTCGCACTCTGTTTAGGATCCTTCAGAGTTGGGTTCACAGCACAGGATCTGAATTGGAGCGACTCAACTGAGTTGTTCAGCCTGAGCCCAGGACAAGCAACAATGTTGGCCTTGCTGAAGAATCTTGGCTCATACTCAGGCTTGGTATAGGTACACTTTGAGAGGAATTTGGATGCAGTGAGACTTGCCATCTCTGGTTCTTGGTTACTGTAGAAATTAATAGAGACTTCCATAAGATTTTTGCTCTCTATCCCTCATCTCTTTATCGAGATCTCCTTCTATCAGTACCCAATTTTTTAGTCTAAATTTGATCATAAAACGTAAGAAATGAGAGAAACTCCCTTTCTTTTCTAATCTCAAATTGGACGAAAGTTAAGGTAATCATAAACCCTACGCCTTTGCGGTTTTGTTGTACTCAGATTCCTCTTTTTTAAGTACTAAATCCAAAATCAAACAGTAAAGACGACACAATTGCTTAAGTAGATTTAATTGCTTCGATCCTAAAACACACACAAAATAAAAGTTACTGCTCAAAAACCTCAAATAAAACCTCACTTTCTCAGTAAAAATTATAACTTAGAGAAAGTTTAATCATAAAAAAATTAGTCACGATATACTTTTGCAAGAGATCAGAAATCTTTTCAAGGGTTTACCTCGTCCATCCGTGAACTGGCTAAACCCGTACAAAATATAAAAAAAAATCTCAAAAAAAAGAGGAAAAGAATTAAAACCAATGTACCTTTGCTTTGATCGAGGAGGTGTAAATGTAAAATTCTCTTCTTCACTCGATCTCTTCTCGAACTAAACAAGAAATGCAACCAACTCTCACACTCTCACACCTCTCTCTGATTGTAGTTCGGAGCCGAGGCTTCCAATTTGTAACCTTGAATTACACAAACCGCCAGATTTCCACGAGAGCAGTTTGGGTCCGATGCCCATCGGACTCATTTTGAGTTCGATGGGTTCCATAGCCCTCCGATCTACTTTTAGATCCGTGCATGTCGCTTTAATTTTTCCGTGCGAGTCCGCTTTAATATCCGTCTGCACGGATTTTAAATCTGATCGGACGGTTATGGAACCCATCGGACGTAAATTTAAGCATCGGACCCAAACTGCTCTCGATTTCCACGTGGCGCCTTTTTAGTGATTGCTTTTTCCGAGCTTCTCGATCGTTGATTCACAATTTCACAAGTCCAGCGGGTCCCTCACGGAATTCTTCTGTATCTCCGTTTAGTAATTAATGGATACATCCAGATCCTAGTTTTACGGAGCATTCTGAGGAGTACTGGATCTATCTCCTTCAATAGAAAATGGAGGGAAGGGAGTCTATTTTTAACAATTTGCAAGTTATGGAAATCTAGTTTGAAGACACCAGAGAATGTACAGAGGACATTAAGATAAACACTGTTTCGTACACGTTTTATTTTTACGGTGTCCTACTTAAGATAAGATCCTTAACATTTTTGGAGGAATTTCATGTATATCCCTCAAAAGTTTCAATATTGCGTATTTATCCCTCTAAAATCAATAATTATATATTTATTCTTAAAAATTGTAGAAACTTACATATTTGTCCAATCCATTATATTTAACATTAATTTTTTATGTATTCCAATTTTATCCTTCTTCTATTTTTCTTTCTAAGGTCAGTGTGTTAGAAAGCAGTATTAAAACGTATTAGTACATTGCCGTACCAGTACTGAACCATATCGTACCAGTACAACCATTGAACCGTACCAGTACCAGAACTGAACCGTACAGTAACAAATTGCACTGAACAGATTAAAGGGTGACTCAACATATTAGAGAGAGATGAAGAGTATAATGGTCATTACAATATTAATTAATATTTAAAAAATATTATTTAATTATTTTTTAGAGATATTTGATATATAATAGAGTTAGATTGGACAAATATGTGAGTTTCTATAATTTTTAAGGATAAATATGTAATTATTGATTTTGGAGGGATAAATACGTAATATTGAAACTTTTGAGGGATATACATGAAATTCCCCCAACATTTTTTAACATGTTATCTTGACAATTATCTAAGAATTTGTAGCTTTAAAATCAAACATTTAAATGTGATTAATACTATATGTCTATAGTTTACATAAAAACAAAATTTTATTCAAGTTTCATCATTCATAAAATAATTTAAATTTTGTTATAGTTTATGTGAAACAGTTTTTTTATGAATATTAAATAACATTCAAATTACATGATGTTTCATATCAATTTAAAACCTATAAAATATATCTAAAGTTTCTACATTTTATAAATGTTGTTTACTTGATTTGAAAATAAAATATTGTTGTTGTTGTTGTTGTTGCTGTCAAGTTAACATATTATATACGCATTCAAAAATGTAGGTCATGTTTGAAAGAAGGATAACTCAATAATAAAGTTATCAAAACATCTTTTTGAGATAATTTCATCTACAAGTTATGTCAAAATTATTTTGCATCTAACAACTACGAAACTTATTCGATACGAAAATAAACTCCAAGAATAGAAATTCTCTTATTCCCTAAGTTTTGGCAACTTATCTGAGAAAAAACTTTTATGTTAAGTCCAACCTTATCTTTTGTTATCTCTAAGTTTTTTTAAAGATATTTGATAACATACCAAGGATAGTTTTAAAATAATTTTCAAAATAAATAATATCGATAGTTCAAATGTTTAAAATTAATTTGCATGATTAAAAGATAACAATTACTTAATTAAAACATTGGTTACCAAAACACAATTTAACAATATTTTTTTAAAATAATAAATAAGTAAAAATTAATAACTTTACTTTCCTAACTTATTACTGCTTGATATAAATTCCAAAAAAAATATCACTTCATCAACTAACACATGATTTAATGAATCAACTCAATTATAGTAATAAGAATTAAGTTGGGGTACTTGATCTATTTTTTAAATTAATTAAAATAATAATATAATTAATTAGATTAGTAGTACAATTATATTTGAGTTAATAACTAAATATACATATTTTTTGGATTAATAAAGTTAAAATCATAGCAAAAAAAAATTGTATATAAATCCATTTTAATTAGTTTCCGTATGTTAAAAAATTAAGTATATACAAATTAAGATTAACACAAACTTGTCAATTTAATTACATAACTAAATATATAGTTAAACGAGGTAGTTCTAAAGCCAGGTACCGAGATAAGAAAATAATAAAGTTTGAAAATAGTTCTATCAAGAAGAATTAGATATAAGAATTATTCCTGGAGTTTTGAATTTACATCAAATACTGATTGTCTCCTTATCTCGACTCTTTCATAAAATGAAATGACTTTTTTTATTTCTCTGTTTTATTTTATTTCCAGCATAAATTTTTATTATGGAATCAAATTACCTGACTATCTCTCTCCGTGGGCAAGAAACTTCTGCACACAGAGTCAATCCATCTACCAATTTCATACTTGCTTACATCTGAACATTCATATTTAAATAGGTAGAATTTTTTCAAAACACAAATATTTTTTTATTTTTTAATTATAAGTTTATAACCGTTCAAATCGTAACAAATATAAAATTAATGTATAGATTGATCCTGTGTGCAAAAATTTCCTGCGCACGGAGGCAGGAGATTTGATTCCTTTTATTACATCAAATACTTTTTTTTTAACTCTTCGTGGTGTTATCCGATGTAAATTGTCGTATAAATTACAAGTGCTCGTTCAAACAAGCACCCTTTAATTTTTTTAATTCTACCAGGAAACGAGTTTCTCGTGGAGCATTTCCCGTCTCTATTCGGCTATTCCTCTGTTATCTATTTGTACCGGGTTATCATTTTCCCAATATCAACCCGGTTCATGCAAAACAACGAGACACCGGTCACAGGGAAAAAGGACTAGTTTTACGGGGACCCACAGGTCTGTGGAAGGAACACCGTAGAATTTACAATTTAGCGATGTCAATCAGATTTTTTTTATCTTGTGTAAATATGACCAGAAGTCACTCTCGCTGTCGCTGATTTCGGTGCAAATCACAAAACACACAGCTATTCGTTCATTGTATTTGTACCCAAACAAAAATTGAGAGCAGATTTGTCTAGCTGAGGTCTTGGATCTATTCTACTGTGCGGTGACAAGTGAAACGCATTAAGACATAATTATGTTTTTGGTCACATCAGCTTTAGACTTTTCAAAAATTCACAATTCACAAACTAAATTTATACATGTCTCCCAGCTACTATATTACCTGCTTTGATTTGACGTTTCTGTAAAACATACACAGAAATCATTTCTAAAACATCACTGGAACCGTCCTTCTCAATCCATTTTATATCAATAACAAGACTTCTTCCTCCTCTAAGTAGTCTTGAAGAAATTTTTTTTCTATAGAAGATAATTTTGTGCCAAGTATTAGCTCTTAAAAATCTGTCCACTGGGAACGATTCATTCTCTGTTGGTGTTAATTTACCTATTAAAATATCACATGTTTCTACCCAAGATCCCAGCATCACAATCCCATTCCTATCCAAATTATGGAGAAAATAAGTCTCGAGATGGGGTATTCCTGAGTGCATTTGGATGGTTGAAGAAGATTAACTCTATCCGATCTACTATTTTACGTTTGGATATATTTGGATTAGTGAATAGTCTCTATTTTTTATTTGTCTTTTGTGGATTGTTGAATTAGCTACTATTATCAACATTGAAATTAGCTCTATTCTTGATTCATCCAAACGCACGATTCTTTCAGCGCCATGATTTGTCATATAGTATTATAAATGAGAGGGTATTTAAAGAGTAGAACTAGGATGTTTCCAAATTCACTTTTTTTGTGAATTCAACTATAAAATCTATCGGATTGATTTCAAATGACGAATTCAATTTATTGAAACCCACTTAATTTATGAATGATT
This sequence comes from Carex cristatella, assembly GCA_024447775.1. Classification (NCBI taxonomy): domain Eukaryota; kingdom Viridiplantae; phylum Streptophyta; class Magnoliopsida; order Poales; family Cyperaceae; genus Carex; species Carex cristatella. The sequence goes on from JAJHPF010000010.1 coordinate 1,279,105, forward strand.
CATCTACATGCAAAAAATTTTAAATTTCAAATTAATTTTGTAGAAAGTCAAGTGGTAAAATTTTTTTTTTAAAAATGAATGCATTAAAATTAATTTATAGACTTTCTAATTTTGACGGCTTTACTTTATACTAAATTAATTCAAAAGTTAATTTTTTTTTGCATATAGATGCATCCACTCGTATGGTAGACAGGTTTCAACAGTTTGAATTTGTCACTTGAAATTAATCCGATATATTTTAGAGTTGAGTTCACAAAGAAGATTGGTGAGGAACACCCTAGTTCTACTCGGGTTTAAATACTTTCATTGTGCCTCTATTTTTTAAACGTTAATAATTTAAATCTAAAACTCAAATATCAAGATAAAATCATAGATTTGATCTATATTATTTTCTCTATGCACATATAAATAATTATGACATTTCAACTTTGATTTGACTGGTATTAAGAACTTGCAAAATACATTTATATGAACAAATTCTAAATGTTGATTTCAACTTATTAATTCATATAAAAAGAAAATTAAAAAGTGATAATTTTTTATATATATGTAGAGAAAACAATATAGATCATATCTAACTGCTTTATTTTAACATATAAGTTGTAAGAAAATTATTATTAAAAATTTAAATGTAAAGACACAATAAAGACACAAAATATAGAGGTATTTGAATTATCCTCATTAGTTATAAAGTGACTTAATTTGAAGCACAATAAAGACCGAGCGATGCATCATATAAAAATGAGGTATAATATTTTGATCATGGATGAAATCATCATTTGCATGTCCACCCCAAAAATATTACGGAGATACAAAATAGTTGGACTAATTAATAAAAAAATTTAACAAGTGAACATTAATTATGAACATATTTTTTATAAGGAGGGATCCACTTATATCATTTTTTGGTGACGCAAAATTACATCATTTATTTTTAAAGTTTTTAAAGTTTTTAAAGTCCAAGTAGTCGATTCAAACCGTTCAACTCCATATTAAAATGTGCTTAGAGACCAAAATTTACATTTTTTTTTGAATATTTTTACTACTTATTAAGTATTTTACAAAATCATTGTTTTCAGACCATTGAATTTTTGTACACATCTTAATAAATAATATTTTTTTTAAAAAAGAATGTAAAATTTGATCTGCAAGCATATTTTAATAAATCCAACATGTTGAATGGTTTGAATCGATTGTTTGAACTTTAAAAATAGATAGGGTAATTTTGTGTCTCCAAAAATAGTGTAAGTAGATCCCTCCTCTTTCTATATATCTTGTATAACATCTAGGGAATTTATGGTGGTCCAGAGAATTTATAGAATTCATGATATCCATCAATCTAATCTTGCATATTACTATATTGACAAAAATGTTCAAGAAAAATAATTCCGAGGGAGGATATTTTAGATTTTATAGAAATAAATATATTGTGGTAGATATTAAAACTTTCACACCTTGTTTGGATGGAGAGTAGAGGAAGGAAGGGGAGGTGGAGAATAAAAAGGAATGGAATGGAATAGAAAGGAAGATTAATATATTTAACTTTTTTATGTTTGAATGATTAATGAGGGAAAATATATTTAACTTTTCTTTCCTTCCTATTTTCTGTTTGGTTGATTAAAATTTAGAAGGTTAATGAGAAATTCGGTAGCTATTGTAAGTTTGTGATAATTTTTTTTATGAGAATTATATATGTAAGATATAAAGTTGAGCATTTGTGTTATTTTTTCTAACAATATTTGCAACAAAATTTCTCTCCATCTGTTACATCCCAAATCGGGAGAGAAATCGATTCTATTAATTATAATGATACAAGATTAAACCTTTCATCTCCCGTACTCTTTACTTTCGACATAATTTTATCAACCAAACACGATTTGACGGAAAGTTTTCTTTTCTTTCCATTCCCTCCCTTCCTCTACTCTCCATCCAAACAAGGTGTCAATAACAAGAACCACTAGCTGATACACTTGTGTATTCTCCGGTACTTGATTTTTGGCACGAGGCCAAAAACAAGGTTTTTTTTTTTTTTTTACTAATTATTTTTGTAGATTGAACTTTTCTAGGCTGTGCATTCATGAATTATTTCAGGGTGTCATTGACTATTTCAAGTAAAATGGTGACCTCTTGTTGCTTGGTTGAACTTCCATTTGTTGAATATATAGGTTTTTGGCTTTTTCTGAAGAATTATTTGGTTCGTCGATTTTATATATATATATATATTTCTAGGTTGGCTAATATCAATTAAAATAATTTTTTACTATTTATTAAGCCATTTTGAAAATCATTGATCAAACAATAGCTTAATCAACAGTAAAATTCATCAATTCTGAACCTAACTAAGAACTAGTTAGTTTGGTAACAGTTCGAAACAGTAACAATCGAGTTGTTACTGATCGAGCCAAAGACTCATCCAAGCAGGCCACGAGCAACATAATTTTTTACCAGTCCTATATTCATTTCTGGCAAAATTAAATTGTAAAATCTCTAAAAATCATTGTATTATGCATATATATGCCAGGAGCAAAACTAAGGTGTGATGTGCTTACTAAGAAACGTTAGTGGGCACACCTCCAAAAAATTATTGGATTGACTTCGAACTACTAATTCAAACTGTTGAAATTCATGTATTTCGTGAACGATGCATGTACATGTAAAATTTTTAAAGTTTCAAATTTATTTAGTATATGATTAAGCTGTCAAAATAATGAACATTTTATATAAGTTAGTTTTTAACCGTGTTTTATTTTGCGCAAGCAAGAATCTTGCGGCATCAAAGAATCTTCCCATCAGTGTCCGAGAAAATATTTGCCAGAAAGGAAAAATACATGATGATTTGTTTTTTTCCTAAATTATTCTGGCCTGAAAATGCAACAACGACTACATGCTGTGCTGCCTGTGCACAAATAATTTAAGGCAATTATAAATTTAGGAAAGAAAGCAACACAAACTAAGAAACAAAAACAGTATTGTAGTCCCTTTCAGAAATGTTTTGAGTTGGGACCCATGACATAATATCTCCGAAAGAAGACAGAGACAACATGTCACATGCTGTTTTCTGTTTTTTTTTTTATTCTTTTGTGTGAGGAAAACAGTGATTAATGAGGAGAGCCTATTTGATCTGCGAATTATTCATCAATAGTTCAATTTTTTGGTGATGTTGACTGAATTTTTTCCAAATAATTCGCGAATTTTACGATTTTTTTTCAGAATTTTTTTTCATCTATTACAAGATTGAGATCTTTGATCCGAATAATACCGAATCATTCTCAAATTATACCCGAATTATTCCCGAATCACGAATTTTTGATCTCACCGAACCGAACCCGAATAATTTATTTGTCACTATGGAAGAGAGTGGTGAAATTTGCACAAATTTAATAAAAATTTAAGTCAAATTTAAAGTACCTTCGGAAGTAGGTTAGTTTAGGTATGTTTAGGCCATACTAATTTTAAAGATATTTCATATTAGACCAGTTAGTTATTAACTCTTGTTTGGTATTATTAGACCAGTTAGCATAAATTTTTAGAATGTGTTCATGTGTAAAGAAGTCAGAATGAATTGACTGAAAATTTTGCGAAGAAAGGGAAGGTGAATGTGTAATTGCACCGGCCATACTCTTTCAAGTTTTATAATGCTGAAAATGTACGCTGGAATATTTTTGTAATCTGCCTAAGAGCTTTTGAATGACAAAAAAAAAATGGAGGTTTAAAACTCTTATTCCACCTTTAGTCCGCAATCAAACATGAAAAATAACTATCAAACTTAAACAAAAATACTATTAAATTTTACATCATGTATAAACAGGAGCAGACTCATGTGCATCCGGTGGGGGAGGCAGCTGCCTCCTCTCCTCGATTTTGAGTTTTAGTAGAGTTTAGGATGTTTCGATTGAAAATTCTGAATCTGTCACTGTTTTTTGCCTCTCCTGAGTGTTTGAAAAAAAAAAAAAAATTGCCTCCCTGACAAAAATTTTGGGTCCGCACCTGCATACAAAATATGATGTATCTTGTTTTCTATTTAATTTCTTCAAAAATTTTAAATTTAGAATTTAAAAGACAAAACAGTCTTAGCATTTAGCCCACAATTTTGTGGCCTAAATTGGCCTGCCATTTAAAAACACTGCTTCCATAGCACTTGTAATCCTTAGATTCTAAAACGACCGTCTACGTCCCTACCAGCGTCCCTACAAAACCATATTTTTCTGAAATTAAAAACTAAATGTTTGAAAAAAAAATGATATTTATTTTCATTGAAACTAGATTAAACCGCACTATTTTTATATTTCGAAAATGAACTGCATCATTCCTCGAAAATAAATGAAATTCTACCAAAAATGGTTTGCAGTCTCAGCAATTTTCGGACAAACATGTAGTCAGGAAATCATTCTCTTTTCCGAAAAAATAAAACTTTAATTTTTAAAACATTTCCCAAATCTAAGTTGCTGCGCTGAACATAATTTATTTTCAATGAAGCATTATTGGGATTTGGAAGTCGAAAACAATATTTCAATACCAAATATAAGTTGTTATTGATATTTTTTTTCTAGCAACTCTCGAGTCAGTAATAATTTGCACCTGTTTCTCTCCTCAACTGCGCCATATATTACTGACTCGAGAGTTGCGGGTTGAGAAGAGAAACGGGTACAAATTAATCGTCCACTTCCGTACAATAAATAATGCTGGAATCACATTTCAATGTTATTAATTCAAACTTAGAAACTCCACCTCCGTGACTGTGATATATCGAAATCACTCTTTGTTGTTCAAAATACTACATCTAATACTACTGCGTTCATAATCTTAGAAGTGATCATAGTTCATATGATGTGCAGCGATTAACCATTAACTTACAGCAAATTACAATTTAAAACATTACTTGACGGTAACAGGTTTGATGTGAATTGAAGAACCCAACCAATTTGTCGCAGCCATAATGGAACACTTTTTAAAAACATCCCTGAACACAAGCAATCTAAAATGTTTTTAAACAGGTTTGTTGGCCATTATCAGTATAACTGGGATTAAATAAACATAGAATATTGGGAGATATCAGAGAAAACTGATGTAGTAATCAAGATTACAGGCACCATAACAGCAGGGCAACATATTTAGAGTATGATAACTTCTACGAGATCTCAGATAAAATAATTTGCACAGAGCTTGACAAACCACTACCTTCTGAGTTCAACAGGCAAAACTATGAAATTCCCAGTACATTAAAAAAACAAAACTTGAAACCTTACAGACAAAATAAACTAGCAATTTTCTCATAAAAAGAAACTCCAATCAAAAGGAATCCACTCTCTTTTCTAGTCAAACAAGCTAAAGCCCATATCATCATCGCTTTCCTCCTTGGGCTCCTCCTACAAGCAAAAAAACATTAAACCAATTAGAGCATGGTAACACCTACATGACAAAATGATAACAGTGCACAAAGTAACAAGAGTGAAGGGTAACAAGGAAATACGGTTCAACACAACCAGTAAATTCTAGCAAAACTACAAAGGCAGCCTGGAACCAGGAATGAATTCCTTATATGAAATTTGTAAGTTATAGTAAAGCTACTGTTCAAAATTTCACAGAGACAGCTAAAACTAGAACAAGTGCAAAAATAAGAATGGAATGGTGAAAGCTAACCTCCTTCTTCTCGGCAGGAGCAGCAGCCTCAGCAGCAGCACCACCAGCTGCAGGAGCTGCAGCTACAGCAACAGCAGCACCAGCACCGCCTAGAGAAAGCAAAACATTAAGCATTTTGCAATTCCAAATCCACCATAACAATTACCTTCCAATTTTACAGATTCAACCTAATTAATCTATATAACATTTTATTATCCTATCTAATTCATCAAACTGTTACCAGATAACAGTCTCAATATTCAAGCCTGAAAGATACTGTGTTTAGAAGTGGTAACAAGACACAAATACAGAAACAATCTAGGGTGTATGATACCGAATAACAGAAAAAAATAGACGGTACAAAAATCAAACCTGAACCACAGCTCAAGATGAGGTCCTCAACACTTCTCTTCTCCAATAGTTTTGCAAAGAGGCCAGGCCAGTATGCATCGATCTTAAGGTTAGCAGCCTTGACGATCGAGTTGATCTTCTCAGACTACACACCAAAGTAATATGGTAAGATATTAAAAACATATAGAAAATCAGTGATGTTTCTGAGTTTTATTGGTAATGAATTACAAGTCCTTGCCCAATTCAAATAAAACTTCTCTACAAGTCACAAGTGTATGGTTTTGAGTGCACAAGGTTTTTTTTTCCCGATTTTTCATAACAGTATATTGATTTGAATTACAAAATGATTCAGGTATACCATGAATGGGAATCAATACTTCAAGTAGCGTAGTGATCAATATTTCACAATCAGGTCAACATGTAATTATAACTGGTTATAGACAAATTTGGATAATCTACAAAATTATACCAACATGTAATTATAACTCAAAATATTCTAGCAGAGATCCAAAATAGTTAACATTTTACCGTAGAATCTACATCCCATACAATAACAAATTACCACAAAATGCTTCAGAAGATAATTTTTGAGGCAGAACTACTTTCTGATCCATGTAAAACAACATAGAAAGGAAAGACGCAGAACTAACACCCCTCGGTAATCCTCACCAATGATCCATGTAAAATGATACAGAGAGGGAAGGAAAGACTAACCGTGATGGGGATGCCATCGTCGTGCAAGATGAGTGCAGCGTAGGTGCAAGCGAGCTCTCCGACTCCTGCCATGGGTGATAGATCTGGCAATCTAACACGAAAGTTGAACAAAATAAAAGGATCAGTGAAATGTTTAGGTGACAAGGAGAGAAGAAGAATGAGAGAGAGAGAGGAGGAGAAGGCTACCTGCGAGAGAAGAAGATTGTCTAGGGTTTTTCGTGCGCGATAGAGAGAGAGAGAGATCGGCGGCGCGGAAAGAGCTAGAGAACTTTATAGAGAGAGATTAGGGTTTTGGTCAGAATATTGTAAGGCTTTGTATTGTATTCTTTCTTCCCCTTAACGGATCAGGCTTGTTTTAACTTCTGTTGAAAGCCCATTACACATTTGTTGGGCCCATCCATTTATACTCTCTTCTCCCTTTCTCAGGATACGAATCAGCCAATTTCAAGCTGGGTATCAAGGCCCAAACAGATTGAAAAATCCGACTTTGTCATCGTAACTTGCGGTATACGCACTTCGTTAAACATATTAGCACCGAACTTGGGTGATAACTAGTTATATTTTTTATAAATCTTAACAATGTCACAATTACGGGTGCAAACGAATCGGATAATATCGTATCCAAATATGTATCCGAAAATTTAATACGGATATCTAATATCCGAATATCCGTACAGATACAGATACGAATATAATTTTGAATATTAATTATCCGTATCCGAATAGTACATACATACCTTATAGTTTAATATACATTTTGAAAATATTTATGTATATATTTACAGATATTTGATATCTAATCTGTATTTGTACGTATCCGTCTTATATCTGATCCGTATCCATATTCGAAAAATAAAAACGGATACAGATATGATTTTACCACTATCCAATCCGTATCTGATCCGTTTGCACCCCTAGTCACAACCCATTAGCGCCTAATTATGAAGAGAATTTAGACAATAGCAAGATGTTAAATTTGAACTGTAATACTTTACGTAATATGTAGTAATATTTTACATAATCATCTTGATAATGTCCCTAGATGAATGATGGCGAATTGATCTCTAATTTTTTGTATATGTACTTTGATAGGGCCATGTTACTAACCCCAAAACTCTCTATATCCACTTCTTGTTGTAAAATAAGAGGTCTTAGTTCTTGAAATGTAGGTAGAGTGTATAGCAGTCGCACAACTTTTGTATTGCTCGGGTAACTCATGTAAAGTTGACTCTAGCTAGTATGATATAGGTGTTATATGACACTAACTTCAAAATTAATATGATAGACTTCAAACGATTAATCCAAACCGTTCAAACTAATTTACTTTATGAGTGATGCGTTTACATGCAAATTTTTTATATTTTTGAATTATTTTAGTATCAAATCAAGCAGTCAAAAATATTGAAAAATGAATGCATTAAAAATAACTTAAAAACTCACACATTTGACCGCTTGACTTGATACTATATAATTAGAAAAATTATAAATTTTGTATGTAAACGCACAACTAATGAAGTACATCGGTTTGAACGGTTTGGATTCACTATTTAAAGTTAATTCAATGAGTTTTGAAGTCGGTGTTATATAGTCTGAAATGACACCGATATCATACTAGCCGGACTCTATAAAGCGGTCAACACCAAATCCTGATCACTTTTTGATTCTCCGATAGATTTTATTGCATCTGCTATCCCTTTAATCTTCTGGAGAAATTCACCCATTAACTTACTTCCTTTCTTTAAAGCTCTAAGCTCTGTCTTTAGTGCACAAACCCGAGAAGCGGTATTTTCAAGGAAGTGTCTTTCTAATGTCAACCATATTTCCCTTGCTGTTGAATTCTCTGGAGTAACTGCAAGTTGTAACATGTCTATAGATAGAGTGGCATTAATCCAAGACTGAACAATCATGTCCTTTTGTATCCATTGATAAAATTAGGGGTTGATTATTTGCTGACCTTTTTCTAAAAATGTAACAGATGGCCTAACACTCGATCCATCTACATGGCCTTGCATATTATGGCTACGCAATACGGTTAAAAATACCTGTTTCCAGATCAGGTAGTTAGTTTCATTTAGCTCTACGGGCGTCGGTAGCACCATACTTGTGCTTACACCTGATGACATGGTTGAGACGCCTGATGACACGGTTGAGACTCCTGATGACACCGTACTGACTGCTGGAGAAGTCGATGGACAGTCGACATATCTTAATTGGCTGAATTGGAGTGAAGAAAGTGAAGGCGATTTAGGAGAACCTAGAAGGTTTCGTGTGCTCAGATACCATGAGAAAACTAAAATTACTTTGATACAACCAAAAGATACAAGGTCTCAATATTTATTCTATTCTATCCAATTCCATTCAGGTGACCACCTATACAATCTTCTCTACAATACTACACCTATAGAATTATACAACATTACACCTATAGAATTACATATCATACTATAATATATTTATATTCTCTGACAAAGACAATACTAAGAAGTTGATAAGAATGGTTTCTCACATATGGGTAATAAGAAGCGGGTTGTCGGACCAATAAGGCTCGCTTTTACGAAGCGTCTCAAAGAATGACTTCTTCAAACCGTGCTCTCTCCCGATATCGGATCTGACAAACTCGGGTCGATCCTGTAGTGAACCTGTTACCACAACAACGGTCTTCTCACTTACCAGATCCACTAAAGCCACTATCGTCTCAGGCTCGATAGCAGAAGAAGCATCCAACAAAAATATGTGGGAAAAATGACCAGCCTTTAGCCCTGCATTATACAATCTAAAGGCGCTAACAAAGTTGATGTGATTATTCTAAAACATTGTAGTTCATCCAAAGGTGGACAAGTGAAGCATTCTCTACGAAATTTGCATGCTGGCATTATATCATCTGGAACCTCATCTTTTTCCCGAAAAGCAGCATTAGCACGAAATATATCAAATTCACAAACCTTTTCCATTATAAGCCTCACTAATTCATCACAAGTGCTATTTCTCGGGGCGCAAATTAGAATTCGGCTTTCTTTACATGACTCGTAAATTTTGAGGACTACATTCTTGATATAGGTTACAGTAAATGAGGGTGGGCGGCTTTCATATTCAATGAGGTATGGAATTGGGGCTAATTTGTGATTGAGAATTTGATCCATGGGAGAAACATTGCCCCCTTGTGTTGGTAAGGAGGTTATATTTGGGAAAAGGATTTTTCTTAAGAGAGGGCTGGCCGTGACTGAGACTGCACGGTGGGCCTGTTTCAGACAAACCCTGTTGAAGGAGAAGCTGACATCGTATCTCTTCGATGGTTCGTGCTGATTGTGGAAGTTGTCCTTGAAATCTGCTAAAATAGTGCCACGCACAACACAACACAAAACTCCCTATAGATATTTTTGTAAAAAAAAAAAAGGAAAGAAAGAAGAAGATAAATGTTATACAAAAAAAGTAATATAATAGATAATTCTAAATTTAAGATTTATATTAAAAATTAATAGAGCTTACATGATAGGGTTCAAAATCTATGCCTCTACCAACTGGCCTCAAGTGAACATGATCTCTTGAGAGAAGGAACGGTTTTCTTTCATTGACCTTTTTTTATCTCAAATGCCACAAAAGAATAATTTTTCTGGGTCTTTGAGTTTGAACCTTTTTTACTTTTCTTTTTATCATATTGATCATGTAACTCCGGGTTTTGTTTTTCCCGCAGTTCTAACACGACATCCTCGAGCAAATAATTACTCCATTTCTATGGTACAAACAAAGTCTTGTTAGTTCTTTACATTATAGGGGTAAAAAATGATTTTCAAGTGAAAAAACGATTAGCAGTTTAGCACATAGTTCATGCCTCTGGTGCATACTGGTACATACCCAACCTAATGGTTTAGAAACTGAACTCTCTTTGAAAGGGACCCTTTAACCCGAAGTGTCAACAAAATGTCTTAAAATTATAACTGTTTCTCAGACCCATAATCTTGAAAAAAATATATATACATATAGAGCAGGGTTCAAATGCCTCCATTTTTTGTGCCTCCATTTTTTAAAACATTAATAACTCAAAATTTAAACCTTAAAAGTCATAATAAAACCGTTAGATATGATTTACATCATTTTATCTATGCACTTGTAAAAAATTATGACATTTCAATTTTGTTTTGATTATTATCAAGAGTTTGTAAAAATGTACTAATGTGGATAATTTCTAGACGTTGATTTTTCAACTTATTTATTCATGTATAAACAAAACCGAAATGTGATAATTTTTTATGAGCACATAGAGAAAAAAATAAATATCACATCTAATGGTTTTATTTTGATATTTATAGTTTAAATTTTGAGTTATTAACATTTTAAAAATGGAGACATGGTGGAGGCATTTGAACCCTCCTCATACATATATATATATGAGTAGAACTAGGGTGCTCCCAGGAGTGATGCATCTACATGTGAAAATTATAACCCCTTTGTATTCTTAACTCTAAAACCTATCGGATTAACTTCGAACGACGAATCCAAACCGTTGAAATCCTTGAACCTATGAGTGATGCGTCTACATGTAAAAATTTTAAAGTTTCGAATTAATTTAGTATAAAGTCAAGTGGTCAAAATTAGAAGGTTTTTAAAATAATTTTAATGCAATCATTTTTTGGTAACCTTTTGACCACTTGACTTTATACTAAATTAGTTTGAAAACTTTAAAATTTTCACATGTAGACGCATCACTCGTAAGGTAGAAGGATTTTAACCGTTTAGATTCGTCGTTTGAAGTTAATTCGATAGATTTTAGAGTTAAGAGTACAAAGTGGCTTGGTACTCCTAGTCCTAGGAGCACCCTAGTTCTACTCTCTCTCTCTCTCTCTATATATATATATATATATATAATTAAGTTGAAAATCCAAAGGATTTGAGTGGTAATGTGCACCTGTATGATACAATTAAATCTAACAATAAACACATTGTCTGAGCGCAATCCAATTGAGTAATTATTTTCTTGGTCTATTTGTTAGTGAATCAAAAGTATATTTCGGAAACTAAATTTTAGACCTAAGTTTTCTAACACAAACCATACTTTGCAATCAAGTTGACTTAAAATTTCAACAGTTTGAAATCAACAACTTTTTGATGAGTAATCAAATGAGACCAAAATTGGATGTACACTACAATTACTCTAATAATATAGGACAGAAATAGAGAAAGGGAACTGGAAAAAGACCCGGTTTTGGTTTAAACGAAATGCAACAAATGAGTTACCTCGCAGTAGAAATCCTCTGCATAAAGCAGAGCTGCAAAATAGTCAGAATAGGTATCCCGTGACAATGGCATTTTTAGCACTGGTGGTACAATGTCTTTCTTTATCATCTCCTCTATGTTTTTTGGTATCTCATATATCTGAGTGCCACCCTTTCCAACTTCCTTCGGATCTTTAATTTCACTCGGACCAGGTCCAGCATTTGACAGAGAAGAGGTTATAAACTCTGCTGGTAGAGGTGGCTTTGAAGCCTGAGAAATCTTAGGCGAGTTCGATTTGGCACCAAAAACAACAGCAGCTGGCCTTTGAGGAGATGAAGATTGTAGAGTTTTTGTGGAGAAAGCAAATGCCAACTGTGAGCAGCAGTCCGAGATTTCTAGTTTTGCCACAACATATTAATTAGTTTGAAGTTGATGGCATTTGGTAATAAATAATATGTACAGGATGAACTTGATGCTAACAAAAATTCTTCCCGTGAAAATTGGATGATATATAAGAAATTATCTTTTTACCTTTTCAGTTATTTTTTGCTCTTAAATCATTAGTCGAATTATTCTACCTTTTTTGTTTTGTTTGATTTTTGGGTTTGAACTGCCCGTCGGCTATTTTACAATTTAAGAAAGAATAAGCTCTTGAGGTAACAAACTCTACCAGAGAAAATAACTTTAGTATCTGTTCTCCTAAGTCCTAACACAATGCCAGAAGCTGGCACTAATTATGTAAAGAGGGAACTCAATTATCCTAATATACCATTTAACAGCCTCACTGCCTGGAGGTATCTTATAAATAAATAAAAAGTAAAGAGGGTGGATGCGAAGCGGTAAGTATTATGACGACTGTACCAGCAATCTCCTCTCCTAGCAAATTGTGCAAGGTGTTATTCAGGCACTCACTGAAAATGGAGTAGTGCTCATAGGGACCTCCATCCATGGCAATTACTGTTCTTTGTTTAGGTGAAGTTAAGGTGTCACGGCCAAGCTTTTTGAGGATGCCATATATGCCAGCAGCTGCCAGCCGGGCCCCACGCAGCGCCACTATGTCGCAGATGCTGATGACTAGACTTCTTGTTTCCAGGGAAGTGCTTTGGATCTACAACAGTCAAGAATATATGTAAAAATATAAAACTAATATGTATTAGAAGAAGATTGAGGCTATGGTAATATGCATATTACTTATAGGCCCACACTATGGACTCACATCTCCGTTTTTAAAGTCCAAATTGTCAATCTAAACCATTCAACTTGATCTTAATATGAAAATGTACTTGCAGACCAAATTTTACATTTTTAAAAAAAAATTACTATTTTTTAGAGAGGGAAAAAAATCACTTGATTTGAAAATTCTGGACCATCAAAATACGGTGGTTTTGTACCTATTTCAAAAAATAGTAAATAAATCTTAAAAATGTAAAACTTCATCTGCATGGAGATCATGTTTAACTGTTCGGATCGGTTGTTCAAGATTTGAAAATAAAGACAGACCCATAGCATGAATCAATCCGTAATATGCATATTACCATAGCCTCATTCTTAGAAAAAACATAAGATATACAAAAATAGAAAAATGAAAAGGAGAGATGACCCCTAAGATTTCTTTGAGCTTAGTAGCCACAATTTTGAGATCTGGGGATGAGTCATGGTGCATTGCCGACATATGCGGTGTCCTAGCATTGAATGAATTATATTAGAGATAATTTACGTTGATTATAAAGGGCCAACGGCTCAATGAAGATTCTTGTGCCATCCTTAGCTGAATTCTTCTCACAATTTCTCCCAGGTACATGCCCGAAATCAATTTCTCATAAATCTAGCAGTTCAAAAAGAATAAACAAATGAAATGCTAAGGTTATAACTTATAATTTATAGTAGACATGAAGGAATAAAAAAAATATCGAAGATAGGCATACCGGCTCGCCAGGATTTAGGCTTTCAAAATCTAACGCTTCGTCATATTCCGTTAATGGAAGGAGAGATGACTTGAAGTTCCCCCACTCCATATTTATCACCTAGTGAAGAAAAATAAAAATAAAAAAGTTAAGTGCTGCTAGTTCTAATCTGTGAAGATAGTAATATACCTGGGTGCCTCTCAAATATCAAAGTTTTTGATAGACTATATATTTTGAAGTAGAATTTATATATGTTGATCTACAAGACAGCAAAACTAGCAAATACCCCCGAAACACATAAATTCATGCTATCAAATGCCATCACTTTCCCCTCATTTATTTAAAGAGGTGTTTTAGACTATAATACTAAAGACTTTCAGAAGGCAGTCAGTGCCAGGCTTTTGTTACTTCATCCATATCTCCAGATTTAGGAAGAAGCCCATGCCATTTTGGAATAGCATTTGCCCGTTCAACATATGCTGCATTTGTACTGGTACCTAAAATCACGGCAACAAGTACATCACTGTCCTGGAGCTTACTCCCACCGTCAGATGCCAATCTAACACGCATCCCAACGGCCATTGCATCTGCCACCAGTCGCAATCTCGCTACTGGTGTGACACATTTCCTCTCAACCTCAGTGAAGATCTCTCTTACTTTCCCCCAATTCGTGCCCTTCCCTATCCATTTCACCACCACAACTGCCACGGCGACCGCCACAGCCACGTCCACCCTCCCCGACCTCCCCATGGTACATTTCCTCCCAACCTCAGTGAAGATCTCTCTTACTTTCCCCGAATTCGTGCCCTTCCCTCTCCGCTTCACCACCGCAACTGCCACGGTGACCGCCGCCGCCACAACCGCCACAGCCCCGTCCAACCTCCCCATTGCGTGGTCGCGTGGATAACGAATTACTTTATATTTCCTTTGAAACTTTTGTGAAATTAGAGGGCTTAAATAGATTGATGAGAGCAGTTTGGGTCCGATGCCCATCGGACTCAAACTGAATTAGATGGATTCGCTAACCGTCCAATCTGCTTTAAGAGCTGTGTACTTTATTTAATATCCGTGCGCAATAATTATAATATCCGTGCGCACCGATCTTGAAGCGGATTGGACGGTTATGGAACCCATCGGACTCAAAACTGCTCTGGATTTGGGAGGGGTTGAATGGAGGCCTGTACCAGTGAGACCCACACTCACAGTGAGTCGGTGAGAGAAGCCGAGCAAACAAGAACATGACTAGATGTGGCGCGAATCAGGAATGGTTGAATCCTCTCCAGTTTTGTTGTAAACGGATAACTCTATTAGTCTAATTTGTGAAGTGGAAGTGAACGGTTGAGGTGAGGTAAGTTGTGCGCTGTTCTGGGACATTCTTAGTAATGGAGGGGATATGACACATGCCTTAATGACTAAGGAGATATATTATTATCTGAGATTTATATATTAATGAGGGAATATGATGCATGATATTCTTATCTATGGGGGGCCCCATTAATCACTGATCGTGTACCATCATGTGATCTGTAATTAATTTCATGTAATTTATTAAAAATATATGATAAAACTGTGTCATAGATGTCAAATAATACGAGCGAGCTTAAATTCCTTTGTTTCACGATTTCACATTTTCAAATAGCGCCAAAAAATCTACTTGTGATTATTCAATGTGATCAAAAGTAGAAAGTATCATGTTAGAAATAAGCATACCTAGTTACAAAAATATCACAAAACACAATAGATACATTTGACTATTTAATAATATTTTTTAGGGTAAATTTTGTTACAGGTTACTAAACTTTGTCATTTGTACAAATTGGTCGCTTAAGTTTGATTTATTTTTCTATAACCACTGAATTTTTCATTTGTCCCAGCCAAGTCACTCTATAATTTTTTGTTCAAAATATTAACGGAATATGCTCATTTCGTTCAAAATACTAACTGAATATGTTCATTCCGTCCAAAATACTAACTGAATATGTTCATTCCGTTCAAAATGTCAATGGAATATGCTCATTTCGTCCAACAAAAAAGTTATATTTTTATTATTTTTTTGGATGGACAAGTTATAAAGTGACTTGTTGGAACAATTCAAAATTCAGTGGCTATAGAGGGACAAATCAAACTTGAATGACCAATTTATAATAAAGAACAAAGTTTAGTGGCCTCCGGGCTCCGGTGAAATTTACTCTATTTTTTAGATAAGTACAAAAAAATAAGTTCTTTTTAAAGGAATTGAAATATTCCACTGATTTCTATTAAACTAAAAACCCATATAATGTTCACCATACTAATAGACTGGTACCAAGCATCAAAACAGAATTAACTAATTGGTATTGAGAAATACCACTGACATAACTAGCAACCATAGTGACAAATGAATAGTTCAGATTCAGTTCAGTGGACTTAAAAATTCGTGATTCGAGTATAATTTGGAAATGATTCGATACCACAAAGAAGCAAAAAAAATTGCATTTTTTTCGAGTTTTATTCGCAAAATAAAACATATAATACTTCTTTTTGCGTTTTATTTGATGTTCGGTTTAGGAAATGTAAAATAAAAATGAATTATACACGAATGATTCACGTATTATATTACTATGCTAACAACTACTTAAAATCCTGATACAACCAAGCATTCACAAAAGCATAACATCACAGTTGCATGACAAAAGCATAATAGACCCTACAATATCAAAATATTACTAAGGAAAATAAGCAGTTAAGCACTAGAAATTAAGAAATTGCAAAAGTCTGCAAAGAGGAGCTGAAGCTGCTGTCAGAATATCAATAGAACTGATATCATCACCAGTGGAACTGATCACTGTTCCAAACATAGAGATTGAAGCATGTGTAGCCGCCATAGAAATCACCAATATAGACCTTATCAGGTCCTTCAAATTACAAGAAAAAATAGATTCAATTGAGAATAAGATCTGATTTTTTTATTTAAAGCCCACAAAAAAGATTATATTTTCAAAGTATCTAAATTTATTGAAAAATACATTTTCGAGTGATTCCTTTACATTTATATGTGTATTAGAATTTAGCGGAAAAAATAATTGACGAATTAGACGTTATTTTACGTGATCTAGTATATACACGAGTAATTTAAAAAAAAAATGTGTATAAAAGAGTCATTTCCAAAAAAGAAGAAGTGTTGTATATATGAGTAATTTTCAGAAAAAAAAAAAACAACATATGTATATCTGAGTTGTGAAGAGATAACATATAAAAATGACCAAAGATGTTAATTCGATAATATTTCTCATCAATCACATGCACATTTCTCATATCATTTCAGTTTGTATTTAAAGCTATAATGTTTAGGGATATGATATTTATTATATATATGAAGTCACATCTATTCTAACTGAACAACCATGTCCTTTTGTATCCATTGATCAAATTCGGGGTTGATTATTTGCTGGCCTTTTTCGATCTAAAAGTGTAACAGATGGCCTAACACTCGATCCATCTACATGGCCTTGCATATTATGGCTACGCAATATGGTTAAATTAAAATACGGGGACCAAGCTTTTAATATTAACCGTTGATAGCATCATACTTGAGCTTTCACACCTGATGACATGGTTGAGGTGCCTGATGACACAGTACCGAATGCTGGAGAAGTCGATAGAGCAGTCGACATATCTTAATTGGCTGAATTGGAGTGAAGGCGATTTAGGGGAACCTAGAAGGTTCCATGTGCTCTGATACCATGAGAAAACTGAAATTACTTTGATACAGCCAAAAGATACAAACTCTCAATATTTATTCTATTCTATCCAATGTCATTCAGGTGACCACCTATAGAATTATACAACGTTACACCTATAGAATTACATATTCTACTATAATATATTTATATTCTCTATCAAAGACAATACTAAGAAGATGATATATGGGTAATAAGAAGCGGATTGTCAGACCAATAAGGCTCGCTTTTACGAAGCCTCTCAAAGAATGACTTCTGCAAACTGTGCTTTCTCCCGATATTAGATCTGACAAACTCGGGTCGATCCTGTAGTGAACCTGTTACCACAACAACGGTCTTCTCACTTACCAGATCCACTAAAGCCACTATCGTCTCAGGCTCGATAGCAGAAGAAGCATCCAACAAAAATATGTGGGAAAAATGACCAGCCTTTAGCCCTGCATTATACAATCTAAAGGCACTAACAAAGGTTGATGTGATTATTCTAAAACATTGTAGTTCATCCAAAGGTGGACAAGTGAAGCATTCTCTACGAAATTTGCATGCTGGCATTATATCATCTGGAACCTCATCTTTTTCCCGAAAAGCAGCATTAGCACGAAATATATCAGATTCACAAACCTTTTCCATTATAAGCCTCACTAATTCATCACAAGTGCTATTTCTCGAGGCGCAAATGAGAATTCGGCTTTCTTTACATGACTCGTAAATTTTGAGGACTACATTCTTGATATAGGTTACAGTAAATGAGGGTGGGCGGCTTGGGCGGCCTGGGCGGCCTGGCCGGCTTTCATATTCAATGAGGTGTGGAATTGGGGCTAATTTTTGATTAAGGATTCGATCCATGGGAGAAACATTGCCCCCTTGTGTTGGTAAAGAGGTTATATTTGGGAAAAGGATTTTTCTTAAGAGAGGGCTGGCCGCAGCTGAGACTGCATGGTGGGCCCGTTTCAAACAAACCCTGTTGAAGGAGAAGCTGACATCATATCTCTTTGATGGTTTGTGCTGATTGTGAAAGTTGTCCTCGAAGTCTGCTAAAATAGTGCCACGCACAACATGACACAAAACTCCCTATAGATATTTTTGTAAAAAAAAAAAAGGAAAGAAAGAAGAAGATAAATGTTATACAAAAAAAGTAATATAATAGATAATTCTAAATTTAAGATTTATATTAAAAATTAATAGAGCTTACATGAAAGGGTTCAAAATCTATGCCTTTACCAACTGGCCTCAAGTGAACACGATCTCTTGAGAGAAGGAACGGCCTTCTTTCGTTGACCTTTTTGATCTCAAATGCCACAAAAGGATAATTTTTCTGAGTCTTTGAGTTTGAACCTTTTTTACTGTTCTTTTTATCATATTGATCATGTAACTCCGGGTTTTGTTTTTCCCGCAGTTCTAACACGACATCCTCGAGCAAATAATTACTCCATTTCTATAGTACAAACAAAGTCTTGTTAGTTCTTTACATTATAGGGATAAAAAATGATTTTCAAGAGAACTAGCCTTTGGTCTAGTGGCTAAGGCACATGACCTCTATGTGAGAGGTCATGGGTTCAAAACCCAGATGGGGAAAATCCTTTGTTGCAATAACAAAGGTATTAAATAGTTGGGTGGCTTGACCTGCAACCTTTACTCAAAAAAAACAAAAATGATTTTCAAGTGAAAGACCACCGAACAGTGTGCACTTATAACTTAGTATGATATTAGACAAAGTGAATAATAATAAAAAAATAATTTATTTTTTATTTCTATCCCACTATGTAACAATTGAAAAACAAATGTATGTTTAGCGATTAGCAGTTTAGCACATAGTTCATGCCTCTGGTGCATACTGGTACATACCCCACCTAATGGTTTAGAAACTGAACTCTCTTTGAAAGAGACCCTTTAACCCGAAGTGTCAACAAAATGTCTTAAAAATTATAACTGTTTCTTAGACCCATAATTTAAATATATATATATATATATATATATATATATATATATATATATATATATATATATATAGAGTATGGCTAATATGCTTTCGGTTGTATTTCGGCCGAAATACAACCAATGTATTTTTCAATTTTCGAAGTCCAAAAAGTCAATCCAAACCGTTAGATGTGTTCTCCATATTGAAATGTGCTTGGAGACCAAATTTTACATTTTTTTGAAATTTTTTTACTATTTATTAAGCCAGTTTGAAAATCGCTGATCCAACGGTGGCTCAACCAAACAGTGAAACCGTTGGATCAGCGATTTTCAAACTGGCTTAATAAATAGTAAAAAAAATTCAAAAAAATGTAAAATTTGGTCTCCAAGCACATTTCAATATGGAGAACACATCTAACGGTTTGGATCGACTTTTTAGACTTTAGAAATTTAAAAATGAATCGGTTGTATTTCGGCCGAAATACAACCGAAAGCATATTAGCCATGCTCTATGAAACCGTTGGATCAGCGATTTTTAAAGTGGCTTAATAAAAAGTAAAAAAATTCCAAAAAATGTAAAATTTGGTCTCCAAGCACATTTCAATATGGAGAACACATCTAATGGTTTGGATCGACTTTTTGGACTTCGGAAATTTAAAAATGAATCGGTTGTATTTCGGCCGAAATACAACCGAAAGCATATTAGCCATACTCTATATATATATATATAATTAAGTTGAAAATCCAAAGGATTTGAGTGGTAATGTGCACCTGTATGATAAAATTAAATCTAACAACAAACATATTGTCCGAGCGCAATCCAATTGAGTCATTATTTTCTTGGTCTATTTGTTAGTGAATCAAAGGTATATTTCAGAAACTAAATTTTAGACCTAAGTTTTCTAACACAAACCATACTTTGCAATCAAGTTGACTTAAAATTTCAACAGTTTGAAATCAACAACTTTTTGATGAGTAATCAAATGAGACCAAAATTGGATGTACACTAAAATTAGTCTAATAATATAGGACAGAAATAGAGAAAGGGAACTGGAAAAAGACCCGGTTTTGGTTTAAACGAAATGCAACAAATGAGTTACCTCATAGTAGAAATCCTCTGCATAAAGCAGAGCTGCAAAATAGTCAGAATAGGTATCCCGTGACAATGGCATTTTTAGCACCGGTGGTACAATGTCTTTCTTTATCATCTCCTCTATGTTTTTTGGTATCTCATATATCTGAGTGCCACCCTTTCCAACTTCCTTCGGATATTTAATTACACTCGGACCAGGTCCAGCATTTGACGAAGAAGAGGCTATAAACTCTGCTGGTAGAGGTGGCTTTGAAGCCTGAGAATTCTTAGGCGAGTTTGATTTGACAACATACTGCATACAAGAGCCAATTGCGGGTTTAGTAATCAAATTATTAGACAAAGAAGTAGCAGTATGATTTGATTTGATATCTGATTATTAGACAAAGAAGTAACAGTATGACAACATACTGAAGATTGTAGAGTTTTTGTGGAGAAAGAATTCGTCGAAGTGTTTGATTTGATATCTGATTGGGCAAAAGAAACAGCAGCTGGCATTTGAGGAGATGAAGATTGTAGAGTTCGCTCACCAGAAACAACAGCAGCTGGCCTTTGAGGAAATGAAGATTTGATATCTGACCCATCAATGGCAAGTTTTATGACGACTGTACTGGCAACCTTCTCTCCTAGCAAATTGCGCAAGGTGTTATTCAGGCACTCACTGAAAATGGAGTAGTCATAGAGACCTCCATCCATGGCGATCACTGTTCTTTGTGTAGGTGAAGTTAAGGTGTCACGGCCAAGCTTTTTGAGGATACCATATATGCCAGCAGCTGCCAGCCGGGCCCCACGCTGCGCCACTATGTCGCAGATGCTGATGACTAGTTTTCTTGTTTCCAGGGAAGTGCTTTGGATCTACAACAGTCAAGATCAGTATATCTAAAAAATATAAAACTAATATGTATTAGCAGAAGAGTGAGGCTATGGTAATATGCATATTACTTGTAGGCCCGCGCTATGGACTCACATGTCCGTTTTTAAAGTCCAAACTGTCAATCTAAACTATTCAAGTTGATCTTAATATGAAAATGTACTTGCAGACCAAATTTTACATCTAAACTGTCAATCTAAACTATTGCAACTACATTTTCACATGGAGATCATGTTTAACTGTTCGGGTCGGCTATTCAAGATTTGAAAATAAAGACATGGATCCATAGCATGAATCGATCCGTAATATGCATAGTACCATAGCCTCATTCTTAGAAAAACATAAAATATACAACAATAGAAAAATGAAAAGGAGAGAGTACCCCTAAGATTTCTTTGAGCATAGTAGCCACAATTTTGAGATCTGGGGATGAGTCATGGTGCATCGCCGACATATACGGTGTCCTAGCATTGAATGAATTATATTAGAGATAATTTACGTTGATTATAAAGGGTCAACGGCTCAATGCAAATAAAATAAAATAAAATACATTCAAATGCTAAACAAGACAAAACACTTCTTCTGGGCAAACTTTCTGATACATATACTGGTACAAGGCTCGGCTGGTACAGGTACTGTTCCAGATTAAGAGCAAATTTGTTAAGTCTATTAGGAAAAGTTTTTAAGCATCCATAGACACAAAAATCTGGAAAAAATAAAACAAAGAGAAAAATAGATCAAAAGCAATACCTTAGTATGAACGGGAGTTTGAGTTTTTGGGGCACAACCACTCCAAAGAGTGAAGATTCTTGTGCCATCCTTAGCAGAATTCTTCTCACAATTTCTCCCAGGTACATGCCCGAAATCAATTTCTCATAAATCTAGCAGTTCAAAAAGAATAAACAAATGAAATGCTAAGGTTATAACTTATAATTTATAGTAGACATGAAGGAATAAAAAAATATCGAAGATAGGCATACCTGCTTGCCAGGATTTAGGCTTTCAAAATCTAACGCTTTGTCATATTCCGTTAATGGAAGGAGATAATTAACGAGATATGACCTGAAGTTCCCCCACTCCATATTTATTACCTAGTGAAGAAATAAAAAAAGTCAAGTACTGCTAGTTCTAATCTGTGAAGATAGTAATAGACCTGGGTGCCTCTCAAATATCATAGTTTTTGATAGACTACATATTTTGAAGTAGAATTTGTATATGTTGCTCTACAAGACAGCAAAACTAGCAAATACCCCTGAAACACATAAATTCATGCTCACCCTGGCCCTCTACAGCATGATTTCATGGGTAAGCTCCTGCCACTGTCTATTTTCTTATATAAAATAAGAGTAAGACTTGGGTGCTATGGATAGCATAAGGCCATCCATGCTACGGTCTTAAAAACCAATCATGTAAATTGCAAACTTCGATTTAAGTAGTTCAATAAATTAGTTATATGATGAACTTGTAGAATACCAATTTTTACTAATTTTGGAATTATTTTACTATTTTTTATGATTTATAAAAGATTGCAAAAATAGCTTAAAATATTGCCAATTTTCTTTTATTTATAAGTCATTTTTTTGTCATTTTTCGTAAATCACAAAAAAATAGTAAAAAAATTTCAAAATTAGTAAAAATTGGTATCCTACAAGTTAATTATATAACTAATTTATTGAACTACTTAAATCAAAGTTTAAAATTTATTTGATAGGTTTTCGAGACCGTAGCACGAATAACTTTATGCTATCCATATCACCCAAGACTTACTCATAAAATAAATGCCATCACTTTCCCCTCATTTATTTAAAGTGGTATTTTAGACTATAAAACTAAAGATTTCAGAAGGTAGTCGATACCAGGCTTTTGTTACTTGATCCATATACAAAAAATTATCGGTATCCTCTGTAAAGTACAAACACATACCATATGATCTCCAGATTTTGGAATAGCATTTGCCCGTTCAACATATGTTGCATTTGTACCGGTACCTAAAACTAAAATCACGGCAACATATACATCACTGTCCTTGAGCTTACTCGCACGCATCTCAATAGCCATTGCATCTGCCACCTGTCGCAATCTCTCTACTGGTGTGGCACATTTCCTCTCAACCTCAGTGAAGATCTCTCTTACTCTCCTCCAATTCTTGCCCTCCCCTATCCGCTCCCCTATCCTCTCAACCTCAGCGAAGATCTCTCTCACAACCGCCCACCACCCCATGGCGTGGATAACGAATTACTTGTATATTTCCTTTGAAGCTTTTGTGAAATTAGAGGGCTTAAATAGATATGTGAGGGGTTGAATGGAGGCCTGTACCAGTGAGACCCACACTCACAGTGAGAGAAGCCGAGCAAACAAGAACATGACTAATGTGGCGCGAATCAGGAATGGTTGAATCTTCTCCAGTTCTGAAAATAACGGATATCTCAATTAGTCTAATTTGTGAAGTGGAAGTGGACGGTTGACTAGTGCGTTGTTCTGGGACATTCTTAGTAATGGAGGGGATATGATCCATGCCTTAATGACTAAGGAGATACATTCTGAGATTTATATATTAACGAGGGAGTATGATTCCATGCCTTTAATGAATAAAGGAGATAGATTCTTTATCATCATGTGGAATTCAGAGTAGGTCTGATGGCCGTCGGACCTATTTTGGTTCGATGGGTGAAATGACTATTTGATTGCATCAAGATCCGTGCTAATTACATTAATATTCATGCAGATCTGTTTTAATTTCTGTGCGCACTAATTTTGATTCTAATAGTATGATGTTAGAGCTAATTGTATCTAAAAGTAGGTCCGATGTCCATCAGACCTACTCCTATCTCCATCATGTGATATGTAATTAATTTTGTGTAATTTATTAAAAAGACACACCCGCACTACGTGCAAAAAACAAGATGAAGCCATTGATGGGATCAACATGGATATTTTTTTTAAATCTAATCGCTGAATTTTTTTTTTTGCCTGAATCTCAACACAGATGAATAGTTTGATTTGACAAGTAGCGGAGTCATTTCCATCAACATCTGCTACATGAAAAGCAAAATGCTGCTCTCTCTCTCTCTCTTCAAATAAGAGAAGAGAGAGACAGAGGAGAGAGTAACAGAGATTTGAAGAGCACCGGATCTCATTCTTCATTCATGTAGTCCAAATTCGTATTGCACATGCATTAAACTAGAATTTGTATTCTCTGTATTACTACATAGGCATTGTTTTGATTCGGATTGTTTTTAAACTTTGCACGAATATTAAAGCACAAATAATATTGTTCCCTGCGCTATCCTTGATCACAACATGGCACCTTTTTTAGTTAATCTGAAGCCGTAGAGTAGTGAATTTTATTGTGGGGCATTACATAAAAATACGCATCCAATAAACCGGACAGACTCAAAATTACATGCTAAATTATAGTTGTTAAATTATAGAGATGCTCAAAACAGAATAACAATCCAAAATGTTTCACTTCCGATAGCAAAACGAATAAATAATAACTTTAGGAAAGTATTATTATTCGTTTAATTCGTTGAGTTTATTTATAAACTTGGATCAACAATAAGAAATAAAAATGATACTAAATAACCCTCCTCTATTATTATTTGTAATTTATTTTCTTGAGAATATGAATAATAATTTCGGGGGAAAATGTCGTCAAATTTTAGAATAAATTGAAGAAGCGTCAACAAAAACATTTTAAGTATAATATGGTTATTATTCAGGAACCTTGTTATACAATTTTCTTTAATTATACTAAATTTATTGAATTGCTTCAATTAGATGTGAACTATTTATTTGATATTAATCAGATCAAGCTAATGTTATTACATATCTCTTATTAGGATCCAAATCTACTGCGATTCTTTACCCATGAACAGTACCCTACAATTCCTGCTTTTCCAAATCCAATATTGTTTCGAGATTCATGCAAAGAAAAATTAGCTGTTTTGAGATACGTGCACAAAAATTATTGGACGGCTAAATTTGAAAAGATAGATATATATTTTAAGATTACTATTCATCTTTAAGGATCGCAGCAGATGTGAATCCCTATTATTATCTATCATATTTAATCTGAATCGTTGGAATTAAAATATATAATTGAAATCCCATAATTAAAAAAATTTCATTGTTTTACTTTTATGTGATGTGCCTCATGTGCAGCAGATAATGAAACGATATAAATTAATAAAGTGGTTTTTAAACTTTGCGTAGTGGATCGCACAGTCACACTGCTTAATTAATTTGTTCCTTTATCATGAGCCAAGTAAAGTACCACCAATTTGGTACCCTTTTCATGTAAATCTCATATTAAGTGGTATTTTGATGTCAGGTGTGCGCTTATGTCGGTGACACATCGGTTATAGGGTGTTCAAATAGTTCAGTTTATTTGGTTTTAAACCGAACCGGAAAATTTCAGTTTAAATGGTTCGGTTGATTTTATGAAATATTTTGGTTTAAATGGTTTGGTTTAGTTTTGAATTCTTAAAACCGAATAAACCAAATCGACCGATTTTATTAATAGTTTGAGATTTCGTGTATTGTTTTGGTTCATTTTCAATTTTGAATCTACGTGTTTGATTTTTTGAGATTGAATTCCTTTATTCGGTTCAACCGAACAAATCATTTATTAATAGTTTGAGACCATTTATTTTCGGTTCAACCAAACAATTTATTTATTCCTCTATTCGGTTCAACCGAACAAACCGAAGTTTAAATCGGTTTTGTCGGTTCGGTTTTAATTCGGTTTGGTATTTTAGTTTGATCGGTTCGGTTTGATTTTCAAAAACTAAAAAAAAATTGATTTAATTATTTTATTTCGATTTGGACCGAACCGACCGGTTGAACACCCCTACCATTCTACCCCTGCACCCATCATGGGCCGTATTAACAATGCCGGTTGATACGTAATATCTAAGGGAGATATTCCGTACGTTGATTTGGGAGGTTTCTGAGAATCTCCCTTTGATAGCACGTATTTTGGAGATTCCCAAAAACCTCCCAAATCCACATGCAGCCATGCAGGCTATCTCCCTTTGATAACACGTATTACCATTCAAATAGAAATTTAATTAATTTTATTCTGAGAATAATATGTTTTGTTAGATGCGTCCATAAAAATCTTTGTAATGTTCATTCTTAAAATTAAGTATTGCTGCGCGTATTGTACTCAATTTTTTAATTTTACGTGTTGCCAATGCTATATGCTTATATATATGGGACCAGTATTCTCTGCGGAGATAATTGGACAGCTCAGATTTATTCTCATTTAATGAGTGCTCGAGATAATGAAGGAGGCAGTATTAATTTTGCTTTGAGCTTCGTGCTAAAATCTTATTTGGTCCGTCCGATCAAAATAAACATACCAGATTAAAAGAACCGCACTTGTAGAGCTCCGCAGAGAATGTGATTCCTATATATATGTGCTGCACGCATTAGATTTTAAACATTCCCTGGTCATGCAATGTGTTAATGTGATAAAGGAACTCACCACCGTGAGTGTTTGAGCAGTAATAGGAGTAGAATTAGAGTGTTTTTAAGCTCATTAAGTATTTTTGTGAGTTTAATTTAAAAAAATATTGGATTAATTTTAAATAATTTAAACTGTTGAAATCGATTACTTGTGAGTGATACATTTACATGTTAAATTTACAAATTTTCAAATTAATTTAGTATAAAGTTAAGCAGTAAACAATAGATGAAAAATGATCACATTAAAATTAATTTATATTTTTTTTCTAACTGCTTGTCTTTATATTGCATTAATTCAATTTTTTTTAAATTTGACTTGCAAACAAATCTCTCGTGATGTAGATCAATTTTAATGATTTAAATTCATCGTTCGTAGTCAATATTAAGTTTTTTTTTTAATTAAGCTCACAAAATAGCTTGGTGAGCTTAGAAAGACTCTGGTTCTACCCGAGTAATAGCGAAGAAGAAGTGATTTTATTCACGTTTTCTTTATCATAATACTAATTACATATTTACATGTAATCAAGAGCGGAATTAAACTTTCAAATTACGAGGATCAAATATGAATAGAAATCAATTCTATAAAATTATCATACTAAGTACGAGAGTCAATTTTACACTATCCATAACATTTTAGACTAAACTATAAAAAAAGATATCTTCTAAACTATGAAAAAAACTATATACGTATAAATACAAACTTTTTAAAAATAAATAAAATCAATTGATTTAATAACTTCTCTATAGAGTAGGTCCGATGGACATCGAATCCATTTTTAGATCCAATGAGCTCCAAAACCGTATGATTCACTTTAAGATCGACACGCACGAAAATTAAAACAGACACATAAATTTTAAATCGAAGCACACACATCTTAAAACAGGTTAGACAGTAATTGAATCTTTTGAAAAAAGTAGATTCCATGAGCATCGGACCTACCTTCTTAAGGTCTCTGGCGAAGAAGGTGAGAGAAGAAGTCAGATGTTCATTTCGCATCTAATGGATGTCTCCAGTTCTTGGTTTAACACATTATTAATTTATAAAAGGATCTATATGAAAGAGTTAATGTAACGGATCTCTAACCAGGAAAACGAAATAGCAAAATAAATTGGCCTATTTAAGAAGAATAACATAAATAGAAGAGCGATATTTAATACGGTATAAATTTGTCAATTAGTATAATTATACGCTGTATTTTCGTTCTCTCGGTCCATAGACGCACCCCAAAGGCCCAAACCAAAAGCAACGATTTCTCTGGTCCACAAATCAGGGACTAATAACTAGAGAACAGAGATTTATTTAAATATATAAGAGTGCGTACCCTCTGAGATATTTCCATATTTGGCGTGACCGACGTTTCCGGTGTCTATTCGGAGATAGCGCGGGGTCCAGTAATATTTTAGCTTTGAGATTCGTGCAGAACGTATTTTAACGGTTGAAATTTTCCATAAAGTCAAGAAGAAAATGAGATATCTCAGAGGATTGAATGAGCAAAGTCGCGAGTTCGCAACTCTCCGTTTCTTTCCGTAAACCTCTCAAGTCTCAACACATTCTTTTCTTTTTCTTTCTTCTTTCTTCTTTCTTCTTTCAATCGTCTTTGTTTTAATTGAAACCTATACGAATGGAATCCGAGCGTCGAGAGTTGCGCGACGACGGCAGAGGCGCTTCGTTCTATGCCTCTTCTTCTTTCGCGACGCGTTATCCCTCCGACGTCGGATTGAGTCGTAAGAATTTACATACAGTTCTTAATCGTTGATCAGTTTCTCTGATTTTGGGGACGTAACGGAAGAAAATTTTATTTCAATTTTTTTTTTGTGAGGTACCATTTGGTCTTTTCTCCTGTAGTTTTCTCTGTGTAAATTAATGGTCTTAATGAAATTTACATGAGGCCTTCGTCTGGTATAAAAAAAAGAAAGGTTGGTTTTATAGATAAAAGGGAAATAATTACTTGAATAATACTGCTAAAGATTTATGTAAATTTAAGTCTCGTTCCTTTGAATTTTAATATAAATTTATGTCTTAATTGATTCAGGTACTGGTATAATGGCACTAGGTAGTTCTTCACCGCGTGATCAAGTGCGGCAATTGTTATACAACACAGATTCAACATTTCTCGGTAAGGATCAAGCAATACTATACTTTGAATTATTTTTCAAGGAGTATATATTTTGAGTAAAGTATTGAAACTTGTGTGTCAGGAATCTGGATGACATCTGGTTGTGTCGTATGCTCAAGCATGTAATTTTCTCAGCTGTATAAATTTTATGGCAATCCATGTTGTACTTTGTACTAGTTTTAATCTCATTAAACATGACATGCCTTTCCTCCATCATTTTTAACATGTCACTTCTCATCATTCAAAGTTGGGCCCACTTATACCGGGTGAATCCCTTTCTTATTGACTCTTTCTGTTTCTGCAACTAGTTCAACAGATAAATTTTCTCATTTAATTCTCTCCTTGAATCATGAACAATTTTTTTGTGTGTGCAAGTGTTGATTATACTTTTACACTGAACAGAAACAAGACGTTGCAGTGGTCCACCTGGTCCGTCTTTGCAGGACCCACTGCTGGACCACTCCTACCATGAAGACCTAGAGCTAGAGATTCGTCGTGACCGCTTGCGTGAGGTTGCTGTTAGGATCGAGCTTGCTCACTATCGTATGCTGGAAGCGCATGACATGCGGGCCCTAGCTATTGCTGAGCGGGATCCTTATGCCCGCCGCATCCCTTTCTACCCTGCTCTACCTCCTGACAACGGCCAGATCCAAGGGGAGAGAAGCAAGGTACAAAAGGACCTGAACATGGGGCCAGACAAGAGCCCCAGAGCTGGTGTTGTAGGGCCTCCAATTCTGAGGGAGGAGGTTGTACCTCATGCGGGGCTGGATGGAGCTAGGTCTCACTACCAGCCCATTGGGCCTGTTGAGGCAGTGTGTCCAGTGGGACCCGCCCGAGATGTTCGGATAGATGAGAGATCGAGTCATGATCCTATTTATCAGAATCAGTTTACTGGATATGACATGATGCGTCCGCCTCAAATCATACATGAATTACCACCACCCTTAGTGGTGCCTGTACCAGTACTGGTACCAACTACTCAAAATGTGAGACACTTATTTGTTATTTAGACTACCTACTTTGTTGATTAGGCTTAGCATCAACCTTTTCTTTGGGATGGAATAGGAAAAATGATTTCAAAACCTCAGCACATATGTAACTGTGTGTGTTGTTTTTACCAATTTTATCAATTTTACCAATTACCAATTGTTATATCTTTTTGCATTTGTATGACAGAAGACAGGGTCATCAGCTGACACCAACAAAAAGCGCAAGAAAGAGTATGGCTCAGAAGTGATTCAGGTCAAGCCTACAATGAGCTGGTCAAAGTGGCCATGTGTGTGGTGCTCTGTAAACTTTGACAGCAAAGAGGTCATGGATGCTCATCTCAAGGAGCAACATCAAGGCTGCATAGGTAATGGGCGAAGTGAATCTGAGAATATTGAGAATAATAGGAATGAGGAAACAAGACCTGGTTTAACCGTGATGGGTCATGGTGATCAGGAGGAGGTATGGTCTTTTATTGCACATCCTAGTACTGATAATTTATTAATTCAAATACCTTACAACATATCATGGCACGTATCATTTGCAACTAAGAAATTTGCACTCTGTAGATATCTGAGGTATCAGAGCCCTGCACCAATAAAAAGATCCCGCTCTTTTTATCTCCAGCAAACTTAAAGCGAAAATCCAATGAGTTACAGAAAGGGGATGTTGTGTCTACCTTAGAAAACAAAGAGGTTGCCAGTTCGGATATGAATAAGAAGATCAAGCTAGTATTGCCTCTATTTTGCTCTACAAGGAAATCCGATGAATCTAACAAAAAGGAAGTTGAGCCAACCCCTGAAGACAAAGAGATTGCTGGCTCCAGTACCGCTAAGAAGATGAAGCTATATTTGCCCCCGTCGAACTTAAGACAGATACCGAATGAACTTGTACAAACCCCAGAAGACAAAGAGATTGCTGGTTCCAGTATTAACAGAAAGATGAACCTAGATTTGTCTCCCTCAAACTTAGAACAGATTCCCGATGAACCAAGCAAAGAGGAAGTAGTGCCAATCCCAGAAAACAAAGAGATTTCTGGTTCCAGTATTTACAGAAATATGAAGCTAGATTTGTCACCATCAAACTTAAAACAGATACTCGATAAACCAAGCAAAGAGGAAGTAGTGCCAATCCCAGAAAACAGAGAGATTGCTGGTTCCAGTATTTACAGAAAGATGAATCTAGATTTGTCTCCATCGAACTTAAAACAGATACCCAATGAACCAAGCAAAGAGGAAGTAGTGCCAACCCCAGAAAACAAAGAGGTAAGATCCATACTCTTGCAATCATTCTCTCTCTCTCTCTCTGTTTTTTTTTTTTTTTGAAAAACTTGACAGCGTCTCTCTCTCTCTGTATCTGTCTGTGTATGTATAAGCTCACTCACTCTTTCAGAAACCAGCTACTGGTGTGATGAAACCCGGTTGGGTTGTGCCAGAGGATGGGTGGTTCTGCGACCTGTGCAAGATAAACACGCTGACCAAAAGGGCCCTAGATGATCACTTTCATAGTAGCGCTCACCTCAAAAAACTGAATGCACTACCTGATGGGTCCCAGAATTCTGAACCTGCTAGTAAGATTGTGACAGAGAAGCCTGTCCAGGGAGTATCTCGAGCTTTGTCAGTGCCAGAGTTGGAGGAACAAAAAGAAAAAACCTCCAAATCTATACTCATGCCTCAATTGGATAAACTAAAAGAGGTATCTCAAGCTGTGTCAGTGCCAGAGTTGGAGGAGCAAAAACAAAAAACCTCCAAATCTATACTCATGCCTCAATCGAATAAACTAAAAGAGGAATCTCAAGCTGTGTCAGTGCCAGAGTTGGATAAACAAAAAGAAAAAATTTCTAAATCTATACTCATGCCTCAATCGGATAAACTAAAAGTGGTACCTCAAGCAGTGTCAATGCCAGAGTTGGAAGAACAAAAAGAAAATACCTCCAAATCTATACTCACGCCTCAATCGGCTAAAGAAAAAGAGGCATTGTCTCAAGACAAAGGGAACCCAAGTTCCAGTGATAGGATGGTGATTATAAAAGGTCACGAAAAGGTAAGCTCTTCATCCACTCTGCACCATATACCTAAATTGGTGATATGTGGTTGACTAATATTTGTTATTCTATTCTGGCATGAGACTATGCCAACTGTTTTTCTGTCTGAAAGGTAAACACTTAATTCTTGTTTTTTTCTCCTTTTTACAGACAGCGCAACCAGCTCCGAAGTTCTCCAAGATGAAAAACGGTGCACCAGTTAATGGTATCTCTAAGCCGTTTCTGGTCATGAAATATGGTAAATGGTTCTGCAATCTTTGTGGGACAAAGCAGATGAGTGGAAACATCAAAGAGGATCACATAAAAGGTAAGAAGCACATGATGAATCTTCAATCTTATGGGTCCCTGAATTCTGAACCTGCCAATAAGATTGTGGCAGAGAAGCCTGTCCAGGGATTATCTCAGGCTGTGTCAGTGCCAAAGTTGGAGGAAGCAAAAGAAGAAACCTCAAAATCTATACCCATGCCCCAAACGGATAAACTAAAAAAGGCAACATTTCAAGACAAAGGGAACTTGGAGGAAGCAAAAGAAGAAACCTCAAGATCTATACCCATGCTCCAATCGTATAAATTAAAAGAGGCAGCGTCTCAAGACAAAGGGAACCCAAGTCCGAGTAATATGGTGATTCTGAAAGGTCACAAAAAGGTAAGCTCTTTATCTACTCTGTACTACAATATATACCTAAATTGGTGATTTGTCAGGAAGACCCTATATTGTTTCTCAACACCATACTGATTAAGGCAGTAATTGTTCACTAAATGATGTCCAGATAGCATCAGTTAACACAGTTCCTGGTTTGTTTGTTATTCTATTCTTGCATAAGACTATGCCAACTAGTTTTCTGTCTAATAGGTGAATACTTAATTCTTGTTCTCCATTTTACAGCCAGCACAACAAACTCCTAAGTTCTCCAACAAGAAAAATGGTGTACCGGTTAATGGTATAACTAAGCCGGTTTTGGTCATGAAAGATCACCAATGGTTCTGCAAGCTTTGCGAGACAAAGGGGATGAATGAAAGTGCCAAAGAGAACCACATAAAAGGTAAGAAGCACTGGATGAATCTTCAATCTCAAGCTGTGTCCCACAGACCAGAACCTAATAAACCATCTGCCAAGCACTCGTGCCATATCTGCAATATATATTGCACAAATGAGAATAACCATATTGCGCATATTAATGGGAAGAAACACCGTGAGGCCTTGATGAAGCTATTTGAATAACCAGAAGGAACATTCAATTAATGATGATTTCTGCATACTTTTTTTTTTCTAGCAAGAGATTCCCTCGTACTTCTGGTGTTTGTGTTCAGTGATGTCACAAATTGGTTTGGGGGAAGCGGTTGGGGAGGGAGAGATAGGGTAAAATAATGGGGTTGTTTATAGCTTTATTACTGGAGGAATTGTAATAAGAAGTGATTAGAGCAGTGTAGTCCTTGCAATTTTGGTTCCTTCTGAAAAAAATACCAAATTATCAGTCCATTTTTTTTGTACTGTTAGCAAATTTTGCAGCGGTGCTCTTGTCACTAGCAACTGCAACTCTTCACTTGTTGCAACTGCAATTCTCACTTGTACCTCTGTAGCAAAACTATCCTAGAAAACTGTTGAGAATTGTATCTTTGTTAGGGACTTATTGGGAAATAGAGAATAGATAATAGTCTAGGGACTTATGTGCAAGAATGTAAAGGCTACTCATTAATGAATAAACTAAGTTTTTCAGCTTCATTAAATCTTTTAAAACTATAATTATGTAAATATTATTAATCAGTTAATTTGAATGGGTATAAGTTTGTGTCAATTTAGAAGGTACTTAATTCTCATCAAATAAATTGAAATCTTCAATGGTTAAATATCACTTTTCACAATCTTATTACGGATGAACAAACAAAATGAACTTTCTCAGTAAAATAGTTGTATATATACCGACCTTCATCTTTTTTGGTTAATCATGTTGTTTTTCTCTTCTTACTGTTTCATTTATTATCATTATTATAATTGTGGTTGGCATTCCATAATGAATTAAGTGCCTTTTGCCCTTTGGTTTACATATGCTGCACCACTGACATATACCATCTAGTTTCATTTATTTTCATTTGCCCTTTGAATCTATCCTTTTTTGAATGGTGAACAAAACGACTCCTAAGAAAAATAATGAGATCGGTTATTATGTACATGTATTTGCTTCATCATATGAAAACGGGAAAGGGAGTTGGAACAATGAGCCGTAAATGCACTTCGGTAACATATTAGCACCAAACTTGGGTGATAACTAGTTATAATTTTTCAATAAAAATCTTAACACTGTCACGCATTAACACCTAATTACGTGATAATAATATTTTACACAATCTACATGATAATGCCGTTCTAATATAAAAAAATTATTAAATATGGCGGATAGTAATGTCTGCTTTAGAATATCCTGGATAGGCAAAAATTTTCCTTTTTTTAGTACAAAAATAATTTCTTGAAAGGTATTGACTCAACCACACTAATTCAAGAAGTTTAAAATTAAATACCAGAGTGGCGTATTCAAGCACCATATGCCATATCATTTCATGGTCTATGTTAAATAACTGGTATTTTTCTTCAGAACCAGGTGGCGCTGTGTTCAAATGTGCCCTGATTGTGAGATTGAACTGGCTAGAGAGAAAATGAATACCGCGTTATTGGTACACATTTAGGGTTTAGGGTTTAACTCATCAAGACTAGTTGAGTCAGAAACATAAAATGTGCAGGTCGGTGCATCTGAAATTCCGCGTCTATGGACTATGGTACACATTTATTAATACTTGAGACATTTTCTGAAAAAAAAATTTTAGAATCAACCTAAATATCATTTTTAATTTTACAACCTAAAAAATGATTGGAATTGAAAAAAAAAAACTTACTACGACCTTCAGACGAAAGCGGAAAACACAATGTAGGGGCCCGATCTGCAGATATCAGAACACTCGAAATTTAGATTTTTTTTTTCAGTTGAGGAAGAAGAAGAAGGTTTTTATAACTCCATCAAAACATGGAAAAAAAAATCTAAGACCAAATTGCCAACACGCTAGCTACAGAATTGTAGTGGGGAAACTTGAAAATTTGGTCAAGACCGAGTTGCCAACTCGGTCTGTGGGGAAAAAAAGATCCAGACCGAATTGGCAACTTGGTTTTTATTGCTTTGTAAAAATCCAAGCAATCATATAATTAGTTTTCTAAAATTAATTTTTTTATTTATGGTTTATAAAAAAAAATTCATGGCTGCGGGTGTAAAGTGGTGAATACTGAATACGTAACACGCACATGATGGATGTGTCACCGACATAAGCGCACACCTGACATCAAAATACCACTTAATATGAGATTTACATGAAAAGGGTACCAAATTGGTGGTACTTTGCTGTGCGATCCACTACGCAAAGTTTAAAAACCACTTAATTAATTTATATCGTTTCATTATCTGCTGCACATGTGGCACATCACATAAAAGTAAAACAATGAAATTTTTTTAATTATGAGATTCGAATTATATATTTTAATTCCAACGATTCAGATTAAATATGATAGATAATAAGAGATATGTAATAAAATTAGTTTGAACTGTTTAATATCAAATAAATAGTTCACGTCTAATTGAAGCAATTCAATAAATTTAGTATAATTAAAGAAAATTATATAACAAGGTTCCTGAATAATAGCCATATTATACTTAAAATATTTTTGTTGACGTTTCTTCAATTTATTCTGAAATTTGACGACATTTTCTCCTGAAATTATTATTCATATTCTCAAGGAAAAAAAATAAAAATAAAATAGAGGGGGGTTATTTAGTATCATTTTTATTTCTTATCGTTGATTCAAGTTTATGAATAAACTCAACGAATTAAACGAATAATAATACTTTCTTATAATACTTTCTTAAAGTTATTATTTATTCGTTTTGCTATCAGAAGTGAAACATTTTGGATTGTTATTCTGTTATGAACATCTCTATAATTTAGTATGTAATTTTGAGTCTGTCTAGTTTATTGGATGCGTATTTTTTTGTAATGCCCCAAAATGGAATTCACTACTTTACGGCTTCAAATTAACTAAAATACGGTGCGATATTGTGATTAGGGATAGCGCAGAGAACAATATTATTTGTGCTTTGATATTCGCTCAAAGTTAAAATTTTTTTTTTGAGTCATCTCACTTTACAAAACAGTGTCTATGTAGTAATACGGAGAATACGAATTCCAATTTAATGCATGTGCAATACGGATTTGAACCACATGAATTAAGAATGAGATCCGTACTCTTCGAATCTGTTTTTCTCTCTCCTCTGTCTCTCTCTTGTCTTATTTGAAGAGAAGGATAGAGAGAAAAAGGAATAGCAGAATTTTGCTTTTCAAGCAGCAGATGTTGATTCATCAATGACTCCATCTTGATTAATGGGGCCACTCATAGATAAGAATATATCTCCTTAGTCATTAAGGCATGGAATCATATCCCCTCCATTACAAAGAATGACCCAGAACAGTGCACTAGTCAACCGTTCACTTCCACTTCACAAATTAGACTAATTGAGATATCCGCTTTTATTAGAACTGGAGAGGATTCAACCATTCCTGATTCGCGCCACCACTAGTCATGTTCTTGTT
Organism: Carex cristatella; assembly: GCA_024447775.1. Classification (NCBI taxonomy): domain Eukaryota; kingdom Viridiplantae; phylum Streptophyta; class Magnoliopsida; order Poales; family Cyperaceae; genus Carex; species Carex cristatella. The sequence continues at coordinate 1,315,749 of JAJHPF010000010.1, forward strand.
TGCTCGTCTTCTCTCACTGTGAGTGTGGGTCTCACTGGTACAGGCCTCCATTCAACCCCTCCCAAATAGAGAGGGTCTTTCCATAACTGTCCAATCCGCTTTAAGATCCGTGTACACGGATATTAAGTGAATGCGCACGGATATTAAACAATGTGCACATCTCTTAAAGCGAATGGGACGGTTATAGAATCCATCGAACTCCGTTTGTGTCCGATGCATCGGACCCAAACTGCTCTCCTCAATCTATTTAAGCCCTCCAGTTTGAGTTTCAAAGGAAATATACAAGTAATTCGTCATCCACGCCATGGGGAGGTTGGACACGGCTTTGGCGGTTGTGGCGGCGGTCGCCGTGGCGGTGGCGGTCGCCGAGGCAGTTGTGGTGGTGAAGCGGAGAGGGAAGGGCACGAAGTCGGGGAAAGTAATTAGAGAGATCTTCACTGGGGTTAAGAGGAAATGTGCCATGGAGAGGTCGGGGAGGGTGGACGCGGCTGTGGCGGCTGTGGCGGCAGCGGTCGCCGTGGCAGTTGTGGTGGTGAAGCAGAGAGGGAAGGGCACGAACTGGGGGAAAATAAGAGAGATCCTCACTGAGGTTGAGAGGAAATGTGCCACACCAGTAGCGAGATTGCGACAGGTGGCAGATGCATTGGCCGTTGAGATGCGTGTTGGATTGACATCAGACGGTGGAAGTAAGCTCAACGACAGTGATGTACTTGTTGCCGTGATTTTAGGTACCAGTACAAATGCAGCATATGTTGAACGGGCAAATGCTATTCCAAAATGGCACGGGCTTCTTCCTAAATCTGGAGATCATATGGTATGTGCTTGTACTTTACAGAGGATACTGATAATTTTTGTATATGGATCAAGTATCAAAAGCCTGGTACTGACTACCTTCTGAAAGTCTTTAGTTTTATAGTCTAAAACACCTCTTTAAATAAATGAGGGGAAAGTGATGGCATTTGATAGCATGAATTTATGTGTTTCAGGGGTATTTGCTAGTTTTGCTGTCTTGTAGAGCAACATAAATGAATTCTACTTCAAAATATATAGTCTATCAAAAACTTTGATATTTGAGAGGCACCCAGGTATATTACTATCTTCACAGATTAGAACTAGCAGAACTTAACTTTTTTTTTTATTTTTTTCTTCACTAGGTAATAAATATGGAGTGGGGGAACTTCAAGTCATCTCTCCTTCCATTAACGGAATATGACGAAGCGTTAGATTTTGAAAGCATAAATCCTGGCGAGCCGGTATGCCTATCTTCGATATTTTTTTTATTCCTTCATATCTACTATAAATTATAAGTTATAACCTTAGCATTTCATTTGTTTATTCTTTTTGAACTGCTAGATTTATGAGAAATTGACTTCGGGCATGTACCTGGGAGAAATTGTGAGAAGAATTCTGCTAAGGATGGCACAAGAATCTTCACTCTTTGGAGAGGTTGTGCCCCAAAAACTCAAAATCCCGTTCATACTAAGGTATTGCTTTTACTCTATTTTTCTCTTTGTTTTATTTTTTCCAGATTTTGTGTCTATGGATGCTTACAAACTTTTCATAATAGACTTAACAAATTTGCTCTTAATCTGGAACAGTACCTGTACCAGCTGAGCCTTGTACCAGTATATGTATCAGAAAGTTTGCCCAGAAGAAGTGTTTTGTCTTGTTTGGCATTTGAATGTATTGTATTTTATTTTATTTGCATTGAGCCGTTGATCCTTTATAATCAACGTAAATTATCTCTAATATAATTCATTCAATGCTAGGACACCGCATATGTCGGCAATGCACCATGACTCATCCCCAGATCTCAAAATTGTGGCTACTAAGCTCAAAAAAATCTTAGGGGTACTCTCTCCTTTTCATTTTTCTATTTTTGTATATCTTATGTTTTTCTAAGAATGAGGCTATGGTAATATGCATATTACCGATTGATTCATGCTATGGATCCATGTCTTTATTTTCAAATCTTGAACAGCCGATCCGAACAGTTAAATATGATCTCCATGCAGGCCAAGTTTTACATTTTTAAGATTTCTTTACTATTTTTTGAAATAGGTACAAAACCACCGTATTTTGATGGTCCAGAATTTTTCAAATCAAGTGATTTTTTACCTCTCTAAAAATAGTAATTTTTTTTATATGTAAAATTTGGTTAGCAAGTACATTTTCGTATTAAGATCAACTTGAATGGTTTAGATTGACAGTTTGGACTTTAAAAATGGACATGTGAGTCCATAGCACGGGCCTACAAGTAATATGCATATTACCATAGCCTCACTCTTCTGCTAATACATATTAGTTTTATATTTTTACATATATTGATCTTGACTTTTGTAGATCCAAAGCACTTCCCTGGAAACAAGAAGACTAGTCATCAGCACCTGCGACATAGTGGCGCAGCGGGGGGCCCGGCTGGCAGCTGCTGGCATATATGGCATCCTCAGAAAGCTTGGCCGTGACACCTTAACTTCACCTACACAAAGAACAGTGATTGCCATGGATGGAGGTCTCTATGACTACTCCAGTTTCAGTGAGTGCCTGAATAACACCTTGCGCAATTTGCTAGGAGAGAAGGTTGCCGGTACAGTCGTCATAAAACTTCCCAATGATGGGTCAGGTATTGGTGCAGCATTACTTACCGCTTAGCATTCACAGTACCTTGAAGGGTAATTTAGGGTTAACTACCTAGAGTTTGGCTACTCTCATATGCAGTCCACCCTCTTTAACTTTTTTTATTTATTTATAAGATGCCTCCAGGCAGTGAGGTTGTTAAATGGTATATTAGGATAATTGAGTTTCCTCTTTACATAATTAGTGCCAGCTTCTGGCGTTGTGTTAGGACTTAGTAGAACAGAAACTAAAGTTATTTTCTCTGGTAGAGTATGTTACCTCAAGAGCTTACAAGAGCTTATTCTTTCTTAAATTGTAAAATAGCCTACAGGCAGTTCAAACCCAAAAATCAAACAAAACAAAAAAGGTAGAATAATTCGACTAATGATTTAAGAGCAAAAAATAACTGAAAAGGTAAAAAGATAATTTCTTATATATCATCCAATTTTCACAGGAAGACTTTTTGTTGCCATCAAGTTCATCCTGTACATATTATTTATTACCACATGCCATCAACTTCATACTAATTAATATGTTGTGGCAAAACTAGAAATCTCGGACTTCTGCTCACAGTTGGCATTTGCTTTCTCCACAAAAACTCTACAATCTTCATCTCCTCAAAGGCCAGCTGCTGTTGTTTTTGGTGCCAAATCGAACTCGCCTAAGATTTCTCAGGCTTCAAAGCCACCTCTACCAGCAGAGTTTATAACCTCTTCTCCGTCAAATGCTGGACCTGGTCCGAGTGAAATTAAAGATCCGAAGGAAGTTGGAAAGGGTGGCACTCAGATATATGAGATACCAAAAAACATAGAGGAGATGATAAAGAAAGACATTGTACCACCAGTGCTAAAAATGCCATTGTCACGGGATTCCTATTCTGACTATTTTGATGCTCTGCTTTATGCAAAGGATTTCTACTGTGAGGTAACTCATTTGTTGCATTTCGTTTAAACCAAAACCGGGTCTTTTTCCAATTCCCTTTCTCTATTTCTGTCCTATATTATTAGACTAATTTTAGTGGACATCCACTTTTGGTCTCATTTGATTACTCATCAAGAAGTTGTTGATTTCAAACTGTTGAAATTTTAAGTCAACTTGATTGCAAAGTATGGTTTGTGTTAGAAAACTTAGGTCTAAAATTTAGTTTCTGAAATATAATAAAATTTAGTTTCACGAAAAGGTAGGCTCTTTATCCACTCTGCACCATTATATATACCTAAATTGGTGATATGTCAGGTAGACTAATATTTGTCTCTCAACACCATGCCAGTTAAGGTAGTTATTGTCCTCTAAATGATACCTAGACATCATCAAGGTTAGCACGGGTGCTGGTTTGTTTGTTATTCTATTCTGGCATGAGACTATGGCAACTGTTTTTTCTGTCTGAAAGGTAAACACTTAATTCTTGTATTTTTTTTCCTCCTTTTTACAGACAACGCAACCAGCTCCGAAGTTCTCCAAGAAGAAAAACGATGCACCAGTTATTGGTACCTCTAAGCCGTTTCTGGTCATGAATGATGGCAAATGGTTTTGCAACCTTTGTGGGACAAAGCAGATGAGTGGAGACATCAAAGAGAAACACATAGAAGGTAAGAAGCACAAGATGAATCTTCAATCTTATGGGTCCCTGAAATCTGAACCTGCCAATAAGATTGTGGCAGAGAAGCCTGTCCAGGGAATATCTCAGGCTGTGTCAGTGCCAAAGTTGGAGGAAGCAAAAGAAGAAACCTCAAAATCTATACCCATGCCTCAATCGTATAAATTAAAAGAGGCGGCATCTCAAGACAAAGGGAACCCAAAGGTAAGCTCTGTACTACAATATATACCTCAAAATCTAAGTAGTAGGGTACAGACTCTAGAAAAGTAACATCAGATGATATAAAATATCGCCTAAGGGTAGGATTATACCACCAATAACCTTTTTGAGTCCCAGAATAGCTTACAAAGATGCATCGTAGCGATTTGGGATCAAGTTTGGTACGGCCTTGTTGAGTATCATATACATAACAGATGCAACCAAAAATCTTAGTTGGAACACATTATATGGTATTGCGCCACGAAGTACATAAAATGGCATGCGATTTATCAGGTAACATGTAGTCAAAATCGCATCTGCCCAGAAGCGATGAGGTACATGTCCATGAATCATCATAGTACGAGCCACCTCAAAAATGTGTTTGTTCTTTCGTTCGGCTACCCCATTTTGTTGAGGTGCATAAGCACATGATGATTCATGATGATACCATTATCATTCATATATTGCACAAATTCATTTATAAAATATTCTTTCGCATTGTCACTATGAAGAGTTTTAACAATAGTTTTAAATTGAGTTATCACAAAAGAACAAGAGGCTAAATTTTTTGCAAAGATTTATTGTCTAAATTTAATAATAAAAATCCAAGTTGCATGAGAGAAATCATCTACAAAAGTAACAAAATATCAAGAATCTGATATAGATTTAACTGGACAAGGGCCCCATACATCAGAATGCACCAAGGCAAAAATATTGTTAGATCGACTAATGACTCTAGGTAGGTGGGAAGCACAGACATGCTTTCCCTGGATACAGGACTCACAAACTAATTCTGAGATAGACTGAAATTCAGGACGTATCTTCTTCAAAACTTGGAGAGATGGATGCTCCAATTGATAATGAACCTCCTTCGCACTCCTAGTACTCAAATATGACACTCACTGAGGTGAGCTCTCCATGCAATACGGACCTTTGTCCTTGTATGCAGTACCAATCAACCTGTTCGTCCCCAGTTCCTGAAAGGTGCATTTAGTTGGAGTGAAGGTAACTGTGCAATATAACTGTTCTACTATTTTGCTCACAGACATAAGGTTTTTAGGAAAGGATGGGACATAGAAGACAGATGATGAAGACATATTTTGTGAAATCTGGGTGGATCCAATTCCTTCAATATTACAGGTAGAACCATTGGCTATTTGGACATGTGGTTGTGAGGTAGTGGTAAGTCCTGACAGTATACTTTTGTTACCAGTTAGTAGCACCTGAATCAGCAATCCATGATGGTCTAGACGCTACAAAACAGTTAGAAATCATATCTGAGTGGGCTAAAGTAGCCCTCGGAATCTGTGTCTGAGAGGTCATGTCGGCAGGAGTGAAGCCCAATTGCTCAAGTCGCTGAATAATTGCAGCAACTTCATCTAAATTGGAGCGATCGACAGGGGGCCACTTGAGCACGAGGAGGGAGTGGAGAACCTTTAGGGCGCTTCGGGCAGTCCACCCCACTCTTTGCAATAATGACACTGCACATTCTTCGAGCACCTAAAATCTGAATCAATCTCCATTTGAATCTAGAGTCAGAGAGGTGTGAGAGAGTGGTCTTTGTGTGGTTAGATCGGATCACACAACTTGCAAGTCGGATTGCCGCGCAGCGGAACAGTGGAGGAACTGAGCGACAGATGAACAGTGTACCACAGTAATGCAGGGACGGAACAGTGAGGGAGATGAACAGTCCTCACTAAAGTACCACACAGATGAACAGTGCAGCGCTAGGTTTTGGTCAGGCTCTGATACCATGAAAGTGAAAATTGGAAATTTCTATATATTTCAATTAACAGTACTGTACAAATATATAGATCGAAGGAAAATCTAAAATAGGAAAGAACAACTATTTCCTAATTACAGCTATTACTATGATTTCTTTCCTTTTAACATTTCTCAACACCATCCTGATTAAGGCAGTAATTGTTCACTAAATGATGTCCAGATAGCATCAGTTAACACAGTTGCTGGTTTGTTTGTTATTCTATTCTTGCATAAGACTATGCCAACTAGTTTTCTGTCTAATAGGTGAATACTTAATTCCTGTTCTCCATTTTACAGCCAGCACAACAAACTCCTAAGCTCTCCAACAAGAAAAATGGTGTACCGGTTAATGGTATAACAAAGCCAATTTTGGTCATGAAAGATAACCAATGGTTCTGCAAGCTTTGCGAGACAAAGGGGATGGATGAAAATGTCAAAGGGAACCACATAAAAGGTAAGAAGCACTGGATGAATCTTCAATCTCAAGCTGTGTCCCACACACCAGAACCCAATAAACCATCTGCCAAGCACTGGTGCTCTATCTGCAATATATATTGCACAAGTGAGAATGATCATATTGTGCATATTAATGGGAAGAAACACCGCGAGGCCTTGATGAAGCTAACGACTTTTGCATAACCAGAAGAAGCATTCAATTAATGATGTCGTAATTTTTATTTTGCTGCTGAATAGGTCACCAACTTTTGTTATAATAGCAAATTGGTTGGGGAGGGAGAGATAGGGTAAACTAATGGGGTTGTTTATAGCTTTATTATTGCAGGAATTGTAATAAGAAGTAATTAGAGTAGTGTAGTCCTTGCAATTATGGTTTCTTCTGAAAAAAATACCAAATTATCAGTCCAATTCTTTTGTACTGTTAGCAATTTTTGCAGCGGTGCTCTTGTCACTAGCAATTCTCACTTGGTGCTTCCCCTAAAAACAAATTATGAGAATGGAAGCTGCAGTGAGGAAGTAATTGTAATTGTAAAGATGCATAAATTGTTGGATACGAAGTCTCTTTTGACGCATGTCATCCCTGTATGGAAATACAGTTTAGAACTTAGAGCATCTCCATCTTACAAAACTTTTGAAAATTGTAATTTAACTACGTCACTGAGTTTAGCAATCAAAGATTCATAATTTCTAAATCACTCTATTTCAACAATTGATTTTGTAAAGAGAGGTAGAGCACTATAATTAATTTCGTCAATTAATTAGCCACGTATCATTAAACAAATGGTTTCTTTAAAAGCAAATTTGCTAATTTAGAATCTGTACTATATCCCAACAATTCTATTAGCAATTAACACATCAGTAATTCAAAAATAATCACCTAACTCTTAGAAGCAGACAAACACTAATGCAATCCTCCTAACAAGCCATCAATTATTTTCTGTCACTGTGTCAATTCAAACTTTGTACCTATATGACTTATATGGCATATTGCAGAAACAACTAATATAGCATGCAAAAAGACCCAAAGGTCGAAGGTACACACATAACTAAAAAGAAATAAGGAAAAGAGTTTACTGAATAGAAAAACAAAACTAATTTTGTTTTGCTTCATCATCTTTTGACCGCTTGACTTTATACTAAACTAGTTTGAAAAATTATAAATTTGATATGTAAATGCATCACTCGTGAAATAGATCGGTTTCAATAATTTGAATGTGTTATTTGAAGTCAATCTGATAGATTTTTGAATTAAGCTCACAAAAATGCTTGGTGAGCTTAAGAACACCCTAGTTCTACTAAAAAAAATAAAACTAATTTTGTCTTGTTTTCTTTTTAGTTAGTTCTCTGGTACATCTGTAGCAAAACTGTCCTGGAAAACTAAAATTATGCAAATATTATTAATCAGTTAATTTGAATGGGTATAAGTTTGTGTCAATTTAGAAGTTATTTAATTCCCATCAAATAAATTAACAACTTCAATGGTTAAATATCACTTTTCACAAACTTATTACGGATGAGCAAACAAAATGAACTTCTACCAGAATTGATATACGCCATATGATGAATAACACATCTACGGCATAAAAAATTAATATGGATATATGTACTATAAAATAGTTGTATACTGAACTTCCTCTTTTTTTGGTTAATCATGTTGTTTTACTCTTCTTACTGTTTCATTTATTATCATTATTATGATTGTGGTTAGCATTCCATAATGAATTAAATGCCTTTTGCCCTTTGGTTTACATATGCTGCGCCACTGACACACTCCATACATTTTCTTTTTCATTTATTTTCATTTGCCTTTGAGCCGAAATTTTTATTTATACCATATTAAAGAAAATAAACCAAATAACTATTGTTTTTGGAAAATTAGAAAAATACCACATCCGCCAATTGAATTGGCGGATTAAAAATGGAGTGTCCGCCATTTCATTTGGCAGACACACACACACACACACATATTTATTTATTTATTTAACAGAATTCTTCTAAAAACAAAGGTAAAACAAAACAAACTATGCCCATCAAATGAAATACAACTGATACTATGTCTGCCATGAATTCTGTAAAAAAAGAAAAGAATATGTCCGCCAAATGAAATGGCGGACCCCAGATAAGGTCTGTCAATTCAATTGGCAGATCTGCCCTTTTTCCAATTCAATCAGTGAACGCGGTAGAAATTGAATTATGTGAAAACAGTGGTTATTTGTTTTATTTTGTTTATTTTGTTTTAATATGGTATAAATAAAATTTCCGGCCCCTTGAGTCTATCCTTTTTTGAATGGTGAACAAAAGGACTCCTAAGAAAAATAATGAGATCGGCTATTATGTACATGTATTTTCTTATGTTGGATCCATATAATTTTGATTTTTGAATATACTTGTTTAATGATTTTTTGACATATATCAAAGTCCAAACTGATTGAAAAATCCAACTTTGTCATCGTAACTTGCCGTAAATACACTTCAGTAACATATTAGCACCAAACTTGGGTGATAACTAGTTATAATTTTCAATAGAAATCGTAACACTGTCATGCATTAACACCTAATTAAGTAGATAATCATTACATATTAAATTTGAAATGTCATACTTTACATAATGTACGTGATAATAATATTTTACACAATCAACATGATAATGTCATTCTAATATAAAAAAATTATTAAATATGGCGGGATGTAAATTTAATTAATTTTATTCTCAAAGGATTATATGTTTTATTAGATGCATCCAACCTTTTTTTTTTTTTTTTTTTCATATATTCATTCTCGAAATTAAGTATTGTTTGATGTGTTGTACTTTTTTTTTTTATTATTATTTTGAAGTTGTTGTTGGCCCATATATATAGTTGCCAATGCTGTATGTTGCACGTACGCATTATACTTAAAACATGTTTTATTATAGTTTTCTTAATATTTCTGAAAGCGGGAGAGAAGAAGTCGCATCCAAATTTGCTGAAATCTCCACCTCTATTTTAGAATCCTGAGACCTCCTCTTTCTTCTTTCTCTCTCCTAAAAAAATTGAGAAGAGAGAAAGAAAATAGAGGAGAGATTTGAGGGTCATGAAATCGGAGCTGGGGATTTCAGCTAATTTCAATTTAAAGAAGTCAGCTGTCTATATGGCATCTCAATGGTTCAGTTCATGATCTAATTAACACATTAATTTGATAAAAGCATCTATATAAAAAGAGTGAGTGTAACGGATCTCTAACCAGGGAAACAAAATAGCAAAATAAATTGGCCTATTTAAAAAAGAATAAATAAAAACAGAAGAGAGATATTTAATTAATTAAATATAAATTTGTGAATTAATAAAGTTAAATGAGCGAGGCTACGATATTATACAAAGCGCTTATCCCCCATACTACGAATCAATATCTGCTGTGATTTCAAAGGATCACATGGTCTTGCAATTCTAATATCATCAACTGTTCATTTATTAGAATACACAAATTTAAAAATAAGTTAATTTTTGTCCACAAATTTCAAAACATATGAACGGTTGGAATTGAAATCGCAGAATCCATGCGATCCTTTGGAATTGCAGCAGATTTATTTCCATCCATAACGTCATTTCCAAAGTTCAAAAAATCAATCCGAACCGCACAATGTAATTTCTATATGAAAATATATTTTGAGGTCAAATTTTATATTTTTTAAAATTCTTTGCACTATTTATTTAGATATGTGTAGAAAATATTATGGACCCTCTTAAATTAATGATTTTCTATTTTTCTAGAAAATAGTAATTTAAAAGAATATAATAATTATGTACTTTGCATATTACCGTTAAAATTTAGGTAGCAATTTTCTCAAAATTAGGCAGTCTCACTCAAATTAAATTCTGTCCGTATTCTGTTTCTCTGTGTCCATACGAATTCGCATCCTCTGAGATATCTCAAACTTTGCGTGACTTTTTGGAATATCTCAATCGTTCAATACGTTCTGCACGAATCTCAAAGCCAAATATTACTGGCCACCTATGCAGCCCCGAATAGGCACCGGACACGTCGGTCACGCAAAAATTGAGATATCTCAGAGGATACGGACTCGATACTCCATAGGATTGAGACTAGGTCCGATGCCCGTTGGACCTATTTGGTTCGATGGGTGTAGTGACCATCAGATTTGCATCAAGATTTGTGTAAAGTAATTAAAATCCGTGCTGGTGTTTTCAATTTCCGTGCGCACAGAACTTAACGATAATCGTACGGTGTTAGAGCTAATTGAACCTAAAAGTAGGTCCGATACCCACAAAAAGGAAAAAAAGAAAGAAAAAGCAACGTAATTTCTCTGGCCCACAATTCAGAGACTCACTAGAGATTCATTTCGATGGTCAGATTCATTTATGAAATACATATGAGCAAGTCGCGACTCTCGAGTTCGCAGCTCCAACTCTCTCTCTCTCTCTCTCTCCGATCGTACCACTCGGCAATTTAATTATTTTTTTTTCTTTAAACCGTCATTGCTCAGTTTGTAACCTAGCTAAATGGAATTCGAGCGTCGAGAGTTGCGCGACGACGGGAGAGGCGCTTCGTTCTATGTCTCTTCTTCTTCTGCCGCCGCGCGATATCCCTCCGACGCCGGATTGAGTCGTAAGTATTCATATAGAGTTTTTAATCGTTGATTAGTTTCTCTGATTTTGGCGACGTAACAAGAGATTTTATTTTTTTATTTTTTTTGTTAGTTGTTAGGTACTCTTTGTTCCTTTCTCCTGTAGTTCTGGCATAAACCCTTCCATTGCATTAAAAAAATAGGCATAAACCCTTCCATTGCATTAAAAAATAGGCATAAACCCTTCCATTGCATTAAAAAATAGGCATAAACCCTTCCATTGCATTAAAAAAATGGGCATAAACCCTTCCATTGCAATTAAAAAGTTCTTTACAGGTGCAAAAAACTACAGAAAACAATCTAACTACCCCGAATTAGCTATAGAAAACCCTGATACCAGTATTTGTCTCAGCACACACACCCGGCATCCTTAATCAGACACTGAAACTCTGACTGACTGACCCATCAGAGAGCCAATGTCTAGATTTCATCATGCAAGTGTTTCATACTTGACCTGGCATCAAAACTCAAGTTCCCCTAAAACCCTTATTACAAAACAACCAGTTCTGAAACAAAGAATAGCAACAAAACAGTTTGATATACCCAGTGTCAACATGACAGGAGGGTATACCTCAACAACTTTATTACAACTCATCAAGAGCAAACTTGCAAAATAAAGCAAAAAGTAATGATCCATCTTGCTGTCAAAATCGCTCTATCATCATGGGTACCAGCAACATTCTCAAAGTCTGGTACCGGCAGGGCAGAACTGGTACAAGCAGCTCTTTATCTGGCTGCTATTAGTGTGGAGCTGGTACCAGTCTCTTGTCCTAAAGCTGGTATAGGGCTGGGAGACATGGTCTGCAGAGGAACCATGTCTAAATGTTCTGGCATCCATTATGCCACCAAATCATGAGGTACCATCTTTCTAGCTGTATTGCCTGTCCAATAATCCAACATAGAGGAAGTCAATAATACAATATTTCTAACTGAAGGAAGAGGTGTATTCTCAAAACAGACTGAATTTCTACATTTCCAGGTGCACCAACAGATGGCACTTACCACCATGAGTATGGCTTGTCTCTGAGAGAGAGACAAAGTCATGGCATAGTTCGGAATATCAGATAAGGAATTCCAAGATTGATATAACTGTTGAAAAGTCCCCATCCAGAACCATATCTGAGACAGATAAGGGCATTTGAGGAATAAGTGTAAAGCAGTTTCCTCTTCCCCACTGTGTGTACAAAATAAACATGCAGATTGGCCTTGCCAACTAGCATAGGTTTTACTTACCGCAAAAGAACATTACTTCAATAATACTGCTATAGATTTTTGTAATTTCAAGTCTCGTTCCTTTGAATTTGAATTTAAATTTACAACTTTATTGATTCAGGTTACAGTATCAGTGCACTGGGTAGTTCTTCACAGCCTGATCAAGTACGGCAATTGTCATACAACACGGATTCAACATTTCTCAGTAAGGATCCAGCAATACTAAACTTTGAATTATTTTGCAAGGAGTATATATTTTGAGTAAAATATTGAACTCGTGTGTCTGCAACCTGGATGGCATCTGGTTGTCTGTGCCTATACTCAAGTTTGTAATATTCTCCAGATTATCAGTTGTATGTAATTTATGACTCCCCATGTTGTACTTCGTATTAGTTTTAATCTCATTAAACACAATGCACCTTCTCTCCATCTTTTTTAACATGTCACATCTCGTCGTTCCAAGTTGGGCCCACTTATGCTAGGTGAATCCCATTTCCTGCTGACTCCTGTTTCTGCAACAAGTCCAACAGAATTTTTTTAATTTATTGTCTCCTCAAATCACAAACCATTCTCTCCTGTGCAAGTCTTCATTTTACTTTTACATCAAGCAGAAACAAGACGTCACAGTGGTCCACCTGGTCCATCTTTGCGGGACCCACTGCTGGACCCCTCCTACCGTGAAGACCTAGAGCTAGAGATTCGTTGTGACCGCATGCGTGAGGTTGCCGATAGGATCGAGCTTGCTCACTATCGTATGCTGGAAGCACATGACAGGCGGGCCCTAGCTATCGCTGAGCAGGATCCTTATGCCCGCCGCATACCTTTCTACCCTGTGCTACCTCCTGACAGCGGCTGGATCAATAACACTAACACTGCACAAGGAGATAGAAGTGAGGTACAAAAGGACCTGAATGTGGGGCCAGACGGGGTCCCAAGGGCTGGTGTTGAAGGGCCTCCAATTCTTAGGAAGGAGGTTGTACCTCATGTGGGACTGGATGGAGCTAGGTCGCACTACCAGCCCATTGGGCCTGTTGAGGCAGTGTGTCCAGTGGGACCTGCCCGAGATGTTTGGATAAATGAGAGACCGGGTCCTGATCCTATTTTGCAGAATCCGTTTACTGGATATAAAATGATGCTTCTGCCTCAGATCATACATGAATTACCACCGCCCTTGGTGGTGCCTGTACCGGTACCGGTACCGACTACTGAAAATGTGAGACACTTATTTGTTATTTAGACTATCCACTTTGTTGATTAGGTCTAGCTTTTTCATTGTGTGTGTGTGTGTCGGGGGGGGATTCAGATCCAGTGAAGTAACCCAATCTTTGGGTTTTAAATCGGGACCGTCCGATTCGAATCCGAGACAATCCATCCGGATCTGAAGTGCACGCATCCCGAGAACGAATTCGAATCCCGAGACGGTTTTGAGCGACAGATTAGAATCGGACAGTCTTAATCCAAAACCCAAAGATTGGGTTACATTAGGTGATCCGGACTTGGGGGGGGGGTGCGTATCACTCTGAGATATCTCAATTTTTGCGTGACCTACGTGTTTCCTATTCGGGGATAGTGTAGGGGGCCAGTATTATTTGCACTTTGAGATTCGTGCAAAACTATTTAAATGGTTAAGATTTTCTATAAAGTCACGCAAAGTTTGAGATATCTCAGGGGATGCGATTAGGGGGGGGGTTGTAACTTTTATTTTTTACTTGTTTTTAGAAAATTTTACCAATTGTTATATCTTTTGCATTTGCATTTGTATGACAGAAGATAGGGTCATCAGCTGGCACCAACAAAAAGCACAAGAAAGAGTATGGCCAGGAGGTGATTCAGGTGATTCAGGTCAAGCCTACAATGAGGTGGTCAAAGTGGCCATGTGTGTGGTGCTCTGTAAACTTTGACAGCAAAGAGGCCATGGATGTTCATCTCAAAGAGCAACATCAAGGCTGCAAAGGCAATGGCCCAAGCGAATCTGAGAAGGTTGAGAATAGTAGGAATGAGGAGACAAGAACTGGTTTAACTGTGATGAGTGATGGTGATCAGAAGGAGGTATGGTCTTTTATTGTAAATCCTCTGATAATTTATCAATTTAAATACTTACAACATATCATGGCACATATCATTTGCAACTAAGAAATTTGCACTATGCAGATATCTGAGGTATCAGGGCCCCACACCAGTAAAAATATCCAGCTATATATGCCTCCAGCAAACTTAAAGAGAAAATCCAATGAGTTACAGAAAGGGAATGTTGTGCCTACCCCAGGAAACAAAGATGTTGCTGGTTCGGATACGAATAAGAAGATCAAGCTAGTATTGCCTCTATTTTGCTCTACAAGGGAATCTGATGAATCTAACAAAGAGGAAGTTGAGCCGACCCCTGAAGACAAAGAAATTGCTGGCTCCAGTACCACTAAGAAGATCAAGCCATATTCGCCTCCGTCAATTTTAGGACTGATACCGAATGAACTTGTGCAAATCCCAGAAGACAAAGAGATTGCTGGTTCCAGTATTAGCAGGAAGATAAAGCTAGATTTGTCTCCATCAAACTTAAAACAGATACCTGATGAACCAAGCAAAGAGGAAGTAGTGCAAATCCCAGAAAACAAAGACATTGCTGGTTCCAGTATTAACAGAAATACGAAGCTAGATTTGTCTCCATCAAACTTAAAACAGATACCTGATGAACCAAGCAAAGAGGAAGTAGTGCCAATCCCAGAAAACAAAGACATTGCTGGTTCCAGTATTAACAGAAATACGAAGCTAGATTTGTCTCCATCAAACTTAAAACAGATACCCGATGAACCAAGCAAAGAGGAAGTAGTGCCAATCCCAGAAAACAAAGAGATTGCTGGTTCCAGTATTAACGGAAAGATGAAGCTAGATTTGCCTCCATCAAACTCAAAACAGATACCCAGTAAACCAAGCAAAAAGGAAGTAGTGCCAACCCCAGAAAACAAAAAGGTAAGATCCATACTCTTGCAATCTCTCTCTCCCTCTCTCTTTTTGAGAACCTTGGCAGATGCTGCCAAGTGATGTATTAAAAACATGTAAACATCTCTCTCTCTCTCTCTCTCTCTCTGCGCACACTTCTGTGTGTCTGTGTGTGTATTTATAAGCTCACACTCTCTTTCAGAAACCAGCTACTGGTGCAATGAAACCGGGTTGGATTGTGCCTGAGGATGGGTGGTTCTGCGATCTGTGCAAGATAAACACACTGCCTGAAAGGACCCTAGATGATCACTTTCAGAGTAGAGCTCACATTGAGAAACTGAATGCACTACCCAATGGGTCCCAGAAATCTGAACCTGCTAGTAAGATTGTGGCAGTGAAGCTTGTCCAGGTTGTATCTCAAAAGACCTCCAAATCTATACTCATGCCTCAATCGGATAAACTAAAAGAGGTATCTCAAGCTGTGTCAATGCAGGAGATGGAGAAACAAAAAGAAAAAACCTCCAAATCTATACTCATGCCTCAATCGGATAAACTAAAAGAGGTATCTCAAGCTGTGTCAGTGTCAGAGTTGGAAGAACAAAAAGAAAGAACCTCCAAATCTATACTCATGCCTCAATCGGCTAAACAAAAAGAGGTATTGTCTCAAGACAAAGGGAACCCAAGTTCCAGTGATAGGACGGTGATTACGAAAGGTCACGAAAAGGTAAGTTCTTTATCCACTCTGCACCATAATATTTACCGAAATTGGTGATATGTCAGGTTTTCTCTAATATTTGTTTCTCCACACCATGCTGATTAAGGCAGTAATTGTTCACTAAATGATACCCAGACAGTATTAAGGTTGGCACGGGTGCTGTTTTGTTTGTTGTTCTATTCTGGCATGAGACTATGCAAACTATTTTTCTTGTTTTTTAGTTCTCCATTTTACAGACAGTGGAACCAGCTCCGAAGTTCTCCAAAAAGAAAAATGGTGCACCAGGTAATGCTCACCAAGAGAAATTGAATGCACTGGCATATGGTTCCCTGAAATCTGAACCTGCTAATAAGATTGTGGCAGAGAAGCCTGTCCAGGGATTATCTCAAGCTGTGGCAGTACCAAAGTTGGAGGAAGCAAAAGAAGAAACCTCAAAATCTATACCCATGCCCCAATCGGATAAACTAAAAGAGGCGGCGTCTCAAGATAAAGGGAACCCAAGTTCAAATAATAGGATGGTGATTCTGACAGGTCACAAAAAGGTAAGTTCTTTATCCACTCTGTACCATAATATACACCTATATTGGTGATATGTCAGGAAGACACCTTTATTGTTTCTCAACGCCACACTTTTTTTTTTTTGTTATTCAAAGCCCGTAGGCACCTTACATTACATCAGAGTTCACTCATTACTACCTAATAAACACCATACTGGTTAAGGCAGTAATTGTTCACTAAATGATGTTCAGATAGCATCAATTAATACAGTTGCTGGTTTGTTTGCCAACTAGTTTTCTGATTAATAGGTGAATACTGAATTCTTGTTCTTCATTTTACAGACAGCACAACAAACTCCAAAGTTCTCCAACAGTAAAAATAGTGTACCAGTTAATGGTATCCCTAAGGCAATTCTGGTCATGAAAAATGGCAAATGGTTCTGCAACCTTTGCGAGGTAAAGATGGTTAATGAAAGGAGCAAAGAGGAACACATAAAAGGTAAGAGGCACAGGATGAATCTTCAATCTCAAGCCGTGTCCCACACACCAGAACCTAATGAACCACCTGCCAAGTTGAGCTGGTGCTATATCTGCAATATATGTTTCACAAATGAAAATAGTCTTATTGCGCATATTAATGAGAAGAAACACCATCAGGCATTGATGAAGCCAATGCATTTTGTATAACAGGAACGAGCATTCAATGACGATTTCCTCATACTCTGTTGTTTGTGTTCAGTGATGTCGTAATTTATTTTGGCTACTGAACAAGTTAGCAACTTTTGGTTTATTAACAAATTAAGGGAAGTGGTTAGGGAAGGGAAAGATAGGGTAAATTAAAGGGGTTGTTTATAGCTTTATTATTGGAGGAATTGTAAAGGTGCAACAATTGTTGATTATGTGGTCTATTTTGGCGCATGTCATCCAAAAATTAGGTTTTGATGCATAGCAATACTGCATGGGAAACAGTTAGAAGCAGACAAATGCTGATGCAATCCTCCTAACTAGCCATTAATTATTTTCGGTTATTGTGTCAATTCAAACTTTGTACCTATATGACTTCTATGGCGTATGGCAGCAACAACTAGTATAGCATGCAAGAAGTACCCAAAGGGTGAAGGCACACACACAACTAAAAGAATGAGTCTATGGTACTATGATATCATGTGTTGATTCATAATACGGGTTAATATTTTCGTTTTTAAAATTCTAACGGTCGATCCGAATTATTTAACATGATCCCATATAGATATTTACTTGCAGACCGAATTTTATATTTTTTAGAATTTTTTTACTATTTGTTAAGATAGGTAGAAAATTACTTGATCTGAAAATTCTGGACCATTCAAAAACAATGATTTTCTATCTATTTTAAAAAATAGTAAAAAAAATATAAAAAATATAAAATTTGGTATGCAAGTACATAATCATATAAAAATTATTTTGAATGGTTCGAATTGACCGTTAGAATTTTGAAAACAAAAATATTAATCCGTATTACGGGCTAAATCATGATATGCATAGTACCATACACTCACTCTTAACTAAAAAGAAATGTTTACTGAATAAAAAAAAAAAAAAGCTGATTTTGTTTTATTATATTTTCCGGAGTAGTTCTAGAAAACTAAAATTATACACAGATTCTTCATCAGTTAATTTGAATGGGTACACGTTTGTGTCAACTTAGAAGTTATTTAATTCTCATCAAATAAATTGAAAACTTCAATGGTTAAATATCACTTTTCCGAGATAGGAGTAGGTCCATCGGACCTATTTTAAGTCCAATTAGCTCTAACAATGTACAATTAGCATTAAGATTTGTGCACACAAAAATTGAAACAGACTTGCACGGATTTTAATTAGTTTGCATGAATCTTGATGCCGGTCGAACGGCCATTACACCCATGGAACCAAAGTAGGTTCGATGGGCATCGGACCTACTCTGAATTCCACTTTTCATAAACTTTTTATGGATGAGCAAACAAATTGGCATACCCCCATATGATGAATGTGTCTTAAGGCTTTAATAATTCATTTGGATGAGATTAAATGTCAAAAACATTAAATAGATGTAATTGTTGTTAGCATTCAATAATTAATTAAAGTGCCTTTGGTATACACATGTGACGTACACCACCCATTTTCTGTTTTCATTTAACGGTAAATTTCTTGGAACACATGCAATGGATCTCAGTGGCTGTAATGAACCACCTTTTTTTTGATGAAGTTGAATGGAATTTGAAATTAGAGAAAGAAAGGACTGCTTTATACTCTCTTATTTGATACTTTACCTTCTTTTGGAGCCATCCTTTTTCTTTTTCCTCTTGTGTGGCTAGCTACGGATTCTTTTACATTAGCTGGTAAAGTGAGAAATATCTTTCCCAAAAATCATGACGCCTTACACAACAAGCATACTAGAATAGTAGATAATATTATTATTAGTATTATTAGTATTTTGAGTAGAACTAGGTTGTTCTTAAGTTCACAAAAGGATCTTTATAAACTCAACTCTAAAACATATTGAATTGATTTCAAATAATGAATCCGAATGTTGAAACTCTTCTACCTTATGAGTGGTACATCTACATACAAAAATTTAAACTTTCAAATTAATTTAGTATTAAGTCAAGCTGTCAAAAGTAGAAGGTTTATAAATTAATTTTAATATATTCATTTTTTGAACAATTTTTGACCACTTAACTCTATTCATAATTAATTCAATTTTTTTTGTATGTAGACGCAACACTCGTAAGGTATAAGAGTTTCAACGGTTTGAATTCGTCATTTGAAATCAATCTGATAGATTTTAGAGTTAAGTTCATAAAGAGACTTGTAGAACTTAAGATCACCCTAGTTTTACTCATATATGTGTTCACAGGCTAAATAATTATTGATGACAAGAATGAGAAAACAGGACTAATAAATCATGTATAAGAAGATAAAATTTTGAATAAAAAGTCACCATTGAATTAAAATTAATATTGGGCGGTTTTATGTTATGCAATTGAGATATAAATATGAAGTACATCAACTGAGACAGATCTTAAAAAGAAAAGAAAGACAAATTTAAATAAAAGCCTCTATACCTTAATAAAAGTTGGCTACCACCTTTTGTAGCTATTGATTAATAATTACCTTAACTAAAATTTAAATATGATCATTGTTCCCGCATAGACACGCTAAATTACATTCTCTGTTATGGCATTCGTCAAATGATTTAAAATCACAGCATTTTAAATAACAATTACATTTTTTACTCTAAAATTAAGTTCCCAGAACCATGATGTCCACCAGTGTTGTAAAAAACGTCCGTTTAGACCAATTAATCGGCCGATTAGTTGTTGGCGGTGACCAAACCGTCACAGATTTTCTCGACTGATTAGCCAATTATTTTCGATTATGGCCGATTCTTCTCAATTAATCGCTTGGTGGTACTCTATCTATCCGACAATTGCATACCGTTATTTACAACCCCGATGTACACAGTACATTGTTTCATTTGTTTGTTTCCAATTGTTGATTGCAGATATTTACGATTTAAAGAAAAACAGAGGATGAAGAACTTTTGTTAAGTAAATTCTTTCCCTCTTTGTTTAATTTCTTTCTGAACTCCCACTTGTGCTCCATACCCCCAAACCAGTGCTCTCTCTCTAATCTCTGTTCTCACTCTGTTTCTCCACAATGCTACACTGTTCTCCTCTCCTCCTCCTCCTTCTCATCTTAACCATCTCCACTTTCTTCCCACATACCTTCTCCATCTCTCACTCATCCAATTTCACCTCCCCAATTGGCATAAACTACGGTCAAGTAGCCGATAACCTTCCATCTCCCGGCTCAGTTTTACCCCTCCTTCATTCCCTTTGTGCCAATCGTGTCAAGCTCTATGATACCGATCCCCGGGTTCTTTCCGCATTTGCCAATACTGGCATAGAATTTGTCGTTGGTTTGCCTGACGATTTGGTCCCGCATCTAGCCCAGGATCGATCAGCCGCCTCTTCATGGGTCCATTCTTCAATCCTTCCCCACATGCCAGGTACCAAAATAACCGCTATAACGATCGGTAATGAAGTGTTATCCGGTAATGACATGTCTCTCATAAGATCGCTTGTACCGGCAATGGAGTCGGTTCAGTCAGCACTTACATCATCAGGGTTAGACAGTAAGATCATGGTTACCACCGCGCATTCTCTCGCGGTGCTTGAGACGTCATTCCCGCCATCCGGTGCAACATTTAAAAAGGAACTGGTACCATATTTGTCACAGCTTCTTCGTTTTCTTCAGAAAACGGGTTCGCCTTTCCTGATTAATGCGTACCCGTTCTTTGCTTACAAGGCAGATCCGAAGAGTGTGAATTTGAATTATGTGTTGTTTGAGCAAAATGGTGGGGTGGTCGATTCCGGTTCGGGGCTCCGGTACGATAACATGCTCTACGCACAGGTGGATGCGGTTAGAACCGCAATTAGAAAGGTACAACAGTAGTAATTAATCTGAGTGGTACACTTTCAAAAAGAAAAAAAAAAAAGGCATAATTATTTAGTAATTTATTTCATTATGTGTTCTAGGTAGGATCTGTTTAGCTGGAAAGGAAACTAAGAATTAATTGAGCATGAAAAATATATTAAACAAATAACAAATATCAATACATCATCTCAGAGTAGCTAGCATGCACTACTTATCATGCACTCATTCCCTGCTTTTGTTTCAAAGTTAATAAAAAAAATTAAAGTACATTTTGGTCCCTAAACATTGTCATGTTTACTATTTGATCCTTCCATCATCAATTCTGTAGTTTAAAAAAAAAATTAAAGTAGCATGAGAAAAGCATTAGCTAAGTCAAAATTATGATTCTCTTAAATTTGAAAGAACTGAAGCATTAAATAAATAACCCAAATGAGAATTACACAGGTCATGTCTAGCAATGCCAAAATTGAAATCAGGGTTTCAGAAACCGGTTGGCCGTCAAAGGGGGATGATGATGAGGCAGGAGCAACTCCGGAGAATGCCCGGCGGTACAACGGGAACCTAATGCAGATTGTTTCTCAGAACAAGGGAACTCCAGCTGCACCGGATGAACCGCTTCAAGTTTACGTATTTGCCTTATTCAACGAGAATCTCAAACCGGGACCCACTTCTGAGCGGCATTATGGGTTGTTCCAGCCCGACGGGACACCAGCATACAATCTTGGTGTTGTGTTGGGGTCAGGGGTTGGGCCCACTGGTGATAAGGGTAACTCAGGCAATGCGACAGCTGAGTCTCCGGTATCTCAGATAGGGGAGGTTTCTTCGGCAGGTTTCTACACGATTTCTGGTACCAATGTAGGTTCTTTTTTTTTTTTTTAATTTCTTTATCCAAGTTTTCTCTGATATATTTGATTTGATTTCTAGAAATATATAAAATGCATGAGTAGTTCAGAAGTTTGTAACTGATAGAAATATGAAATGCTGAGTGTGGTGCTTTTGGAGGGACACATTAATTAGGCAAAAAATTTCTGTTTTCATTTTTCAACATTTATGTAGACACATTAAAATCACAATTTAGATCATTTTATATTTCAGCTGAAATACAAATATTTGTACAGCTATAGCCAAAGCAAATAAAAAACATGGCAATTATATTATGAAACTTCTATTGCCAAAGCAAATCTACACTCATGTGGTAATTAGTAAACTACTTGAAATAACTTCAAAAAAAAAAAAGCATTGTCATTAGATTATTTGTTGAATTTTCCTTTGTGTTTTCAATTGCAGATTTTGAGGCCATTTTGTTTGGAGAAGCTGTGTGCTTTAGCAGTGACACTGCTGCTGGTCTCAGTCTGGCATTAGTAGGTAGCTTATGTAGAAAGAGAGAATTAAACTAAACAAATTTATTGATCTATCTATTTATCAATTCAATTTATTTCCTTTATGAATGTGGTACAGTCATAAAGTGTTTCACTTGATACATAATGATAGCCAATATTTCATTGTTATGTATTTTTTGAAAATCAGGAAAAATCCAATCATTAGTAGCTAGCCAGTTGCCAAAGATATAGACATTTCCTCAAACTCTGAACAATGAATCCCATGAGATAATTTTTTTTCTATTGAAATTAATAAAAACGAAGAGAGAAATAGAAAGAGTACATCAAGTTTTTGATCGGTAGGAATTCTAATAATTCAAAAGTTTGGATAGAAAGACTATAAGAAAATAGATAAAATATCTTATAATTGAGATGAAATAGAAGAATACCATCTTTTTTTTTTAACTTTTTATATTTTTAATAGAGATGTAATAGAAGAATTCCATCCATCTATGCATCAGATTCAAAAGAAAATTGAGTGAGAATCAGTAGGAATTCTACCAATCCAACCTTTTGAATTATTAGGACCTATTGATCTTTCTACAAATCAAAAACCTGATGTACTCTTTCTATTTTTCTCTCTTCCTTTTTATTAATTTCTATCAGTGTTCTAAATAGCAATAGCGCAACTATGGCTTTTCCGGACCATAACAGCTAAGTCATGAGATAAAAGTGCGGTAATTCAGCTACGACCGCTATAGTTGTAATAGCTTACCACTATTATCGCTATGCGCTACACGCTATTTCTACCTCTATGTTACATGGCTTTTTTTGAGATTTACATGAGCTTCTATGATTCTATTCTTCTCTCTGATGCTCAGACCATAATAAGTATGCTAAACCAAACTATGTTTATAGTTCTATTTGTGATTTCTCTTATTATATATTGAAAAATATTCAAATATTAATTCTTTATTTTGCTTTCTCTTCGTCTCCTATTCATTTGTAAAATTATTGTAGTTTGTTTCACTGAAAATTGATTTTGATTATTATAATATATAAAATGTTCAAATAGATATATTAATTTCATTTCACTTGTAAAATTAATTGTTCTTCATCTATTATAATCAGTAATACTATGAAGTATGAACTATTAAATAATATTACCTTGTAGATTATTTTTCTTTTTCTTATTTGCATGATTGAAAGAAATATAGACTTAAATTAGTTGTTGTTAGTTGTTGTTACTCCAATTCTCCAATATTGACCATGTTGATAATTAGTAGAAATATAAAATATAGATTTTGAAAAAAAAAAAAAATACTATGTATGATAGCTTCCGCTATAGCTGCGCTATTCACAATAGCTTTGTTTGTCTCCCCGCTGTGCCACTATAATTGCTATTTTAGAACCTTGATTTCTATAGAAAAAAAAAAAAAATCTGATCCCATAATGGGTATTAAGCCCAACAATGCAAGATTGCTAAAACTGGGATTTTAGGGCCTTTAATTGCAAGTGCTTATGCTAGCACTATTTTATTGTTACCCAAAAATTGGATGCCATCAACAGGGAGAAAAATAAAATTTTCAACGAGAAGAAGGAAATGAATTTATAGGCCCTTTTAAGGCCCAAAAATAATAAAATTTGTGGAAATATTATTACATTATGGCCCAGCTGACGACAAGGTATAAGTTCATGCTAGCTGCTTGATAAATCATATTTTTTACTTCTAATTATGTAAAATAAAAGTAAAACGTCCCCTGTTTTTATTTAAGTACGTACGGAATTTCATATTAAACAAAAATAAACTTAAGGCAAAGAAATATACTAAAAAGAAAAAAAAATCTCAGAAAAAAGTGTCTGTATTTTAGATGTATCAAACGAGAGCAGTTTGGGTCTGATGGGTTTCCATAACTGTCCAATTCACTTTAATATCTGTGTGCACGTATGTTAAAGCTAATGTGCACGGATATTAAAGTGATGCGCACATATTTTAAAGCAAATTGGACGGTTATGGAACCATCAGGCTTAATTTGAGTCCAATGGACATTGGACCCAAACTGCTCTCGTATCAAAAAAGGAACATTTAATCTAAAAAATGGCTATTCAGATTCAGTGCATGCGTCAGATAAATATTGCATGAATCAAGATATATAAATGCATGAAAGTTAGGTCTGGCATGAACGCACTTTTATTATCATGAAGGCCAGCAATCAAACATCAATTACCTAATGACAATAACACTCCAACGGTAATTAATATTATCCCTAATTTTTTTTTTTATTTATTGAAATTTTACACCCTTTGAAGTAGACATGCATGGTCTGGTGATGGCAATGGTTAATTATATATGCATATTACCTTGTCAAAAAAAAGTGTTGGGTTGATTTGATGGAGACCTCATATCTTGTGTTTGACATGGTCGCAGAGTATACTACTTATTGCATGATTTTGACTGTCACACTTAGTCTTAATATTAATTAGTATTTAATTCAAGTAATTGATATTTGAGAGCGACTAATTATTTATCGCTGATAGTGCCAACTTAATTAAAAAGAAGGTTTGTCACTAATTTTTTTTCAACAAATGAGGGGGTGGCCGGGGTTGTAAATCAGAGCTGGGTAATTGAGAATTCAGATTTTGTGAGGTAACTGTCAGGTGAATTATTAAATTCAGACTGTTTTTTTATTCTGATACAAATTTTAAAATGGACATCTTATATCTACAATAAGCACCAAATTCTTTTTGGCCCAACTGTGATTAAATCCAGACAGTTTTTTTCTCTGCAATTAGGTAAGGTACCTGAGGGAATATGGACTCCCTGTCAGGTTAAATCCGTACCATCTAAGTTAAATTTAGAGTCTAATAAGAGACTTTGGTTTGATTGGGAGTATTCTATCGGATAGCGTATATATGCTCGCTAATTGGAATATGTATTCTCTCAGGTATCTGATTGAGTACAATAAGCTATTTTTTTTTTTTTAATAAAATTGGAGGTCAAGCAGCCCAACTATTTAATACCTTGTTATTATAATAATGATTTCTTTCATTTGAATTTCAAACCCATAACCTCTCACATAGAGACCATGTGCCTTAGCCACTAAATCAAATGCTAGTTCTCACAATAAGCTATTATTAAATCTCAACTGAGTGATTGAATCCGGACCGTTCTTTTTAGCTTGGCACGAATCTCAAAGCCAAATAAAACTAGCCCATATTTCCCCTGAATCTCAAACCGTAAAGTGAGGCCCATCCTCTAAGGTACCTGCATGGGAGGATATTGATCCCTGAGTGATTGGAGTTCGGTGTCTATTTAGATGTAAGAGGTTTGTTTTGAAATTCATGCTAAGTTAAAATTTACGACTCAGATCTAATTATACTCAATAAGTATTGCAATTCTGCTAATTGAAGGCCTTATTTTTTTTATTTCTTTCCAAAACATTATAGATTTTAGAGTGAGTCTATGGTACTATGCATATCACGATTTGGTCTGTAATACAGACCAATATTTTCGTTTTCAAAATTCTAGCGGTTATTCTGAACCTTTCAACATGATTTACATATGAATATGTACTTACAAACACAATTTTATATTCTTAGAATCTTTTTACTGTTTATTACAATAGATAGAAAATCACTGTTTTTGGATAGTCCAGAATTTATTAACATAATTACAGATGGAGATATTTTAATTGCCGAGATGAAGCAAGTCAAATAAATTTAATTATGTGTTTTGTGCTCGAGCTGATTACAAACAAAATTAATTGAGTGATCAAGTTGAGCTCAACTAAAATAATATTTCATCGATCCCTAATTATTAATTAATAATCAACTAGCTAGATTTGCCTGAGTTCTGATGTATTTCCTCCATTGACATCCAACAAACAAACTAAATTAAATAAACTTGTCGGTTGAACTGCACAGTTTGACATGTTGTGCTAGACTACACGCGTATACACATATACCAAATTAAGTATACAAATTAGAAATCAGACAACCTAAAATTAATCCGATCCAACCTGAGACAACGAAGCATGAAAATGATCGAGATTCGACCTGTAATCGACTTGAATTCAAATTAAATCAAAATTAACCATACTAGACCCAAAATCGATCAATGTTATCTAGGGGTGCAAATTAACAGATCGAATACGGATCGGACAATGGTAAAACCATAACCGTATCCGTTTTTATATTTTTCAGATACAGATATGGATCAGATATTAGATGGATACGGATACGGATACAGATTTGATATTAAACGGATACGGATATCCGCTTTTTATATATAATAGTGAATAACATAATTTTTTTAATAATATATGTTAAATTATATATATTATATATCTATTTAGATACGGATAATTAAAATTAAAAATTATATCTGTATCCGTATCTGCACGGATATTCACATATCGGATATCCGTATCTAATTTTCGAATATGAAATTGGGTACGGTCTGATAATATTAATATCGGATCCGTTTGCACCCCTAATGTTATCCGGCCCTCTGATTAATTACCACCTCTTGTGTATATATAATAGTAGAACTCGATCGTCAGATATAAAGAGCATGCATCCATCCACTAATCTTCATCCTGAAATTTTTGTCGATAATTTATATTTGCTGGTAGATTATATATATATAAATGTAACATCACCATCTCTTCCATTGTAAAAACCGCGTTTGTAGCACTTAAAGAGGTTCAAATATAATTAGTATACGGTACAGATATAAGTGGGTGCGGTGTTCCTTTTGGAGCTAATATGTGGGGTATCCTCGGTGACAAATAATAGCACCGTGCATGCATGATATAAGTCGTGTTGGTCGTTCCTTTGTCTTGGTTGGTTTAGTGTTATAGTGAGTGTGTGTTTGTGTGTGAAAGCTTGCTTGACACTTTCCCCCTTTCCCATATTAAACGTATAAAATGCACACACATTAATTGGTTTGTTTATGGTATGGAAATATCAAGAGGAAAATATCAAGAGGAAAATGGGGTCATGATTCAGTCTAGTCTATGCACAAATCCAACGATCGATGAGATAACTTTTGATTATTAGAGTGGAATAGAGAATGATTAACAATGATTTTTTTTTAATTGTTGTTACATGAATCAAGCTAGGTACCAAAAATAGTTTAACAGCTGTACAATTGGAAGCTAGTTAATTTATTTATTGCCTAAAACTGCCAATTATGAATATTCTGAGGCTAATGATCTTTATTCTTCAATATCCTCTCAAATTGAATTCAAAAAAATTTAATGCGCCCAGCAACTTGCCAAGTATGTTTAGATAATTGGCTTTATCGAGTGTTTTGATGAAGATATCTGCTAGTTGTTCTTTGTTTCTTATGATAGTCAACCTCTATGTGCTTTGTTCTTTTATGATTTACTAAATTGGATGCAGTATGTCGTATAGCTTGATTGTCACAGTACATTTGTATTGTTCATGTTCTATCTTCATGTCTCTTAATTAAGTAGTTGTTTGATCCAGTAGCTCGTCAAGTAATTGGCTGAGGTAATTGTTGCTTAATTCTGAGAGCTGGTTTTGATGTTGCTCGCAGTTTTTTGTAATTTGCAGCTTTGCTTGATTTTGAATTTTGAGTCAGGATTTATCCTGCTCTAATATCATATTGATTCTTAGAGTGGAATAAAGAATGATTAACGATGATTTTTTTTTTTTTGCTACAATTGAATCAAGCTTAGGTACCAAAAAATAGTTTAACAACTGTAGAATTAGAGGCTAGTTTATTTGTTGCCTAAAACTATCATTTCTAAAACTACCAATGATGAACATTTTGAGGCAATATAACTTCTAATTAAAATTCGTATATTTTTTATTGACAAAAAAAACCAGCTCTACTTCCCATGAGATAATGAAGTATTTGTGGTAATTAAGTATACAAAACACTAAATGAATGTATGTATATTTATCAACCCGGCTTGTACAACCTATCATATATGGATTCTAAAAGGGTGAACAGTAACTCTAAAATTTCTGTTTTTCCAAATCTAACCGTCTAATAATTTCGTGCACGTATCTCAAAGCAGCTGATTTTTTCTTGCACGAATCTCGAAATAATTCAACAGTCGGATTTGAAAAGACAGAAATTGTAAGTCACTGTTCATGAGTTAAGAATCGCAGCAGATTCGGATCCATCATATATATATATAAACGGACCTTCTCTAGGAATTAATCATGAAAGGCCACCTAAAGATATGGACAATTTGTACATGCATGGGGACTACACACATGTTAGACGAACCACCAATTTTTTTTTCTAAAGACAAACCTTGTACTAGCAAGTAGATAGCTAGCTAATTATTAATATATAACTGCCAAAACTGTCTCCGGCCCTTTTATTGCAAAAAATGAAAAAAAAAATGAAAAAATAATTTCCTTTAAGAGAATTAAACAGTCCAAATTAATTCTCAATAAATTTAATATAATGGTTATCCAATTTTTTCCAAAGGGTATCCATGTAATCTAGTTAGTATACTGACTACGGCCTTTTATTGCAAAAATAAAGGAAAATAAATTGAAACAAAAAAAAAAACATACAAAAGAAGATAATATTAAATTGACCAAATTAATTCTCAATAATTTGAATAATGGTTGTCCAATTTTTTTTTATTTAATAGACATTCTGCTGATTTTATGCTATTAATTATTTCGGCAAATAAGTGTACATTTTGGTAATTTTAATTCATTTAAAGAAATATCAATTTGATTTCATTAGTCCGGCCCATTTTATTTTGAAAATTAAGAAATACGTTCCTCATGCATGTAGTTTTGGAACTCGGACCACCTGCCTCTCAGGGCCAGAGGCATGATTTTCCTACTCCTAGTATCGCTGACATGTGGATCCAGACAGGTTTAGAAATTTAAATACCGAATTTAGTTTTCTTTCAGACCCATGTAGGTGTCGCTAGTGTCAGCGACACCGAGGCAGGAATTCCGAACCTCAATTAATTAGAGAGATTTATTTAATTAAATTTTAAATATATATTCAACAAAATGGTACACTTTTGAACCCCACCTTAATTTTTATATGACAAGAAGTGGATCAATCCATATCGATCATTTTCTAAAGTTGGTCAGGCTACATTAATTCCAGTTTGGTTCCTGTATGGAGCTGTCTGCAATGTTTGAGTTCCTTTGTGGCGAAAGATTTTAGATCAATAATTTTGCTTGTTGGAGAAATTTCACCTCTAATTAATTTGCTAGCTAGACAATAGGAATATCTATCATTTTAATTAATGCGCAATAGACTATAATAAGTATGAATTATTTACAAATTATAGAAATAATTAATTTCGTTTCAGCTCGTGAACTATATCATATATATATATATATATATATATATATATATATATATATAATACACACACATACAATTTTATAATTTTATATTTTTTTTTACTATTTTTTAAGATAGATATAAAATCTTTGGACCGTTAAAAAACAGTGATTTTTCTATCCATCTGAAAAAATAGTAAAAAGTTTCCGAAAATTATAAAATTTCATCTCCAATCATATTTTAGTATGAATATCATGTTGAGGGGTTCAGATCGATAGTTTAGACTTTAGAAACGAAGATATATAAAATATGAGGTATTGGAGCCCTCCTCTTTTATATATGTGCTTATTGAATTTTAATTCATTCAGTAAAAAACAAGAAGGACAAAAACTGTAATCAATATAATCTGGGTTAAAAAATGGATGCCTGTGAAAAAAAACTGTCCTTCTATACATAATGGACATATTTAATTTTGAGCATCTTAATTAGGAGTGCAATGGATCGGATATTATCCGATTTTATTCAGATCTTAATCTGAAAAACTATTTTAGCTATCTCATTTGTATCCGAGACTATCGTATTTGTTTCCGCATGAATTGGCATATTTTATGCAATTGGTTTAAGGTTTTTTTATTTTTTTTTAAATCATATACACTTAGAAGAATGTTATGAAGATTGATTTGGTATATTTTGATGAACAATATGAAACCATGAAATAATTAGTGAGTATTATTTTGTTAATATATGTTTGTAACCAACAAATTTATTTATGATGAAAATATTATGTATAATTTAATTATGAACGAAAACAACTATATTTAGATTTTTTGTTCTTCTTAGAATGTACAGTAATCTATTGAATGATATTTATAGCTATAATCATATACGTCTGATATCTAATCCGTATCCATATATGTTTAACATTCTATACGTCTCCGTATTTGTAACTGAGGCTATCCGTATTATTCATATATGTATCTGAAAAATTAGAACGGATAAGGATATCACTATCCATCCGTACGACCTGTTACACCTCTTGATGTATATTAAACAATTTATATATCTAATTCCATGATATAAAAAATTAATGAGGTGAGCAATCATGCATGGAGCCTGTGTTTGTCATATAATTTATTTCTTCTTGTATATACACACCTGTATATGTTCTGTAGGATATTATTATTTTTAATATTAATTAATTAATTGGATCTGAATCTTGATTGTGCTTCATTTTTGGAGGCATCTCATTGTGAGTCGCTGTAGTGTTGTTATAGACATAATTAAACATATCATTTAATTTTTTTAATGACCTTAAGTACTGTATCGCACCTCTCCACTGAATAAACATGTCATCATAAATTAGAGCACTCATTGACATACTATAATTACGTGAAAAAGAAATAAGAGAGCACTAATTGCATCACATATTATTATGTTAAAATAAATAAAACATTTAAATATTCTTTTTATAATTAAAATATAAGGGGGTTCAAATGCACTATCATTTTGTGCTCCCTTCTGTTCGCCATCCTTTATCTCTGTTTTCAAAATCTGAATAGTTGATCCGTACTGTTTAACATAATCTTCATTATAAAATATGCTTGGAGACCAAATTTTATATTTTTTAGAATTTTTTTTACTGTCTTTTTACATAAGTACAATATCATTTTATCGGATGGTACAGAATCTCCTTAAAACAATAATTTTGTACATTTCTAAAAAAGTAGTAAAAAAAATCTAAAAAATACAAAATTTGTTCTCCAAGCATATTTTATTATGAAGATCATGTTGAGCGGTTTAGATCGACTGTTCGGATTTCGAAAACAGAAGTAAAGAATGTGGAGCATACTGAAGCACAAAAAATGATGTTTTAATTCTTTGAAGTTTTTTGTTGTTGTTTGTCATTATTAATTATAGGCGTTGATAATTTTTTATATTTAAAATCTGCAACGTTGATTTGATAAAAAGATAAAATAAATTCACAGCATTTAATATTCATTCAGTTTTCATTTTTTTACCAAAAATAGAAATAACCCACAAAGACAGAGATAGACACACGTACAGCAAGTCACTTAGGTTAATTGGTTTAATTATTACTACATAGTCTCCACTGAAAACAGGGGTCCACCTTACTGCATGCACTACTAAAGAAAAGCTACCTTTTTCTCCTAACAAATGGGCCTTCCATGCACTGACCATTAATGCTAAATCTAATAATGAATTAACAACTAGATCATGCTTATATATGGCAGGTCGCTTTCCATCTCTCTCTCTCTCTCTAGCTAACTCCCTCAATCATTGATGTATATGTTGTAGTATCCAATATCATAAATTAGCATGATTCACCTAAACATATAGCTAACTATTTGTAATTGCTACTAATATATATAGGAACCAATATACATATCCTCTACACAACCATGCATGCATTTTAGTGCGCCGTACCGTTAAGGAGACAGATTGTCAATATATCCCATACATGGAGAATATACACAAGACTTTGTAAAGCTCCACAGGTCGCCGTCGCCTCCATTGCACACCGAATTATCAATCTCGGGTTTCTCTCCATTGCTACCAATCAACTTAATACCTGATCCAAACCCAAAACCCGGTTCGTCAAAAAGACCACCGGCCTGTTTCAACGTGTCGGGCGATTGTCCGTTAAGCTGACATGCTGAAAAGCTGTCAAGTGTAGCCCAATCAGTTGGTACCGATGGTACAGTTGGGTTCTCGAGCGGTACTGGAAGTTTTGTGAACCTTTCATGGATGGTGCCTGTGTTGAAGAGAGATTCTATGGGGTTATTTAAATGTCTCATGCTGAGATTCTCAGTGTTTTCTTTCTCTTGTTTGCATGATCTTCCCATGTACTGGAGGATTTGGTCCAGTGTTTCGCTACTGGAGGAATCATTTATTAGCTGAGCCTTGATCTCATTTCTTATGGAAGAGAAGTTGTTAGAGCAATCCAATGTTCTTTGGAGGTGCAATTTCTTTTTGAACACTCTGCAGATAACCCATCCTTCTTCTTGTGTTGCATCTCCAGTTGAACTTGACATCTGTTTCAATTAACAAGGAAAACAAATGTTATTATAAGTTTATAACCTGTAAACATCACATATGCATATATATATCAGCCTATGTTAGTAGTATATGTAAGTAGCTAATTAGTGAATATCATATATATATAAAAAAGAAATTTCACTTGAATTAAAGGTTAAGATGATAAAGATAAGATTTTTTTTTTTTTTTACACATGTTAAATGTGAATATATATAAACAATAACATGGTGCCATTATCAATTACCTAACTTCATGATTATATATAGTTTCCAATTGAAATTTGATCACTTTAATCAATAATTGAAGAGCTATACATAGAGGCACCTACAATGGAGTTCAAGTTGGCATCTGAAATGTCATCAAGCCTGTACTCATGCATAATCCAGTCTGACTTCTGGCCATGCGGGGCCCGGCCTTTGTAGAATACCAATGTCTTTCTCATACCGATGCGTCTGAAACTCGTACTGATCACCTTGTCTCGACCAGTGGCCTTCCAAAATCCCGCGGCTGTCGCACGGTTAGTTCGTGTACCAGTCGGGTACTTCTTATCCTTGTGGCTGAAGAAGTACCACTCATTTTGCAGTGCAGTCCCTATCCTACAATTCTCTGTACAAAGACATTAATGTAAATACAGATTGTTAATTCCTACTCTTTGGATTGATTATTTGAAATTTTAATTAAGGTCATAATATAAAATAAAAAGAGCTTGTAATTCTTTAAAGGAAGATCAATTGTGTTTGTTAATTATTTTTGCTTTGACCCTAGCTAATTTATCAAAAATTTAATTGATGACATAAATGCTTAAAGGTCTTATAAAATAAATTTGGGCTTAATTACAACCAAAAAGGTGTTTATCAACACAACATAACGTCAAAACTCAAAAACCTTAAAAAAAAAAAAAGCTTCGATTTATCAATGAAGGCTTGGAGATAACTAGATGCCTACCTTGAATGTCCCATGGCTCGAGTTTGTTCAGATCAACATCGGGAATTACATCCAAATCGATCCTTTCAGATGCGACCTTCTTCCTCAAGTAGTAATTGAGCAACTCTTCTTCGGTCGGATGAAACCGAAAGCCGGGAGGCAAACGTGACTGTCCATTCACAGTTATGTTCATCTTCTTGTATCTTTCTCAAGTTTTTATATATGTTAGTTGGGTTTAATTTTAAATGGGTGGTTTTTGGAAAAGAGGCAGAGAAATTAAAGTGCTAGCTTTTCTCTAGTACAAGCTAACTTAAGGGGAATGAGGTGAGGTGTGTGTATTAAAATGGTAGAGAAAGAGAGATGCTATATATAGAGAGAGAGAGGTATGATGCCATGCCATGTTTTTTGTGTACTTGAAGTGCATTCAGTTTTGCTACAATAGAGAAGAGCTACCAACCCTAAAAAGAAAAAATGGGCCCCAAAATAGAGAAAATGGAGCTGCAATAAGAAATGCAAATGGGACTGCACAGTTCTCTGTTAAAGAAATAACCCCGGAGACTGTTGGGTGATTGTATACATTATTAATAAAGAGTGGGAAAAATGCAACTGCGGAGCCGGCTTCGTCACAGTTTTGTACCGTGACTTGTGTGTTCCGTACTGTGATCATTCACATGCCGTGATCAACTGATCATTTTTTGAAAATTTGGCGCGACACAACACACAAAAGATCTGATCACTGTACGACACGCCACGTGGTCACACATCACGTATAATTAGAACCGTTGAGTCTTGATCAAATAGTAAATTTTGAGTAAACTAACCTAAATTATGAAAAAAAAAAAGAATTAAACATGAGAAACTTGACCAGTTACATTTGGACATAGCACACGAGTCACAGCGTGATTCGTGTGCCGTGATCACTCCTCGATATTTGACACGGCACGTGCGATTGTTCACTTGATTACAAAATAGTACGACACGTTTTTTCCACAAAATTAATAAGATGTTATAGATACATTATTTGATTTTGCATTATCGCAAGTACATATATAATAACACATTTGCTGTAAAACTACAAATCTACAGTACCATATATAATAAATTCAGATTTCTGGCTTGTACATGGCAAGCATTTTTTTTTTTTTATGATAATATACAAATAAAAAAAGAAAAAGCAGAATTCAATATCACAAGTATTTTAAAGTCAGATAATAGCATACTATTTGCGTATCTATATTTTGTTTTTGTAATCATTATAACTTCACACTTTGCAAAATTCCTCTTGTCCTAATAACTTTTGGAAATTGAAATATTCCAAAAGTATATAAAAAGTAGTGTATATTATCAGGTTGTATGATATCACGGTGCAGCTAGAGAGTTACAAAACACCTTTCAACCTATCACCATATTCGACCAACAAGTCGTTGCAATAAAAGGGACCCCAAAAAAAGAAGAAGAAGAAGAAGAAGAAGAAAAAAAAATAGATAATTAATGAAAAAGAAACTCACGTGCGTTACCTATCAGTCTATCAGTCCCACAGATTTTTTACACAACTACATAACCTAGCTAGCTAGATTGAAAAATATGACAAACATTATCTGTTGTACAATTCTTATCTTGTAAGTACTTTTTGTTTTTATTCATATGATAACCTAATTAAAATTTGTCAGCTTTTAACGGAAAATGCCATTAATATATTTGTTTAAACATAATTTATTTGTGTAAACTCATGACTATAATTTTGTATTTTGTGTTAGCTATATATTAGGCATTACTTAACCACTATTTTTGGTGGAGCTTTGTATAACTACAAATGCTAAATATATGAATAGAGAGAGAGAATCTTGTTTTATAAAATGAAATAAATCAATACCTTGTGCCAGGAGTCTGAGTCCGATTTTCGAACTATGAAGATCAAACAAACATGTGTTCAATCATATAATTTTTCAAAATGAGAGTCAATTTATAATATTATGTCATTTTATTGTAAATTATATATAAAAAAAAAAAAGAATCATAGACAATTTTTTTAATAGAAGCCAACTAACCTCATTCATATTACTTAAATTTGCATCTGCCTCATGCGAATAGTGAACCTTGAGCTTAGTTCAATAACACAAGTTCTCGTCTCTTTTCGCAAAAACGCATATTCAATTTAAAAAAACAACATTTAAAAAATATTGAAGTGTACTGAAATCCTTTTACCTCATGCTAATAACTCGCTATAGTGGTGACATATTTAAAAAAAAAAAAGTGTTTTCGAGTGAAAATTGGAGGTCAAGCCACCCAACCATTTAATACATTGTTATTACAACAAATGATTTCTCTCATCGGAGTTTCGAACTCATGATTTCTGACATATATAACATATACATTTGTCACTAGACCAAATGCAGGTTCTGACTTCTAGCATATTTAAATAGTAACTATCCGCGAGGGTATACCGACAGAAAGGTATTTTTTCTAGTAGTGGATCTACGAAGGTACACCGACAAAATCTTTCGCGAATAGTGCCCCATTCTTGTAATGTCGGCCGCCACAAAGGATCTGATAGGAGCAACGACGGTAGCGGTGATATATTTAAAAAACACGACACCTGACCTTAAAAATCTCAAGGAAAAGGCTATGCGAAACTACCCCAATGGCCCTTGTTCATTTCCTACCACATCTCCAGTCTAAATTTACTTTAGAAATTTCATGTCAATTCCTTTTTCTGTGACTTCTCTTTCTTACCTTTGGTAACCACCTCAACAACTACACAATTACAGCTTGCATTGACATGCACCCTCTGGTTCTAGACACCAGTATTAAAATGCCATGCCACGCATATTCCTGTTGCCAACTGTGTACCAAATTTGTATTTGTAATTTTGTTTTCCCATGCATATATACAGTGTTTTAAAATTCAGTCTATTCGGCCGAATATTCCTATTCGGTTACAATCTGAATACAAAATCTATATTTGGCCCGAATATGAAGTTTAGAGCATATTACTGGTTTAAAGTATATTAATAGTGATTTATACCACATATTACCGGTTTAGAGTATATTAACAGTAATAAAAATACCGGTTTAGAGTATATTAAAAGTGAGTCATACCACATATTACCGTATGCTTGTTTATATATATGAATTCTCATTTAAAATCTGCATATATAAATTCAAATAAAAACCCGCATATGCGACCGCATATACAGTATGCGGTGGCCTTTCGCATACTGAATACAAATTTCAAAACACTGCATGTGTGTGTGTGTGTGTGTGTGTGGTGTGTGTGTTCCGTACGGTTGATCATTTCATATGAACCATCAACAGTGTACTGTATTAATTTTTAGTAGAAATTAAACATTTAAATAGTAGATAGAAATGAATATTGGTTATATATTACGTACTCAACTGGAAATTAAATTTTTTTTTCTACCTCATGCAGCTCAATTATTACTTGGCTGAAAAAACTTGCTCTTTAAATATCTACAAAACTTCCACTTAATTACCTTATAATGTACTGAAAATTTTATTTTTACCATGAAAAAGACAAACCAAGTAACTACGAAATCTGAAAAATTCTATTTTTGATACAGCCACACTATCAAATTGCGTACAGAAATGAGGTGTCTGCAATTTGAAATTATGGGCAACAACTTTTTTTTCCAAGCGGCTTTAACCAAAATTTTGTTTCCAATGTTTTTTTTATTGGCCAAAAAGTTTTGAGGGCCACAAACTTTGCTGCAGTAGCTTTGATTAGGAATAAAAAAAAGTTGTTGTCAACAATTTTAAATTGTGAACACCTCATTTCTGTTCACAATTTGAAACTGTGGCCGTGTCAAAAATATAATTTTTTTTTACAAATTTGTGATTATTTGATATGCTTTTTATGGTAAAAATAAAATTTCGTTATAATGTTTATTGGTTATTGGTTATTCCATATGCACATTTGTTCATATTAAAATACACGCTTACTTGAATTGAAATGAATATCTACCTATTTTAGTTCAGAAATAAATACTGACAACTATTTTGAACTTCAAAAGTTATATTCAAATCCTCACAAATAATCATTTGTTCAAAATATAGATATGTATTGCCTTGAACTTCCAAATTGATTGTGAAAAAGTCTTGACATAAGTAATAATTAAAAAATAAGTTCTGGTCTATTCATTTATTAAAAAAAATAGTTGGTAAACAACAGTCAAGACTATTTACAAATGTACTAAAAGATGAGGGATTCACTTATACTATTTTTTTGTGACACCGAAATACAACCTATATTTTTAAAGTTTTCAAAGTTCAAATTTTCAATCCAAACCGTTAAATATGATCTCCATATTAAATTGTGCTTGGAGACCAAATTTTACATTTTTTTTATTCTTTTTTACTATTTATTAAGTATTTTACAAAATAGTTGTTTTTAGACCATTGAATTTTTGTATCCATCTTAATAATTAATAGTAAACAAATTCAAAAAAATATAAAATTTGATCTACAAGTACGTTTTAATATATATATATATATATATATCCATTATGTTGTGCATATTGGATCGACTGTCTAAATTTTAAAAATGTAAGGTATAATTCGGTGTCACTAAAAAATGAATTCATATCATCTGCATTAACTCAAATGAGAATCTTTTGAGTTAATGCATATGGACCATCCGATTCGCTTTAAGATCCGTACAGACTAGATCCACACTATATTAAATTATCTATGTGTTAAAATCAAACAACCAGATTGGCTTCATTTAAAATCAGACGACCCAAATGTATTAACTTAAAAGATTCATTTTTAGTTAATGCAGAGAATATGTGTTCCTAAAAAATAGTGTGTAAGTGGATATCTTCTCGTAATATAAAATATATTAATTATATTAGTATTAGATAAGCGAAGAACTCGTCCCAATGGGCTGTTTAATGACGGTGTGAGTTCAACTGATTTAGTGCGTGGGACCCACTGGACAAGAAATATTTTACAACAGGAGTTGATTTGTGGGGCTAAGCTTTGGATCGGGTTGTCTAACAAACCCTTCATATTTTTGTATCATACATCAATTTATTCCAATCAGATATTTACATCTATGTTTATTTTAATATGGTTGAAAAGGAATGTTGTGAATAAATTACCTTTGACAGGGTCGCGACAAGGATGTACCGACATAATTCAAATGGATTCTTAATCTAACTTTAAGCCTCTCCAGTTTAATATTAATACCTCATCTTCTTGTAATTGAAAGGAGGGCTGGACAAAAGATTTGTAGTTGGTGATTCAATTCGAGTTTGATTCGAAAAAATTCGTAAAAAATTTGATTTGAAATAGTTTGAAATTAATTCAAATCAAATTCAAACTGGACCTGGTTTGTTCGAAATAGGTTCGCGAACTATTTTAGTTCGAATCTCAAAGTAATGTGAAATGTTAATTTCCGCTTGATGACTTAAAAGTTAAAACATAAGATGGCTCAGTCATAAGTCATAACTTATAAGTCGTAATCTTCACTCTCAGTTATGGAATCCTACGACTTTCACCTCTCGCTCTCGGTGATTACGATTACTCTTCCTTATCGTAAAAAAGTTCGTAAAAGATTCGAAATTGAGTTTGTAAAAAATTCGATTCAAAACTAATTCAAACCAAACTCAAACTGGGGTAAGTTCAATTCAGGTCGATTCGTTTGCATTCTCTAATTGCAAGTATATATAAATTACTCTTATAAATAACCAGCATTTGATCTAGTTGCAAAATACAATATTTTTCGTGTGGGAAGTTGAATGTTCAAAATTTGATTAGAGAATCTTTTGTAGATATTTAAATGTTAGATGGTTTTATCTCCAATCACTTTTTTCAAAATATTATTCCTTGTAAGTTTTATTCTATAGGATTAAATTTATTTAATAAAATTTTATGTTCTCATTGGATCTTAATTATATATGATATTAACTATATTGAATTATATCAGTTTCTAAATAAATAAACAACAACAACAATAAAAATAACATTGAAACAAAATAGAAATCTAATAATATCTTTAAGAATTAGATCCATATGCATTTCAACAACCAAATGTAAAAACTAAATTCAATATATAATGTATAAATTTTGTTGGTATGATCTCTAATAATTTTAAATGGATCACTATTTTTTTTTTTTTTGGAAAAAATAAGCGTCAAACTCATATTTGTTTGATATAGTAGGTTACCAAGGGTTTTATAATTACATTAAAGAAAGATAATGTGCTCAAAACATTTTAAGTCAAAATGAAAGAAAATAAGAAAAGATAAAACAGATTAGTCAACTGAACTTTTTCTGCATTATGATCTCTTCCTTCAGGCAGGGGCAGAGTCAGACTTTCTGACTATGGGGTCAATTATATAAATTTTTTGTTCTGCTAATGGAGTCAATTTTATAGTACCGTAATATTTTATTCTAAACTATATAGAAAATTGAGTATAAGTACAAAAATTTTGAAAATAAATGAGATGAATTCAACCTTGTGAATTAGCTCTGCCTCTGTCTTCAGGTAACTCAATTCTTTGGATGTCTCTGAATTTTTTTTAACATCTCTCTCTGTGGTGCTTATATTAATAAATAGAATTGGGGGTTCTGAAGCTCATCAATTTTTTTATAAATTAACTTAATTTCAAAATATATTAAATTGATTTGAAATGACAAATTCAAACTGTAGAAATCGATCTACTTCACGGAATGATGCGTTTACATGTAAAAATTGTAAATTTTAAAATTAATTTAGTATAAAATCAAACGGGTCAAAAAAGTTTATAAGTTAATTTTAATACATTTTTTTTTCATCAATTTTTTACCGTTAACATTATACTAACTTAATTTTAAAATTTACAGTTTTTATATGTAAACGCATCATCCGTAAAATAAATCGGTTTCAACAATTTAAATTACTTCTTGATAAGCTGAAGAACACATTAATTATACTCAAATTTATATTTTGATAAACTTTAGTGTAGATTGAGATGTATCCTCCAAATTGATTTGTAGGGCAGACCAAATTTGTAATAAAAAATATTTTTAAGTCAGCGATTAAATTGAGATGAATCATTGAATCAATGAATCCCCGTCATTATAGAAATGGAGAGGATTGCAATAAGATGTGTCGGGCAGCATAGTGACATACAGTACAGTCTAGTGTTTTCTTTTTTCCAGAAGAGAAAAGGTACAATTACAATCGGTTTCATTTGGACATCAATCAATTTGTATCTTATATGATCTTATCCAGTCTTGTCAATTTTTTTATTAAGATAATTAAGTATAAGGTCCGTATTTAATTATTTACAACACACATATAGAAAAAGAGAGGGAGGAGTTGGCTAATAACAAACGTTTGTTTCTAGTCTGTGGAACAAACGCTTCAGTTTTTATATTTTCAAAGTTCAAATGGTCGATTCAAACCATTCAACATTCAATCTATAATAAAATATACTTAGAGACTAATTTTTATATTTTTTGGAATATTTTTACTATTCATTAAGTCAGTTTTAAAATCACTATTTTCAGTGATCTATAAATTTTTCAATGTTTATTAAAATTAGTAATTTTAAAACTGACTTAATAAATAATAAAAATATTCTAAAAAATGTAAAATTTGGTCATTAAGCACATTTTATTATAGATTGAATGTTAAATAGTTTGAATCGACTATTTAGACTTTAAAATGTAAAAAGTAAAAACTGAAGTGTTTTTTCCACAGTCTAGGAACAAACGTTTTGATACTAGCTAACCTCTATATATGTATATGTATGTATATGTATGCATATATGTATATGTATGTATGTATGTACATACATATAGTTAAAAAATTAATTTGAAGATTATTAATTGATAAGATATATTTTAAATTTAAAACTATGGATATGATTTTCTGATTTAAATAAGTTCAAAAAATAATTTTCATATAATATAAAAACTGATTTAACTAAGCAATTTGGAAAAAAAAAAAAAACGGTCTAACTTATACGATAGATGATCAATTATTAAAACCTCTAAAATATTATTTTGGGTCTACCTCACGGAAGCAAGCAACCATTCAAGCACTTTTTAATTATATTAACAAATGACTAGTGCGTCTTTCATCTACCTTTTTTTTGTTTAAAAAAAAAATTATAATGAGAATGGTTAAGAATTAGTTTTTAATCTAGTAGAAAAAAATTCTTATTCTGTATGACAAATTATGAGTTCAAAATTCAAATGGAATTTTTTTTATAGAGATTAAAATTTGAAAGTCTATACTTTCCTCCGTCTTTCTCTCTAAAAAAAAAACAACCGTTGATTAGACAAATTTCAAGTCCTGGCTCTTCCTCTCCTGAAGATTTTATGAATTCCTAGTTTTTTACTATTGCTTCTGTTTTGTGTTTTACTGTTTAAGATGCATACTAAATCTCTTATGTTTTTGTACTACATCCTTAGCTATGTGATATGCTTTATTAGTTTTGGTACATTGGAAGATTATTTTCATTGATTATTGTATGAACTATTATGTTTCAATATAAAACCGGTGGGCATACCCACTTTTGTCAAAAAAAAAAAAACATGTACTGCAAAAATATACAGGTGAGATTTTTGTCCAATGCTTTGGACAAAGTCATATCTAAAGACAGATTTTAAATAATCCGATCTGTATCAAAATTTATGCGAACGGTTTATATTCATGTTTTTAAATTATTAAGTTTTTAAATTTTCGAATAAATCTCAATATAAATCAAACAATTTAAGCTCCACTTCAAATAAAATTTGTCCAGAGGTCCTTAGACAAAATCCAATTCTAAAATATATTGATCGTTGATCGCTCGTAATGTGTTTCGATGGCTAAATTCATATCACTCAAATTTTGAGTTTAGATCCGAACTTTCATATATATATATATATATATATATATATATATATATATATATATATATATATATATATATATATATATATATATATATATATATATATATATATATATATATATATATATATATATATTTAGAGAGAGAGAGAGGAGGGATAGCTGCCAAGATTTTCAAAAAAAAAAGAGAGAGAGGAGGGATCAAGTTACAACAACGGTTTTTCTTCATTTTCAAATTCCAAATTGTCAATCCAAACCGTTCAACATGATTATCTAAATAAAATGTGCTTTCAGATCAAACTTTGCATTTTTTTTAATTTTTTTTACTATTTATTAAGTATTTTACAAAAACTAGTCAAATTCAGACTATTGAATTTTGTACACATCTTAATAAATAGTAAAAAAAAATTTTAAAAATATAAAATTTGATTTGGAAACACATTTTATTTAGATAATCATGTTAAACGTTTAGATCGACAATTTGGACTTTAAAAATAAAAAATAAAAATAAAAAAACTGTTGTTACAGCTAAAAATTATTGTAACTTGGTCCATCCTATTTATATATCACGTACATTCTATCTCGAGGCAAACTGATCAAAACTGAACATTTTTGTTATTTAAGAGGATCCGGGCCTCTTGATTGCTAGGTAAGTACCACAATCTTAGACACGGATAAGATACGTCTTGGACACGTTAAGGAAGATCGTCAGTGCACTGTGGTGTCGGTCACTTCTTTTTCACTTTTGACAGACAAAATCACTCTCTATGTTCTGAATTGTTCATGATACTGTGTGACACCATGTGTGTGTGTGAGAGAGAGAGAGAGAGATGTTGGTAATTTCCTGATTTTCAACTGTACTAGAATTACAAATTTTGTTAAATTTAAACTACGCCACAGACAATCAGAAAGTAATAGAAGAGAGCAATGTTTAAGAAAATAAGATTGCTCAAGCCGAAATTCGTACAGTGGTTTGAGCTTTTTTCAACAAATCTATCATTTAACCATTTTAGACGCATGTAATATTTCGACTTTGTCTCACCGTCCGCTTTTTTCATGAAAAATTCATCGTCATCGTATTCATACCCATCGTACACTTCATGTCCCAAGCAGTCTTCGATTAATTAGGACCAATTATCATCGGTACATTCAGCTACAACCGTACCTGTAAATACAAATGTTAGACGAACATAT
Source organism: Carex cristatella (assembly GCA_024447775.1). NCBI lineage: Eukaryota > Viridiplantae > Streptophyta > Magnoliopsida > Poales > Cyperaceae > Carex > Carex cristatella. The sequence goes on from JAJHPF010000010.1 coordinate 1,359,464, forward strand.
AAATTAAAAACAAATAAATTAGTAATAGAAATGACAAATTACCGGTAATGGGCAATCCCCACAAACAACTGACATCTTCTAATGTAACTGTCAACTCCCCCACCGAAAGATGGAATGAATTCGTCTCCAGCCTCCACCTCTCAACAAGAGCGGTGATCAATCCTTTATCAATATAGCATTTATTCACATCTTTCATCTGAAACAAGCCTAAATTCACCAAACCTGATTTCATCTGAGGTTGGTAAGGAATGCCCATTTGACGAGTGCTAGTACGTAGCGTGGACTCGTCCTATAACGATAATTACCATGCATAAAAAATTAAATCCCAAAATTGAATTCAACCTTATAAGTAAATTTCAAGCAAAATCGCAAAGTTATTACAAATACCTGCATACTCGCTTGGCTTATTTTGTGTAGGTCTTCAGACAATACCAACAAAGAGGGTAAGGGTTGTTCAGAATACATTTTGCCCTATATACATAAAATTATAATTACATAAACTACAATACAAAAAAAAGAAATTATTCAAAGAAATTTCACAACAAAATTAAATTAAATAAATTTTCTAATTCATCGAAAAAACTAGCCTAAATGACAACCAAAAAAATTATTCTATATTCATTAAATTAAATTTTAAGAGGTAATATACTCCATATGTGAATCATTCTACAGTTACTAAAATAACACTAACTAAACTAAAACAATATACAATTTATTTATATTACATGCAAAACTCTAAATTACTAAATCATTATACAATTATTAAAATTACGCTAAAATACCTAAATTATACATGTCATTCATATACCCTAAAATTAAATTACAAACCCTCAATTTTACGCTACAAAATTTATTTATACTACAAAAATTAAATTAAACTACAAGAACTTATTTATACCAAAAAAAATTAAAATACAAAATATATTTCAGATTTTTATAAAAAAAATTACCTAAATTACACTAAAAATTACTAAATCATTCCACAATTTATTCATATACTCATAATTTCTTTATATACCCTCAATTTCGTATTATACTATCAATTAACGGGAGATATACTACAAAAACTCTTAATTTGACAATACAAATATGAAATTAACTACAATTACTTATTTAAACTAACAAGAAATTAAAATTTCGGATTATATCTTCCAAAAAAAAAATTAAACTACATACCTAATGAAATTAGTAGATCTGAAGTTTATTTTGTTCTTCTCAATGAAACATATAATTATATGCATTTACATTAAGAAATGATAACTAATTAAAAGCTCAAAAAAAAAATTTAGGAAACTTAACTGAAGGAAGTTCGGAGGCAGAGAGGAAGAAAATTCGGAGGCTTAGTTCGGTTTGGGGTGAAAACGAGTTGGGGAGAAGGGTCTGGTGACTTTGGTCCCTACCCAAACCGGTTTGGGAAACCGGTTTCTATTTTTTTTTTTTCACCGCCAAAACAGTTTGGCAAACCGGTTTCCATCTCTCTCTCTTTTTTTTTTTTTTTAACTGGCGTGAAAACGGTTTGGGAACCCGTTTCTGTGGCGGATTGCTGCGGTGATCAAAATTTATCCAAACCGGTTTCCCAAACTGGTTTGGAAATATGGAGACCGGTTTGGAAAACCGGTTCTTATGGTTTTTCTAAAACTCCTCCTAATCCTGTTGTTTTGTTAAATTTATTTTTTTTAATTATGTTTTATAAAAAAAGCTCCAGTGGTTTGGTTTCCCTTAAGCTGAGATTATCATAAAGCTATACCCAAATGAAACCGATTGTAATTGTACCTTTTCTCTTCTGGGAAAAAAAAAAAAAACACTACTGTACCGTATGTCTGCCCGACACATCTTATTGCAATCCTCTCCATTTCTTTTTCTTTTTTGAGTTGACTCTCCATTTCTATAATGATGGGATTCATTGATTCAATGATTCTTCTCAATTTAATCGCTCACTTAAATAGTGAGACTAACAAGATATGAGTAAAACTAGTCGGTTTTTTTTATTAATCGAAATTAACTAAAAAAATATATCAGAAAAGAGGAGAGAATCAAGAAAATTTCGAAATATAAATAGAAGGGGTTAAATAATCCCGTCCCATGAGATGAGTTAAATTATTCCGTCTCACTTAATCACTCGGTCTACTAACTAAACGAACTAAACAACAACAACCTGTCCGGCACCCCAAAAAAATAATTTTTTTTTTTGTGAAGTTGTTATGTTGTTTGGTTTATCGGTGTTTTGCGCAGTTGGGATGCACATTTGAGTTGTTTGTGCCGCATGATGGTTTAACTTGCCCGGACTTTTCTTTTATTTTTTATTTTTTTTGTACAATTTAGTTCGTTTAGTTAGTAGACCGAGTAATTAAGTGGGACGGGATAATTTAACACGTCCTCTGGGACGAGATTATATATTTAACATGTTCTACTTATATTTCAAATTTTTCTGAAATTTCTCCTCTTTTCTGATATTTTTTTTTATTTAATTTTGATTAATAAAAGTTTCGGTAAAACTAGGGTGTTCCTAAATTCACCAAGTTCATTTGTAAACTCAATTCTAAAATCTATCGGATTGACTTCAAATGACGAATCCAAACCGTCGATATCCTTCTACCTTACTAGTGATATATTTATATGCGAAAATTTTAAAATGAATTAAAATTAATTTATTAACCATCTAATTTTGACCAATTCAAAGTTGGTGCTTGTTGCCTTTTAATTAGCCATCAAATTTTATAATATATCAATTAACTCCTTAAAACATTTTAGCTAATTAATTGTCAAAGTTGTGCTTGTTGCCTTTTAGCCATACAAATTAAAATATTCTACTAATTTGGTGGGATATATTTCTGCCCCAACTAAGTAGTTTAATTTATATTTGACTTTTGGCACCACAAAGAATTTCCCATTGTTGTTGTCGTTGTTTTATCTTTTTATGATTTTTTTTCTCTATATATTTTTGATTGCGTAGGTTCGTTAATGATATAATTAAATTAGTTAGTGCGTTTCGTTAGAACTTATGTGTCATATCTCCGATTGCAATTCTCTTTGTCGATCAAGGTCTATAAGTTATGATTAGCAAGCAAGCAGCATCAGCACTAAGCTCAATTTTTACTAGTGGAGTAATTAATTACGCAGGTGTTAAGTGTCAAGAGCCTAATAATTAATGGGTTGTCTAAGCATGCTTAATTAATTTGGTAATTAATATTAATCATGGAAAGACTGACAGTGTAACAACTCAACTCAAATATATTAATGTAATACTAATACCTCTCCACTAATAATTAAGGCCTCATAATAGAAATAAAATATTGTGATAAAATTACACATTAAGTAACTATCCGCGAGGATATACCGACAAAAAGATTATTTGTCTAATAGTGACAGTAGTATCTGCGAGGGTATACCGACAGAATCCTTCACGAATAATGCTCCCATTCTTGTATATCGCATTAAAGGAAACGAAACGAAACAAAACTATATAGTCGCCATATATATATCTAACAATTTGAGGGTGCCATTTATTTTCTTTTATGGATATGTTTTCTTTTTTTAACATGAACAATCAGATTGGAGGGGGATCAACTGGTTCTCCCTGGATTTTGAAATTTTATACAAATTTATAGACTTTGCCTCTCACTGGAATTTTATTTGCCCCTCTCTGGACTTTTGGTTTGTAATTAATATTAAATTTAGGGTTAAAATTATGATAAATTTCTTGAATTCTAATTGGTAATTAGAATTAGAAGTCAGAATATTGGAAATTACAAATCGGATCGTTGGAAATTAGAAATTACAAGTCAGGTCCCTCAATTTGAATCTGATTAATTATTCAAATCCGATTGATTATTTTCTTACTCCTCCCTAGTAAAAATCCTGAATTCGTCCCTGTAATCAAAACTCTTCATCTCACATACCCTCGGGTTACCTGAGAGTATAATGAAAAAATCTAGATCGTTCTTTAACTCTGACACAAATTTCAAAACCAACCCCCTTATATCAAAAATAGACATTGAATTTCTTTTAGCTTGGTTGGAACTAAATCCATACCGTTCTTTTCTAATTGTAACCTTAGATATATGAGGGAATACGAATCCCCCTGCAGTATGGATACTAAATTTTGAACTTACGACCATCCACACAAAAGATAAAATTATATAGAGGAGGGATTCATTTACACTATTTTTTTGTGACTTCCAATTACACCCTACATTTTTAATGCTCAAATTGTCAATCCAAACAGTTCAACATAATTAATATATTATAATGTGCATGCAGATCAAATTTTATATATTTTTTTTAATTTTTTTATTATTTATTAAGATGAGTACAAAAATTCAATGGTTTGAAAACAACAATTTTGTAAAATGCTTAATAAATAGTAAAAAAAATTCAATAAAATATAAAATTTGGTCTCCAAGCATATTTTAATATAGAGATCACGTTGAATGGTTTGGATCGACTATTTAAAATTTGAATTTTTTTTAAAATGTAGGGTGTATGTGTCACCAAAAAATGGTGTAAGTGGATGCCTCCTCTATTATATAAACACTACATTAGACCTAAATCTCCATATTATTGATATGCTCAATTTCATATCTCTATTCTCTACGATAGAAAGATAAATTACTGTATCCTATTTTAAGTGTTTCACTATCACAATTTTTTATGACGCAAATTGTCTTAGTTATTCTAAAACACGTATAATATTATGGTACATTTAATGATTTCTTGAAAAATACAATTTAAAATTTAAAAACGAAAATTACAAATGTGTTCCCAACATTTTGGAATTTTATTATTCATCATTAAAAAATATTATAACTGAAAGACCAAGTAATATTAAAATTGACTCAAATTTATTACTCTCTTAATTTTAATTTTAAGTATTCACCAACAAATTAATATATTTTTTTAGTAACAGGCAAAATAATTATTTTAAGAGGCTTCAAATGGTTCATGTCTTTCATTCCTCATTCATGTCTCACATATTTTATCTCTATTTTTAAAGTCCAAACAATTGACACGGACCACTTAACATGATCTCCATATTAAAATGTGTTTGGAGACCAATTTATTTTATTTTTTTACACTTTTTCTAGATAGGTACAAAATCATTATTTTTTAGAAGACTTTGGACCATAAAAAAACAGCGATTTTGAATCTATCTAAAAATATAGTAAAAGAGTTCTAAAAAATATAAAATTTGTCTCTAAACTATAATATGGATATTATATTGAGCGGTTCGGATTAAGTATTTGGACTTTAAAAACAAAGATAAGAATGCGAGGTATGAATGAAACATGAAAAACATGAAGCATTTGAATCCTCTAAGTATGAAATGAATGTGACATAAAAGTTAAATGTACATTAGAACTCTACAACTCTTTTAAAATTCTAAATTCAATTAGCAACTAATTTCAACCCTTAATCTTGTACTGGTCTATAGGAATATGTTCAAATACAAAATCTACAAAACTTTTTAGACTGTTTTGCACCAAGGCCAAACACCTGTTATTACGTGCATATATATTGGTATCACTAATGCGTACCTAAAAAGTATGATTCCCTGACCCGGACCCCTAGCTCTTGTTAGTGTTCTGTTGTGCAAGTGATATTTTGGAATAAAATGCTTTCTTTAATCATGATAACGGACTTTCAAAGATAAAGTCGCATAATTCTAAAGAACAAGGAATGGAAGATATTAGATCATTCACCCAGAGTAAGTCTATCCATGGTACTATAGCATATTACGATTTAATCTGTAATACGGATTAATATTTTTGTTTTTAAAATTTTAACGGTCGATTCGAACCATTAAAAATGATTTTCATATGATATATACTTGCAGATCAAATTTTATATTTTTTTTAGAATTTTTTTACTATTTTTTAAGATATATAGAATACCACAGTTTTTGGATGGTCCAGAATTTTCAGATCAAGTAATTTCTACCTATCTTAAAAATAGTAAAAAAAAAGTCCTAAAAAATATAAATTCAGTCTGCAAGTATATATTCATATGAGAATCATGTTGAACGATTCGGATCGATCATAAAATTTTGAAAAAAAATATTGACCCATATTACGAATCAACCCATAATATGCATAGTACCTTAGACTCACTCATTCACCAATCATTTACTCTTTTGACGCTTCCTAAATTGATACATGACATTCACATTCATCAGTTAGAGGTAAAAGATGTAAATTGGGTTCTTAGTTTGCCCTGGATCTGGCCCACTCCGATAATCCTGGGCTTTGGGCCTATTTAAAGAAATTTATAAAATATGGCCTCAAATTTAACAAGTCAAAACTGAGCAAAAGCAGATAACAAAAGAAAAAGAAAAAAAAAAAAAAACAGTTCCTGAGGGAACTTCTGTTATAGAAAACTCAATATCTCATCTGGGGTTGTAAATGAGTCGAGTTTGAACGAATTACTTGTAACTCGTGCTCAGCTCATGTAGTTAATGAGCAAGTTAACTCGAGTTGGGATGGCAATAAAAAGCTATAAAGCCAACTCAAGTTCAACTCATTACGAACTCAAGCTGGCTCACAACTCGTTTGATCAGTCAATTTTCTTAGTTATAGTTATCTACTAGTAAGAAATCTAAACACAACTTGATGTGGATGGTGTTCTGGATGTAGAACGATGGATGTAATTTTACGTTTTAATTAATGACAATTATATTTAGCAAGCACTGCCAAGACTTTCAAGGGAGAAAGAGAAGGGATGAATTCTGAAACCTATGAGGGAGCCACATTTAGTAGTACTTAATTACTAGCAAACCAACTTGTGGAGTTACACTCATTTGTATGGATATCTATAGATTTCCACAATTATTTCAAATTTGTTGCACCACTAATGTGACATTGCATGAGATGGTTGATTCTCAAGGAACTAGAGCACAATTCTCTAGACATACCACAGAGATGTTGTGCAATGAATGAAAAGAGATATTACATATCATACATGACACAACTTTGAAAAGGGGGAAGCCTTATATGATGCAATTTAGATAGGGACACATGGGAATTATATAGTAAGAGATGCCAAAAATTTTAACTTTAGAAGGATTAAATTGCCACACCCTACTGTCTGGTGGTCATATATATATAACCAGTGCCTAACAAGATTAGAATATTCATATGATTAGTTAGTAAAAAAATAAAATTAGAATCTTGACTAAAGACAACCTAATTAGGAGAGCATTTGGAACCAAACGAATGAATTGAGCTTTCTTAGAAGTACTATTGTCATGTCTAACAGAAATATGGTTTACTTATACATTCTATTGTTGGTTATTATTGGACAGGAGCTATGACAGGACAGGTGAAGGAAGAAGTGAAGGAATATGGATTGTATTGATGCATATTAGAGGGAAGCAGGTCGACATGTAGTCTAAAGCAAAAGTTTTGTAATTAAAAACAATATAATTTTTTCTTGATATATTGTTGCCTCCCTGTGTGGAGATGATATTTTGAATGCCTAGTTAAACAAATTATTAATTATTATAGACTTGTTTCACTCTGTGTTAAAAGAAATGACTCTATGTTTCTTAATGGAATTCAGAGTACGTATACGTAGGTCCGGTGGGCATCGGACCTACTTTGGTTCGATAGGTGTAATGACAATTTAATTGCATTAATATCCGTGCAATTACATTAAAATCTGAGCACGTCTGTTTTAATTTTTGTGCGCACAAATCTTAATACTAATCGTTCGGTGTTAGAGCTAATTGAACCTAAAAGTAGGCCCATCGAACCTACTCCTATCTCTTCACTTTCATGTCCTTTATTCAAAAAAAAACCAAAATGAGCTTCAAAGGGCTATTTAGCCCAAACTCAATTCACCATTTAAAATTTCAACTGTCACGTGATAATAATGTCAAATTAATTTTTTTTTTTTGTTTAAATTTAGAACTCACACTGAATGAGTTGAAAGACTCTGATCCGTTTTAAAAAGTTTTGTCGTACGTCAATTACCTTAATTACAATATGTTTCTACAATTTTGTTATACATCTACTACTTTACTGCAAAGTTTTATTTCTGAATTTGTCATTCTATCTGACAAATCGAATATTGTATTTATACTTCCAAACTATAAAAATATTATATTTATCAAATCTTTTTTTTTAATTGAAATTAACTTCACATCAATTAATTATTCGTTTAACTTCATGCTAAACTATTTTCACCTCTTCACACCTCTTTACTTATCTTCACACTATTCATATGAACAATCACATTCTTGGTTTGCTATTTTTATTGAGTAGTCATTCTTTTGGCATAAGTCAATGCATGTTAGTGGCTCATGATTCTCTTTATTTCTTGTTTTTACAGTAAATACTTGTTAGATCAATTTGATGAACATCAATTATGCCAAAATCTAACTATCTAATTGAGCAAAAAAACTTATATCATCAAGATTTTGGAGTAAACTAAATTCTCACCCTTAGTCTTGCATTTAATTTCTTTTAGATAAAACATATATCAAGGTTTTGAATTTCAAATTTTTGAAAGATTTTATAATAGAATTTATAATTCATATCTTCCTGAATTATATATTTTAGAATCACGTTGCATGTTATGTTTTACCGATTTCAAAATTTTGATTCATTTTAAATAATTATTTGTTACTTCATTTTCAATTTGAGTTCATCATACATCTTCACACTATTTATATAAATAATCAATCACATACTATTGGTATAAATTTGAGTTTAGTACTTTTCTCTCTGTTTTCACTAGCTCACTAGTGCAATTAGTGTACTCAAGTGGAAGAAAATAACCAGTTTCTTCGCTGAACACCTTCGCTGAACACCGGATTCAACTTGAAATAATGTGATGTGATGCAGTAAGTTCTGTAAAGAAAAAAAAATGTAAAAACAGATTAAGAATAGACTAATTTCTGGTATGGCTTTTGGAATGTGATACCTCTAATCGGGCATTTTGATAGCACATATATAGGCCACATAATTAGACTTAACCATAAAAAAAAATGAAAAGACAATTTAATAAATCTTGTGGAGGGGATTCGACTCTGCTGCTTTTCTGAGAGAAAAGCAGGTTCCTGCTTTTCCGATCTCAACCATTCAAAATTTTCAATTTGCGTATCTCGATAAGAAACTTTTTCATGCACAAATTTCAACGAATTTGAATAGTTGAGATCAAAAAAGCAGAACCCTGCTTTTCTACACAGAAAAGTAGCAGAGTCTGATTCTGGTGGAGGAGCATCTTTGAAAGACCGCTATGTGAGGTATCTACCAAAATTACGCACCCAGCTATCCGATAGAGTATCATCTTCAGTTTGCCCAACCCAAACTAACTTCAGTACTACGAAATCATGCAATTTGGTTAATTTTTCTGGGGTGATGTGATCTAACAGTTTGTTAATTAAGAATGTTCACATAAGTTAATGTGTTATAGCACATGGTCTCAATGTTAGAGGTCATGGGTTCGAAACCCAGATAGAGGAAATCCTTTATAATAACAAAGGTATTAAATAGTTGGATGGCTTGACCTCCAACCTTTACTCAAAAAAAGTTAATGTGTTATAGTGTTGTTTCATTCTCCTCTATTTTTGTTTCACTATTGGTATAAATTCTTAATTTGTAATTTAAAATGATTACATATGAACTTAATTTATTAATATTTTAATTAACATCAATTGTGTCCAAAATCTAGTTATTCATTTGAGCTACAAAGCTAATCTAAGTAAGATTGTGGAGTAAACTAATTTATCACGGCGAACTTATCTATTTAAGATTTGCTAAGTGCTTAATTTTTCAGGTTCTTAAATTCAATTTAATTGTTACATAATTATTGCAATTTAATATTTAAAATAATTAATATTCTATAGTAATAATATAATAAATCAGTTCACCTTAGTGAATATTATATTATAATTGATATCATTAATAATAAATCATAATTGTTTAGAAGAGTAATTTTAAGACTAAGACATAATAAACAAAAACGTCAGTTCTAAATAAACATTTATTATTCCAAAGAACACTGTACCTATATGATATGTTGTAAATGCAGTATATTGAACATGAATGCACATATAATATTTAAACATTTAAACATGAATGCACATTTAATATTACATCCATCACCTAGTATTTAATGTAGCCTTTCTCAGTTGGGTTTAGATAATAGTTCATTTTATTTGAGAAATTATGTATTTAATTTATTATGTTTAAGCGTCATTACTAACTTTCAAAAAAAAAAAAAAAACTATAATTTTCAATTTTCAGTATTATTAGACTAAAGGATAATTAATAGGCATACCTATGTAATTAAGAATAAAATGGGACATGGTGAAAGATATATACAGAAATAACAAAGATATATATGCATTTTATGAGTAGAACTAGGGTGCTCCTAAGTTCACCCAACCTCTTGTGAACTTGACTCTAAAATGTATCGAGTCGACTTTAAACGATGAATCAAAACCGATGAAATCCTTCTACCTAATGATTGATGCGTCTACATGTGAAAATTTTAAAGTTTAGAATTAATTTAATATAGAGTCAAGTGGTCAAAGGAGTCCAAAAAATGAATGCATTAAAATTAATCTATAAACCTTAAACTTTTGACCACTTGACTCAATATTAAATTAATTCGAAACTTTAAAATTTTCACATGTAAACGCATCACTCATTAGGTAGAAGGGTTTCAATGGTTTGGATTCATCGTTTAAAGTCGATTCGATACATTTTAGAGTCAAGTTCACAAGAGGTTTGGTGAACTTAGGAGCACCCTAGTTCTACCCTGCATTTTATATTTTATAACACAGTGGCCCACTTTACATTTAGTATATAAAATAAAGTATGCAATGATCCATAAAAAAACTTGGGCTTTGGGCCTGTAATTCCAGTAAATCTGCAAATTGCCTTGTGATGCAATATTACCAGTTTCAATTGAAAGAGTGATATAAATTTATCTGATGGTGCTACAGGTAAATATACTAAATGCAAGCAATAAAACATGAACGCTCATTAATTTTTTAGAATTCCTAAAAAGGCTTGATGATTCATTTGAAGATCAATCAGTTTGGGATATTGTCATACTAGGTCCTGTTATTCTGATCTCAACCATTCAAAGTTTTCCATGCGCAAATCTCAATGAAGAACCTTTTTTTACACGAAACTCAACAAAGTTTAATGGCTGGGATCAGAATAACAGGACCCTGTTATTCCATTGGAATCACAGCAGATTTATTTCCAGCAATAAGAGCATATACAACAAAGCAATATGGTAGTTCAAGTATCCATTTCACAAACACAATAATACAGAGTACCCAAAAAAAAAAGAACTAAATAAAGAAGAAAAATAACAAAAAAAAGGTAGTTAACATCCCCTAACATCCAAATGATACAATCAATTATGCAATAAAACCCACTAACATATCATTTTACAACTCAAACTCATCATCGAGTTTCAAAGCCTCTGCTGCAGCCTCTTCCTCATCATCATTTACCACAAAATAGGGGTTGTGGGACTCGGGTCTAAATCTATACCCGGTAAACACATAAAATCCAAGAGTAGCCAACTCCCCGGCTACAACACTAGTCCACAAGTACCGGTATGAAGTAATAGTAACAAGCGCATAAACCACAACCCTTGTGAAGTATATGTAACATATGACCACCACATAATACTGCCTAAACAGTGTTAATTTCATTAAATTGACTGCTGCTTTTCCATCACTACGGGCAGCCTCACGCAAGTTCTTAATCGACCACACAATTGGGAACAGAACAGCGCAGCAGCAAATCACATCGACCAACAAAAACACCTGTTTCCAGGTAAGCCAATCACTGGCAAACGGGCCCGACTCGTCAATCACAACTTGTGCGATATTGGCCACAACCTGGAGTGGTATGACCACCATAAGTACCTTCTTCTCTCTGTCTTGCAAAAACGGTTTCAGAAACGACCAACCCGTGCCGATTAGTACTATCAAGGTGAACAAAGATATACCCTTTAAGAAGCTGAAGATGTAAAATAAAACATCCCAACCATGAGCAGTACCAGTTCGTTCAATGCACGATTTATCCTCGGCCTCGGCTACTAAATTTAACGCCTTAAGCATTACAACAGCAAGCATGAAATAGTGGATACGGTAAACCGCAGTGCGTTTTCGGAGAAGGATAGCAAGCCAGAGTGCACCGAGGCCAACATAGACAAGAAACAGAAGAAAGTATATAAAAGGCAGTACAGCGGATCCAGCAGAAAGGTAGATTCTTTTATCAGGTGATCTCGGGTCAAGGTTGTACATGGCGGAGTTTACTGACATGGAGACTTTCAGACCCGGTAAGCAATTAGCAAACACAAGAGTGTACTGACCCGGATCCGAAACCTTATATGAAGCAGAGAAAGAAGAAGACCTGGCATTCACTACACCTGATGGGTTGGTAGGTGGATGCAATTTGTCAAAAGTATACACCAGCTTCACCAGATCGGATTGCAGAGCGCAAGTGATATCTAGGTCTTGGAGCCGGCGGAGCACGTGCACCCAGGCGTCGAGGGTGGAGAGGAAGAACCCCAACTGAGTGAGGTCAAGATCGGGCGAAGGATCCAATAACGAGATGGAGGAGACGTTGAGTTCGATCACTCCGGTGTGTGTGAACCCAAATTCATCGAAGGGGATGATCGAGCGCGCGTCGGATTTCACCTGCATGGTACGGATTTCAGCAAAAGCAAAGGGTAAGAGAAGGAGGAGGAAGAAGAAGATGCCATGGCGGGTCGCCATGGGCTGAAAGATTGGAGATTTGGGTTTTCTTCCAATTGGGGTTTGATTCGGATCTGTGAGAGAGAGAGGGATTGTGAATTTGAGGAGAGAATCGCGTGGGGATGGCGTAAGTTATTTAGTCGGAGAAAAAGAAGAAGAGGGAAGAAAATCGAGGAGACGACTTTTATTTTATTTTTCAATAGATTGAATTGAATTAATAGAAGAGAGAAAGAGAGACTTTTAGATTAGAGTCTGGCGAGATTTTGAAATTGTGTAAAAGGGTAATATTTAAAAGGAAAATTTTCAGATATATCCTTCAACTATAGAAAAATTACGTACTAGAACCTTCTAAAAAAATCTTTGAATTGAGGGTAGGTCCGATGGAATTCGTATTCAGTGGGTACCGCAAAAGAGAATTTTTTAGAATGATTCTCTTTTTAGTGGATCCGGACCGCTCTTTTAACTTGGCACGAATCTCAAAGCCCAATAATACTGCCCCCTACTTTTCCCCGAATCTCAAACCAGCTGAGATTTAATCTCAAACCATAAAGTGATGCGCTTCCTCTGTAGTAATGGAGAGGATATAGATCCGGTCCGATGGGCATCCGACCTATTTTGGTTGGACGGTTTCAATTACCGTTCAATATGCTTTAAGATTCGTACGCAATGCTTTAAATTATGTGTGTGTCTGATTTGATTTTTGTGCGCACAAATCTTAAGATGAATCGAACAGTCATAAAGTTCGTTGAACCTAAAAATAGATCCGATGGACATCGTACCCACTCCGTTCTCAAAATCTTTTCTAAAAAAATAAGTATCCATAATGGAAATCTGGAAAAAAAAAATTGAAATTTTTCTTTTCTAAAATGGTCATTGAACATAATTCAAATAAAGATTCTTTCATTGAGTGTGCATTTCAATTTAAGCAAGCAAGTGTGGCGTTATATTTAAAAAATAGTGTTTATTATGGCTGAAATAATTATGCATTTACAGAAATTTGATTAATGTCCGAAAGTTCAAAACATGTTAAGAGCTGTCATAATACAATATAATTTCTAACACTTAAAAAAAAGTCCTTAGAAAAATGTTTAAAATTAAAATAAACAAATATTTTCGGACGTAAAAAGCTTTTTATCTTAGTAAAAAAAAAAAAAAACGCTTGTATTGTTTGAAGAAATGGGTGAAAATATGTTTCTTTTCAGGAAATTTTTTTTAGAGAGATTCAACTCCGCTGCTCGCCAAATAGGAGAGCAGGATTATGTTTTTCTAAATCTAACTGTTGAATTTTTTAATACACGAATTTCAATAAAGATGAATGGTTCTGTTTAGACAAGCAGAGTCCTGCTCTCCTATTTGGCAAGCAACGGAGTCGGTTCCTTTTTAGAGAGAGGAAGAGAAAAGAGAGAAAGCATGAGAGAGATAGAGAGGAGAGGAGGGTCTTTCTGTTCTCAAAAATAGAAAGAGATTTCGTTTCTGAAAAAATATACATTCTGAGATGGACTAAAAATAGATTTAATCCTGATAACTATTTGTGTTACTAAACTCCGGAATTTTATATACAAGTATCATTTGTTCAAAAATTTTGTTTTTAAATTTTGCTTTATTTTCTAATTTGTTAGTTGCTCTCTTTCATAACGGGAAAAAGATAACAAAAATTTGATAACTACTTTGTTTATTTTTAGATAATAATAACCGGAGTACGAAACCATTTCTTACTCCTCAAATAATTACGAAACGGCTTCAAGTAATTATGTAGAATTTACTTGAAATCGTTTCGTAATTGAATTGAGTATGTGCATATAATAGATCAGGCTCCGTTTAAATATATTTAACTCAGAAAATATTTGTACTCTGTCAAAATATAAATGAAATAATCAACTTAAATAAAACAAGAGAAGAGTTCAAATAACTCCATTTTTAGATCGAAATAAATTTCAGTTTGTTCGCTTAAACCGAGTTAATGTTTCGGTCTAATATACAATTTATCCTAAAGATCCAATGAAAAGCTAACATATTTTTTTATATTTTTTTATTTTTGGAAATAGTTGAATTTATGCATGAGTTATCCATCTTTTCTTATATTTTTTGGAAATAGCAAAATTAATACATATTTTTTTATTTCTATAAAAAAATATTCCCTAATATCATATTACGAAATATACCACATTTGAACTTATAAAATTTCATCTAGGCTCCATATTTGAGAAATTAAAAAAAAAATTGAAAAACTAAAATTTATATAGTTCAAACAGATAAGGTTATTCGATTTAAAATAATTATAATTGAAAAGCAAAGTTTATATTTCTGTTCAATACTTATTGAAACGTGAAATTAAATTTAAATATATCAAAGCAAAGTGACAAAAATATTAGTAAGAAAACACTATATTCAAGGGCGGACCCACATGAGATCAGGAGGCAGTTGTCTAGTACCCCTGAATTTTGAATTTTTTTTTTGTCTCTATCATGGCGAAAATTCTGGATCCGTCTTTGCTAAAATCATGCTTCAAAATAAAAGATGTGTAATAGAAAAAAAAAAATTGTCTATGTCTACATTTTTTTTAACAACAAAGAAGTTAATAACATTAAGATATATGCAACTAATTTTTGATTTCATCCGATATCAAAATTATATATTGAAAAGAAAATATGGGAATTTTAAATTGAGACCAAAGGTAGTTGAATAGAATATAAAATCAAACATATAATTACAATTCACACACTTATCTACTCCAATATTGACTTTCTCTAGCTTCACTTATTAATTAATTAAGTATTCCCTCATGCGATTTATCTGATTTAGAATAACTAAATCGAACCAAAAAATAATAAATATCAAATGAGACGAACTTTTCAACAGAAATGAACTGTATTAATAAATAAATAAATAAACAATAAATCTAACGGTTGAAAATATCTTTAAATGAGATTACTGAACGATTCTGTCCTTTAATCTTAAATCTGTATCATCCGGCTCAAATTCGATTTTTATTTATATTCATCCTACAAAACTCCGGTAAATATCGAATAATTCACGGGTGGAAATAGAAATGGCTAAAATTTAAAATACAAAATATCTGGTAGGTGGAATTTGAATTTAAGTTTTCATACTAATAATATAGAACTCATAATGCTAGACAATTAAGTAAACATTTAATATTTTATAAGAAAGGCTAGATTATATAAAAAGATAAAAAAATATATATATAAATTTAATTAAATTTTAATATACATAATTAAAATTGTGAAAAAATTTAGACTAGTCATGCAGAACCAAATCTCCTGCCTCAAGTCACTAATCTGTGAATCCATAATGAGTTTCGAACAAAATTATGTCCAATATTTAAATGTTAAAATCTACTCTGAATCCTCGTGTCAGTGATTTTAAAGACAGAAATTTTCTGCTAACAGTATTAAAATCGGCAATAATACCAATCAGAAACCAGTACATATTGACGAGGACGAGTCAATACCGAAGTTAGCAAGTTGTTTTCGGTCGCATCAAGATTCGTGTTGGTTGATCAAATTGACGGTGAGATCTGCTGTTTCTTTGTGTACAATAGCACCAAAGGTGAAATGTCTTATTCAAAGTCGTGTTAATTGGATCATTGATTGTTCTTCTTCAGAAAAGAATTCCAACTTGCATAAAAAATAATTAGATTTCTTGAAACACTCAACAAAGTACTAAATTGATGATAGATTTTAAGTAGCACTTCGTGCTAATATTGTTTAATATGGAGTTGACGAATTAATTGGATCATTAATTATTGTGATATGACAATAGCGATCACCATTTGTACCATAGTAACAATATTCACGATTAATTCGTTTTTTGTCATAGAACCGAACTCCAAATAAAATACGTAAAAACGTATAATACGTTTTATTCGCGAATAAAATATGAATCATGAATTATTGTCTATTAAAATGCCAAAAAAAGCCAAATTTGTTTTTCTGTTTTTAAGGAGTTTTTTTGGAATTTTTTTTGCTTCCTTGTTGTACCGAATCATTCCCAAATTATACCTGAATCACAAATTTTTGACCCCGCCGAACCGAATCCGAACATTTAATTTGTCACTGTGATCTGTACTAGAAACAAAAATATATTGGAAAAAAAAAAAGCTAAAAGATTGCAGCGGTTATAGAGCCGTTTATCATTTTTTTTAACTTTTGGGTTAAATTGGAAAAAAAAATCATCAAATTGTTACTAACGTGATCACGAAATCTATTCACTATTAGACTTATTTTGTTCGTAAAGACAAGACAAATATTTAGAATGCTGATTTAAATTGATTTCAAATTGAATACTAAGAGCATTTATATCTCTGCAACTTCAATGTGTTTCTAAATTACTGTTAATTATTTTTTAGAAATTTAGATGTTTCTAAATTACTGTTAATTATTTTTTAGAAATTAAGGTGTCTAAAGTTTCTAACTCTTATATTTTTGAAATTAATTTTAAAGTTTCTACTAAGCCACGTCAGCAACAAATAAAAAAAGAGAATTAATCTGAGCCAATTATTTGATATGCATGGAGTTTAGCAACAGTTTCGTAATATGAAAATTTACTTCCTAGTTTCTAAATAAGAAACTCTCTTACATTCCTAAAACTGAATTAAAAACTACCATATCAGATGAGAAATTATAATAGTTTCAGCCATGTAGATGCTCTAAGATATTACATTCAAAATTTAGATTCATGCTATACGAATATATATATTGTAATTAAGAAATTTACTATAGTAAATATGCAAAAGTGTTTAACAAATTATATCGTGCCTGTAAATATCCTCTCTACCATTTAATTAAAAAAAATGGTAAGTTTGATTGGTATAGAGGGTATGAAAAAATTTGAAAATTTTAACATAATTAATATCCTCTTTATGATTATATGAGTTAATGTGTAAACTCCCCTGTGTAAATGAAATAAATTCGCATGTCGGTTTGGTGGCATTGTTAATTACATAATAGTACTACAAGTTATTAATATGTAAATGAAATGAAATAAATGAATTTTAGATGACAAATATGAAGAATGATAATTGATAATTGTAAATTTTAAATTAATTAATATATAAACAGTAAACATATATCATATTTTATTATTTTTTTATTTTATACGATACACATAAATTATATATCATACTAACAATCGTATTTCAAAAGATCATTTTTTTTGAGAAATCTCAATCTGATTTTGATGACTCAACGTCCAAAATTGTTACAAGTAAAATATAATCCTTAATAAATGTAGTTTGTTGTATGGTCCTTGTCTTTGTATTAGAGCTACGTGTGCATACACTTCTCTGATTTTTTTTTTCAAAATAGAATTAAATTTAAATATTTCAACAAAACAAGCATATTAAATTTGGTTTTTATGAAAAACATCGCCACAGACAGTTTATTATGCAAGCAGGTGGAGCTGTTTTTTTATATAAAAATCAAATTCAGCATGTTTGTTTTGTTGAAATATTTAAATTTGATGTTATTTTAAAAATAATAATCCACTTCTCTCCGTGCTCTCTAAAAGTAATTTAAAAAAATCAAGAAGAAAAAGACCCAACATTAACCGTACCTAAAAACAAAGCAATCACACACAATTTTTTTTTAAAAAAAAAAAATTTCAAGGAAGAAAATTGTTCCCAAAAATTATTTTAATAACTTATTTCAATTTGATTAACCAATAATTGAAAAACAAAATGTTTCAAATTAATCATATTTCAAAAATACCAACAGCAGAACAGTTTCTGAGGTTTTATTCTAGAATTCCTCTGTTTTGGGAGCCACATCATATATTCGAAACAATTTCTAAAAAAAAAAATTAGGAACATAAATTAGATATCATGGCAATATTTGTTTTCTTTAAAAAAAAAGGTGAAGATCTCTTCACATGCTTCCATTTATTCCTAGAAACAAGAGTTTGATACAAAATATAACACAAAACCATATAAAGAAAACAGAAACAATATTCAACAAATTGATGTAACAATCAATGACGTACATTCCACAAGTCCTAAACTAGTGTTCTAATAAGGGGTGGGGCGGGTTCAACCCGTGCGGGTTCGCGGGCTGTGCGGGCGCGGGTCCTGCGGGTAGGCAGGTATGCGGGTACGCGGGTAGGATTTTTGAAAATGGACCCTTACCCGTGCGGGTAGGCGGACCGGGCGGGGCGGGTTGGCGGGTTGGTGCGGATCGGGCAGGTTGGCGGGTTGGAGGGTTTTTTTTTTTCCTCTTTTGATTTTTAAACCGAAAAAAAAAAGAAAAAACCAGAAAAAAAAAACTGAATTATTTGAAAAAATATTATTTGGGAACGGTTTTTTCTTTTTTTAAACCGAGTTATTTGAAATTATTTGAAATATCTAAAAACAATTTAGATTTTTTTAAAAAACAATTTATTATTTGGGGGGCCGGCGGGTAGGCAAGTAGGTGGGTGTGGGTAGGCGGGTGCGGGTATGCAGACCGGGCGGGCAGGGTACGCGGGTACGCGGGTTGCGGGTTCGGCGGGTTTTGGTTTCAAAAACTCGATCCTTACCCGCATTTTTACCCGGTCCGCCTAACCCGCGGAACCCGCAAAACCCGCGTGCGGGGCGGACCGGACGGTACGCGGGTCGCGGGTGGGGCGGGGCGGGTGGCGGGTAATTGTTAGAACTCTATCCTAAACTCATTCAATACCAACTACTCGCCTAAAACTACAACTCAGAAAATACTAGTAAAATATTAGAATCAAACATCATTTAATTACTCACAAAAGAAAAGAAAATTAACAATTCATCTTGAAGCTAGAGCCAAATTGACCACATCTAGGATGCTCTAAATCGAGAATCAACATTTGGTCTAGTGGCAAATGTAATACTCTCTGTGTAATAGGTTACAAGTTCGAAATTCAGAAGAGACAATTCTTTATGAATATTAAATAGTTGGGTGGCTTGACCTCCAATCTTTACTCAAAATAAAAAATGCTCTAAATCACATATAGTTGCACCTGTAGTCAGGGGCGGATCTACTGTAGCACAGGGTAGAACAACTGCCGTACTATTTAAATTCAAAACTAATTTACAAAGACTGAGTTTTGGACTCTTGTCCTACCCTCAAAATTGATATTGCCCTACAATGAATACTATTTTGTTGATCAAAATGCGAAAAAAAAAATACGAAAGAATACTATTTTGTTGTTTTTGTTATGCAAAAGAATACTATTTTGTTAGTTTTTTGTCATGTTTTAATTGGTAGTTTGATTAGTTAATTATCTAAATGTTATGAAGTAAATTGTGTTAGAATACAATTTTTGTTGTTTTTGCTATCATGTTTTATCTAGTACCCGATTATCTAATGGATTTGGATCCAATTATTTATTTAAATCTGATTCAATAATTTATTGCCCTACCCTGATCAGAATCCTGCATCCACCCTGCCTGTAGTTATGTACAAAGATATATAAAAGCAAAAAATGTTGGCATTTATTCTGTCTTGAGTAATTCTTTGAGCACACTCATTTATTCCTCATAATACAAATGATCCCCAGAGTACCACAAACGAGAATAATGGGAACCAAAATGATTGTCAAGTTATATTGATAAATTATTCAAGATTGTCAAGTTAAAAATGAATAATGAGAACCAAAATGATACAATTTACTATGTACTGCTCAAAGACACATGTTTTCTATGTGAGAGATTATGTGTTTGAAACTCGAATAAAAAACATCATTTATTATAATAATAAGAGTATTAAATAGTTAGATCTATTGAGATCCAACATTTATTTAAAAAAAAACTATGTACTGGTCAAATTTAAAGTGCGAACTTGGTCCCAAACCATTAACCATGAAACCACAACAAATTGCATTAACACTTAGCAAGGAAACAATTGGACAGAAAATATTAAGGTTCATATTTTTTTTTTTTAAATCCTACCCGAGAGATTAAAAATTTGTCGTGTGGAAGTGGAACGCATAACTTTCATGCTTTTGGAGCAATATGAGTATAATAAATATATGCATATGGCAACCACGCTTATATAGAGTCAGTTTCCATTTTGATATGCTAAATATCCAATGCCTTGTGATACATACATGTCAATTTGTAATATGTACTTCAATCATCAAAACATAATGCTGGATGACTCACTTCTCATCAAAAGATATATTCTATCTTAATTACTTGTTGGAAGTCGTTTCTAGTAACAACTATTAGAATTTTACATTTTTATTCTATTTTAGAATTTTACCTTTTTATTCCATTTTTATAACATGACACCCTAGTCCCTGAGTTCTAACCCAAAATTTGGGTTTTAGATCGGAACCGTCTGATTCGAATCCGAATCATCCATACGGAAGTGGAGCGCACACATCTCGAGAGATGGATTCGAATCCCGAGATGATTCCGAGCGACATATTAGAATCGAACGGTCTCGATCCAAAACTCAAAAATTGAGTTTCTTTAGGGGATCCGGACCCCTAGCCCCTAGCAAATACATTTCTGGGGATTCGTCCCATGTGAATAGTACCATAAAATCTCTGTTTTTGAAAATCCAACTATTAAATTGTTTTGAGATTCGTGCACAGAAAAATCATCTGAGATATGTGTACAGAAATATTAAACAGTTGGATTTCAAAAAGCATTAATTTTAGATCGCAGCATATTTGGATCCCATTTCTGGACCCAAATAAGAACTCAAGTTTGAAGGACCAATAATAAATAATAGAAATGAGTAATGATTTGAAGTTGGAGAATGGAGATCAATACTTAGTCAACACTTTAGACAGATGAGCACTAGCTGTAAAATTTGAGAAAGACCTAAAATATTTTGACTTTGACTAGCTTCATTTATTACCTTTTCTTCGATCACGTGCCCAGAGTCATTTTTCAAAGCAAATAAAATACTTCAGAAAATTTGTATCCTAGAATCAGGGGTTGCAAACGAATCAAACCGAATCCAACTTAATCTAGTTTGAATCAATTTTGAGTTGAATTAGTTTGATTCGAATCTGGATTTCGAATTGAAAAGAAAAGTTTGAATTTGATTCAAATCGATTCAGACTAATTTCGAACCGAACTGGTTTGAAATTAATATAAGGTTTATAAATAAAAAGAAGAATTTTGAATCGAACTTAACCCAGTTAGAACCGAACTGGTTTGATTTGTTTCAGAAAGAACCAATTTCAAACCGAGTTAATTACAATTTTTTTTCGAATCGAACTCAATCAAATCATGAACTACAATTTTCTTTAACAGCCGGCTTTTGGCCCAACCAAAGGAAGTAAAATTAAAGCCCACTTGGACAAAGGACAAAAATGGAAGTTTCAAGAAATCAACTTAGATCTACAAATAGAGGCTGAAAATCAGCTTTAAACACTAGATCTACAAATAGAGGCCCAAATGTCAGAAACCCTGATAACTGGAATAGCGTTAACAAATAACAACTCTATATCAACAATTAATAAACAAGATATTGAAGATACTAATCTAATTACAACTTACTGATCAATGAAACACATCACTCCCATCAAGACACAATCAACAACTAAAATGTACAGGAGGAAAAATAAAAACAAATAGTATCTTAATCTTATGCAGCTGACCCAATAGGTACAGCCTCCACAAGCTTCGCAAAATAGAACTGAGTAGTAATAAACCCGCGGTTCCTGATCCGCCACCCAACCTTCTTCAGAGCTTTCTCCACATCCCTCTCGGAATGCAAGTATGCCCGTGTTGCCTTTGATGGCCCCGGGAACAGCTCTCCAACTCTCTTCAGAAAATCAAAATACAGTGTTTTCGGTGCAAAACTCAAAATCAACCTCTTCTTTGCTAGAGATGCAAGGTGCGCAATCATATCATCAGCTTTCTCTTGAGGGTAATGGATTAGCACATCCAAGCAAACAACAGTGTCAAAACTTCCATTGAGGCTTTCTAAATCACTTACTTCAAATTTTGGCATCTGAAAGGGGGAGTTGGGGGGCTCTGCTGAGAATGCAGCTTCGGCCTGCCGCTGGGCTTCTGAGACCATAGCAGCAGAGATGTCAGAGGCTAAGACAACGGCCCCTTCACGTGCAAGTGGAATGGAGAGAGAGCCAGTGCCACAACCGGCATCACATATTGTGGTGCCTTGTCATAGGAAAATGCAGTTGAGAAAATTAGTTCAGCAAAGGGCTGCCATTCAAGTCTTTTTTTTTTTTTTTAATCCTCCTTTTTTTTTCAATGTTCTTTAGCCTAAGCTAGTAAGTTTAATTGGTGAGATTCTATTTATGTTGAGGGTTCATGTGCATCCCTTTCTGGTGGTTTATCAGTTATCACACATTTACAATCCTTTTGATGCCCTCGAAACGAAGTCCAAATGTTGCAACTTTCTCTGTGTACTTAGATAGTGTGATATTGATCACATTTAATGGTTTATGTGTTAGATTTGTTTTATTAAATAAAAAATGGAAGTATGACGAAGTCAGAAAAGGGAAGCATCTGAAACATTCTCATTCAAGTTTACATTTTCATTGTCAACTACCAAAAAAAAGGAATGCAATTAATAAAGAGAATAATGATCTGGTCCTAAACCAATATATTCCAGCTATTTTAGTTCATCAAAGTAGTTAGATATGTCCTGCTAGACTGATATTCTGGTAGTTAAATCATTAGCACAGAGCATTGCAATGCATCAATTAACACAATACTAAACAAACAATATTCATATAGTACGGGTACAGCATGGGATAATGAAGCCCCATTACCTAATGACAGATGCATTTTAAATACTAATTAATAAATACACAGAAACTTATGTAGGCTGAGACAAGCTTTTTGATTGATTTTTTCTTGAATAGTTGCTTAAGGAATTTCCACAAATAATTACGGGGAAATTCCCTACTTCAATTATTTCATTCAATACCATTGCCCTTCTCATCCTTAGAATATCATTGAACTATATAGGTACCATCAATAAAAGGCCAGGGCAGGACCAATATGTACCAACAACCTGGTACCACAGAAAAGAGAAAATGAAGTAGCACCTGCTATAGGTCCAAAATCACGGAGCATGCGCAAAGTTGCCTCAACCGTCTGAGCATGCCCGAGCCGAATATCTAGCTGCACCCGGTTCACATCATCTGTAGAACCATAAATCTTGCGCCACCGATCAAACCCTGTCGAATTGAAGTAAGCCCTCACAGCAGCCTTCTCATCTCCGTCAGACGCCTCAGCCTGGCGGCGACGACGGCGCTCAGGGTCAGATAGAGACAGCGCGGCGGCAATGGCAGCGACCGAGGTAGCTGCAGCTGCCACCACCGGACCGTCGAGGGATGGGAGCTCGGCGGCGGAAGGAAGAGCTCTTAGGCGAAGTGATGGTGTCGCGCGGTGAGGGTAAAGAAGGGAGAAATGTGTGGGTGGGTGTGAGTGGTGGCGATGAGAGAAGGCGGTTACAGAGGTGGCGGTGGAGGGAACGCCGGTGACTGGCATTGCCTTTTTTTTTTTTACTTTTTAATTGTTTTTTGAGGGTTTTGTTTTGGGAATTAGTTCCTGCTTTTTGGAGGGAGACGGAGATTTCCGATAAGGTTGTTGAGATTCAAACGTGAACCAGGTTCTCAACACCGAAATTACCAGACATTAAAAGATGTGCTTCGTTCATCAACGCCAGGTGCATGGAGTGATGTCTCCGTTGAGCAAAGATTATCCATCTGTTCTCATGTTAACGGGCCCAATGTTTTAGACCCGTTTTATTAAGTGGGCCTAGTTATCCGTTTTATACGCCTGAATGCAAGGTACTCTTCGGTCCAATTATTGGTTGAATGGGCCTAAAATTTATTCTACCTTATCCAGAGAAGTATGAAATATGTTGGTAATAACAATTCCTCTATTCTCCAACTCTTTTTCTTCATTACATATCTGACACCATGACAAATATAATAATATTAACTACACCATCTGTTAACTATTTTTACAACATTTAGTGGGCAAATAGTACATGCTGTGAATTTAATGAAAGCAAAAATATACACACAAAAATGACAGAGTAGTATATAGGGCTACAGCTCCTAATCCAATAGAGAAGACCAATATTTATTCTTCTTCTTCTTCATTTTTTTTGTTTCTCTTTTGTGGTCATAATTAATACTTTAATTACTGCTTGGCATTTAACCAAATTGCCTCAAGCTCTCTTGCAAAAAGCCTCTCTTGACCAATAATGACTGTGATGTGATCCTTTTTCTCGTACACCTTCACACGTGCACGAGGAATCCTTGACCCGACGGCGTAGGTACAGTCGACCGGCAGAAGCTCGTCATATTCACCATGATATACATTCACACTACAGTTCAACTCGTCTCTTACAATGTCGAGGTAGCTTTCCATCTTAGCGGCGCTCCCGCAAATTATGTTGTGCAAGGTGTGCCATGCCGCGTTGTGTGTGTGGCACATGAATGCCTCTATTAGGTAGGTTTTCATCCTGTAAAATTTGATAAAAGGTAATAGGATTATTCCACAATTAACTAAACTATATATAGATGAATTAATATAGATGAATTAACAGATATTTTACTTATGACTGGAATTAAACACACCCGTAAAAAAATCGTGAATCTTAGTTAAATTTGTACAACTATGGGTATAACTATTATGACTATTAAGTAGCAGAAAGTTTGAATAGTATTATGTGGTCCTTTATTAAGATTATTTTTTCGTAACTGTCGTTTTAAGTACTGTTACTGTATAGATATGCTTCTAAATTTGAAAGTTGGGTCCGGTATTAATCTGGCTTTATAATTAGAAACTTTATGTCCCATTGTACTTTTATGTGGAAGGCAAAAATGCACCGCCAAGTTAGGAACTATACAAGCCACCAAACTTTATAGAAATATTACAATATTTAAACTTAGTAATATATTTATATATTAGAATATCAGCTATGGGTATTACCAGCAGTACTATATATTATGCAAACCTAACGAAGGAAAAAAGATAATTAATTAATGCAAACTGACAAGAAACCTATCCATGAAGGGAAGCAAGAGACTTCATTGCGCTACCTTTTTTGTTATTTTTGATTGCTATCAAAATTAATTATTCATTTGAAGAACCTGTCTGGTGTATTAATCAATACCAAGTAACATCACAAAATTTGGTTGTGCTGTACATTTTTTTATTTTTGGCTCTTCAATTAACAGAAGTTTGAACATTATTGTAAAATTTTGTTTTATAAGGGGACTAAAGGTATAAATACATATAAAAATTATAAAATATAAAGAATTAAATTGAGAACTCTTTTTGCTCATGTTTTGTTGTAGAGTAAAGTTAATGAGGATTAAATTGTTTACTCCACTTTAATCCTCATATTTTACACTTTATTTTTATGTCATGGATCAAATTAATTTATATGAAGGAGTAAGATATTGAAAAATGAACTCAAATTTATGATAATGGGCCCTACAGATGGATTATGTGTGGATTAAGTTAATCCACCTGAAAAGGTGGAATAACTTAATCCGGATTAACTCACTTCTTACACTATCTTATTCATATTTTACTTCTCGTTTGACTCCTAAACATGAAGAAATTTACTCCATCTCTTAATCCACAATCAAATATGACCTTTGTTTATAGCGGTAGCTAAGACACTCCTAATCAACACATAGTACCGTCCAACACTATATAATTAATCATTTGTCTCTTTCATAGTTTCATTGAGGATGTGACTCTTAATTATTTGTGCATAATACCATATAAAATCTGATGAATTAATTAATTAGTAAAGTGCTCAATTCAACAAACAAAGCCCTTGAATCAGAAAAAAAAAAATCAGGAGAAGAAATTCAAAAGGTTGTATATAACGAAATTTATATCCAACTGCACCAGCACCCAACTGCTAAAAAAGGCTGTGAAGATCAGTGGACCCCACCCAGTCAAGTGGCCCAATGAGAGATCCAATATGACAATTAAACTCAAAGAAAATTGTCAAGTCCAAAAGATGTTAGAAAGGTAATAACTGACAAGACTTGGCAATTTATTATTTGTACAGAGAAAATAGATAATAGCACAGCAGTTAAGCATTGTATCTCATTAAATTCCATTTTTTTTTCTTTAAAATGTCCCTACATGTTTATAAAGAACACTAATTAATAGTTTTCCAAAAAAAAATGTTAAAGTTTATAATTTAATGTTTCGAAATTATGTTTACCGATTGCGGGTAACTGTCTTGAAGATGAAATCCCAGATCCTATGGTGTTTACAGATGGTCAGACAAATCGTGCGGCTGACATGCTCGTACCAACATGCCATCGACGCGCCGAAAGCAATCGGGGGCCATACCCGTCTCGGCGCAACCTGTCTCATGATATACTGTGAAGCTGCTGCTTCTTCTCCTTTGGGTACTGGAAAATATGGCTGCATCACATGAACAGTATCAGGTTATCTGATTCTGATATAAGTTAAATTGGTGAATTTGCTGTCAAACATTAATTCCTTCAGTGTTAACATTAGACCTCTATTACTATATTCTTCATTATGTTGATAGTTAAAAGTACATAAATAGAATTTAGCTAGGAGACAGTAGAGCAACTAATTAATTTCTATTAATTAAAAGCATATCCATTTTGGTGGGAAACCAATAGCCCATACTACATGAAACTATTGGTGGCAGCACATGTAATAGTCCCCACTTCTGTGAAACCACTGAGACTCTGAAACCAACATATACCGGTATCAACTATTGTATCATGTATCAAACATAAATAAATAAAAGATAAACATTATAATAATAATTTGTTTCAGTTCTTCACACAGGCTTGTTGTAGAAGTATATTTTAATTGTTATTTGTCATACTAACCATAAAAATAAAGGGAAAATAAAAAAGGAAGAAGAAATTAACATTTACGTACCGGTGAAAGTAGAGTGAGTGACTTGATGGCATTCGGGTACTTCACAGCGAGGGCCAATGCAAGAACGGAGCCGAGGGAATGTGCCACTATATGAAAGTGCTCGAGCTTGTATTTGTCAATCACAGATTTCTCGATCATGTCCACGTGCTCTCGAAGTGTGTAAAGGGAATCTGCGGGTTTTGGGCTTCGGCCGAACCCTAGGAGATCCACGGCAAACAACTGGTAGCTGGATCGTGTCGTTTCGCTGAACACAGGGAAGATTGTCTCTGTCCAAAATGCCGACGAGGAAATGAAACCGTGGATGAAGATGATGTTCTCTTTTACCTCTGATTTATCTTCACCACAAAATGGATAAAATTAACAAACAAGTTGCCAGAATTTTTAACTGTTTAAGATATTTGTTGTCACAGAAATGAATAGTATAAATTAGTTACATTTACACTTGTAATATTTTTTTGTACACAAGTACAAGCTTTTATTACACATTACTTTACCATCAACTGCAAATTTAATTTATGCAAGCTTTTAGATATTAGTACTATAATGTACTACGCACATATAGTTAAACACAATAACAAGTTAACTGCAGTTAAAGAAATTAAGAACCTTTCAACAATTCAAGTCAACAAAAGTACCAAGCAGTTAATTAATTGACAATTGACCAAAACCTATTTCAAGCATTGAATGTAACCTTACTAATTAGTTACCTTGAGGTCCCTCAACATGTACATACAAACTTGAACTTGAACTCCCAACCGATTCGCCGCTCCAAGAGTTGCACACATTGCAATCACAATCCGACCAACACGGCATTCGCTGCTCTTTCGGCTTTTGCCTATCCATCTTTCCTCTAATCATCTCTACCAATGCCGAACTCACCTTGAAAGTAGCATGAGGCGGCTCCACCGGCTTTCTACTCATGTCCATTACCACCGATGCACGTTCGTATAAAGTGTCGGATACATCCTCCAATTGTAACTTCTTGCACGAGACATGCAACACCTTGGGCCCCACGGCTTTCGGTATGACGATTGTATCTTTACCAGCAGTGCAGTAGCAGGGTTTCCACTCGGACTCTATGGCGTAGTCGATGATCTTATACACATAGCATAGAATTATATCGAGTACGTCGAGAATGGAGAACACGACGAAACTAACCGCAGAATTCAGAGCCTGCCCGACCTTTCGTAGAACCGACATTGTGTTACTACAGAAATGGTTCATGGTTATGATGTATTTTCCTTCTGTTAATTACAGAATGTACTTTGTGTTAAGTGGCAATGGCTCTAACTTAGCTCAGTTTTCAATCACCTTGCTAGGTAGAGCCCATGAAGAGAGAGAGAGAGAGAGAGAGAGTTATGTTTTTTTGGTTAGAGAGAGTCATGCACAGCATAGATGAAGGAAGAGCAGTTAAATAAGAAAGGATTATGGGTGGGTGGGTGTGTGTGTGTAAGGTGGATATTTTCTGAGATTGAGATTAATTTTGAGGGTTTGGGTTAAGTTGGAGTATAAAAGGGTTAGAGTGAGATTTTGGAATGTAAATATAGAAAGATGAATTAATTAAAATTGTTTGTTGGAGCAGGAATAAGAATAAGAGGGTGGGTGACAGTTGGGTTTGGAATTTAGCAATTTTGGTCTGGCAAGCCTACAAATGCGCTGGATTTTTTTTTACACAAATAACAAATTTTTAAAATATAGGAACCTATATATGGTTACTACTTACTAGCTTTGCTTTGAATTTTGTATGGGAAAGGTTATATATAGTTTCAATTATTAAAGCATTATGTGAAAAATTTTGTTCTTTTTCTCCGACTCTTCATTTATTAAATGTGCTCTGTCAAATTTGTCTTCAACTATAAAATTTTGACTTGAGTTCAAAAATTATTTTCATGGGTATATGTGGAATTTATATCATTTAGGTGAATTTTTTTTATAAACCATAATTAAAAAAATATTTTATAAAAAAAACTGAAATGTTATTTCGGTCCACCATTTTTTTTAGAACTGAAATGACATTTTGACCTTGAAAAATTTCTGTTATTTTTCTCTGAAGCTTCATTTATTAAATGTGCTCAGTCAAATTTGTCTTCAACTATAAAATTTTGATAATTTGACTTCAACTATAAAATTTTGACTTGAGTTCAAAAATAATTTTCATGGGTATATGTGGAATTTATATCATTTTGGTTATGGGTATGGATTTATCCTTTTTAGTATTTACAAACAGAGGATGTATTTCATATATAAAAAGCGGCTGTGAAATCCAAATAATTTGTTATTATAATGTCTTCAAATACAATTTCCAATGAAAACGGTCCTTTCAATAGAATATTTTAAAAACCCATAATTAAAAATAATAATTTTATGAATCCAACAAGATTACTTTATTTTTTACAAAAATCATCAGAGCTGAAATGTCATTTCGGTCTGTCATTTTTTTTCTAGGACCAAAATGATATTTCTGTCTGATGTGATTTTACAGTTTTTTAGAAGAATTTGTCATTTCAGTCTCGGAAAAAAAAATTGGCGAACCGAAATGACATTTTGGTTCTGA
The DNA here is from genome assembly GCA_024447775.1 of Carex cristatella. Taxonomy (NCBI): domain Eukaryota; kingdom Viridiplantae; phylum Streptophyta; class Magnoliopsida; order Poales; family Cyperaceae; genus Carex; species Carex cristatella. The sequence goes on from JAJHPF010000010.1 coordinate 1,389,599, forward strand.
TGATTTTTGTAAAAAAAATAATCATATTAGTTCCATAAAAAAAAAATTTTAATTATTGTTTATAAAAAAAAATTTTTCCAAATGACATTTTAGTTCTTCTAATTTTTGTAAAAAAACGGTAATCATATTAGTTTCATAAAATTATTTTATTTAATTATGGTTTATAAAAAAAAAATCCCTTTCAATAAGTGAAGAACTCTGATCTACTAACAATAAAATATGCTTTACATTAATCTACTCCATAGTTAACAAAAAATAATTTATTCCCCTTTAAATGCTGGGGAACAACGGGGAGGACGCTCATCTTCCTCCTATGCCATCTTGGCCGTCTATATTATATCAGGATGCGCGCGAGATCTTTTCAGCAACTAAGCACAAGTTAACTTCTCTTGATCTTTTCAGCAACTAAGATTATGCAAGAAATGGTGTAGCAGGTCGATTCATTCAGTAAATGGGTTGGAAACTTGAAGTATCACGCTCTACAACACCTCGTATCGAATGAGATATCTCAAACTTTGACTGCTTGTTCCAACCGTTAAAATTAGAAATATCACAGCACAAATATCAAAGCACAAATAAATACTGGCCCACGCGTTGTCCTCGAATAGGCACCGTACTCTGACGGAATCAGATCCAGTGAACCCAACTTTTGGGCTTTAAATCGGAACCGTCCGATTCGAATCCGACACAATTCATCCGGATCTGGAGCGCACCCGAATTCGAATCCCGAAACGATTCAGAATGACGGATACGAATCGGACGGTCTCAATCCAAAACCTAAAAATTAGGTTACTTTAGGGGATTTGGGCCATTACCGTACTGACGTCGGTCACGCAAAAGTTGAGATATCCCAAATGATACGTGTCCCTTTCTGCGTATGATGGGGCCCATCATCACGGAAGACTGCCACGCTTCATGGAAAGGATGAATTCGTATCTTCTGCATTAACTCAAAAGGAATCTGGACCATTCAATCTGCTTTAATATCCGTGTGAATTAGATCTGCACTATTAATGAAGGCCCCTCTATTAAAATAAGACAGCTGGATTTACTCTGTTCAAGATCAAACGGTTGAGATTCATTAACTCAAAAGATGCCCTTTTAAGTTAATGCATAGGATACGTGTTTGGAAAGGATACCAGTAAAGATTGGGTGCGTATCCTCTGAGATATCTCAATTTTTGCGTGACCGACGTATTCGGGGAAGCATAGGGGGCCATTATTATTTTAGCTTTGAGATTCGTGCAAAATGTATTTGAACGATTGTGATATCCGAACCATAGGGGGCCATAATATTTGAGTCGCAGCAGATCCAATTCCAAAGATTTGACACCGTACAATTCTGTTAACAAGAGAGAATAAATGACTGTGAGCCATCCATCCAGATAATTTGAATCCTCTAAGATATCTCAAATTTTAAATGACTTTAGGGAAAATCATAACCGTTTAAATACTTTTACACGAATCGTAAAGTACAAATAATACTGGGCCCCCGCGCTATCCCCGAATAGGCACCGAACACGTCGGTCACGCAAAAATTAAGATATCTCAGAGGATAAGCACATCGGTCCATAGGGGAGATTGGGAGTTACTTTTCTTTCTAGTTTTTCTGTGCGGCGGGTAATCCAAATAAACAAAAGCTCTATCTGATCAAGTCGCTACACGCGCTTCCATCTTTGAATGTTCTCTGTAAATTGTGCCCTACTTGTTTTTATTTTTTTTTAGACGATTTTTAAAAACAAATCTGATCCATTATAAAGCAAAGCACTTGCACTTTCTTTGTTTCACAAAACTATAAAATGTTTGAACAGTATTCTGCTTATTGCGGCAAATTAATCTCGAAATAGAGCCCAAAAAAAAATTCCATAGAAGGGGGAATAAGCATTCAAATTTCAACCCAACTTCATCCATAGCTTTGTTTTTTTTCAAGTTCTGACCATAGTGACAATTGAATTGTTCGGATTCAATTCAGCAAGGTCAAAAATTCGTGATTCATGAATAATTCGGGTATAATTCGAAAATGATTCGGTATTATTCGGATCAGAGATCTTAGTCTTGTAAGGGAGCAAAAAAAAATAACAAAAAAAAAATTCTGGAAAAAATTTGAAAAATTCGGAAAAAATTCATAAAATTCGCGAATTATTCAGGAAAAATTCGGTCAAAGTTCGGTTAACCGAATAATTCGGCGTTCGGTTTCGGCATCACCAAACAAACGAATTCTTCGCGAATAATTTACGGATCTTGTTACTGTGGTTCTAACTATAACTACTGCTTCTAAGATTTTCAATCATCAATATTGGTTGTATTTAATTGTTGATAGTAAGTTCTAGTAAAAAAACTTGAGTGAGGATATGGAACTATGCTAGTGTGTATTGATCCGTACTATAGATAAATATTTTTGTTTTCAGATAAATATTTTTGTTTTCAAAGTTTAAATAGTTGATCGCAACGATTTAACATAATTTTTATATGAAGATGTACTTGCAGACTAAATTTTACATTTTTTTTACAACTTCTGAATGATCTAAAGTTTTTAGATCAAGTTATTTTCTACATATCTATAAACATAATAAAAAGTTTGTAGAAAATGTAAATTTTGATCTACATGTATATTTTCCTGTGGTGATTATATTGAACAATTTAGATCGTCTATTTAAACTTTGAAAATAAAGATATTAATGTATAGTACGAGCCAAACTATTCTATACATAATACCGTAGTCTTACTCAAAAAGAGTGAGGTTTTGGTAATATGCGTATTACGGATTGACTCATACAATAGATTCATATCTATATTTGGATGCAAAACAAAAATAGCAAGAATAGCAAGAATAGCAAGAATAAGAATAGTAGTTGTTTGTCTTATTAGAATAACAAAATCTCAAATTTTTACGAATAACCTATTCTAATAAGACAAAAAAAAATTGATTCACTATTCTAGCTATTCTAACCCACCCAAACACCGGATAGGCTATTCCAAATAGCCTAATCCCAAGAATAACTTATTCTTGATGCATCCAAACGTATATCAAGTAATTTTTTCTATCTATCTAAAATATATAGTAAATAAATTCAAGGAGTTCCAACATGCAAATCCATTCATTGATTGCAATGAGAATAGGTTATTTGTTAGAACAAGTTATTCGGTGTTTAGTTGGGTTAGAATAGTTAGAATAGTTAGAATAGGAAATCAAACTTGTTTGTCATATTAGTGTGTTTTGATGGGTGAAAAATAGCCAAAATCCGGATTAGCATTATTTTGAGCTACTATTCTTTGTTTGGGTGTGTTTGAATTAGTAAATATAGACTATTTTTTATTTGTCTTATAGGATTTTCTCATTATTCTACTAACCCAACATTTTATTGGATTAGCTACTATTCTCAAACTTGAGATTAGTTCTATTTAGAATAACCAAATTAAGAATAGTTATTGTTTGTCTTATTAGAATAGTAAATTCTCAAAATTCTTAGGAATAACATATTCTAACAAGACCAAAAAAAAAAATTGGATTCACTATTCTAACTATTCTAACACAATCAAACACTAAATAAGTTATTCCGAATAGCCTATACCATTGAATATTCTTTTGGATTCCGCGTGTAAATTCTAAACGACAATCTTAATATTATCATATATCTATAATTTTAACTTATTTATATTTTTGTGTTCAAACATCGGATAAGATTTCATTAGATATCACTAAACAGTAAAGATGCCAACTGGATGTGCCCCCTTTTCTTAGTTTTCAACATCAACTGTCTCACTGTTGAAAATTACAAAAACCAAACTCCGCTTTAATTAGTTTTGAAGAAAAAAAAAACTTGCAGGAATATTAATTTATAGCACTCCTTTTTTTTTTCTAGAATTATTCAATTTATTCAGACTAAAAAAGTATCCAATATTAATTGTAGCAGCAGCTAATAAATTTCAACACATTCTTGGATGTATTGCAGATTTGTAGTTGTGTTAACTGGCTAATAAATTTCAGAGAATACATAACAGTATCAACTACTCCAAGCCTTCAAATCAAATCTTTATTTTATTTTCTCATTTATTTAAAGGAATTAATAACAATTTTTGTATTTTAAAATTTTAAAAAAGAGTGAGTCTATGACTCTATGGTACTATGCATATCACGAATTAGTCCGTAATACGGATCAATATTTTTGTTTTCAAAATTCTAACAGTCGATCCAAACTATTCAAAATAATTTTCATATGAATATGTACTTGCAAACCAAATTTTATATTTTATAGAATTTTTTTACTATTTTTTAAAATGGGTAGAAAATTACTGTTTTTGGATGGTCCAGAATTTTCAAATCAAGTGATTTTCTACCTATCTTAAAAAATAGTAAATTTTAAAAAAAAAATATAAAATATGGTCTGCAAGTAGATATTCATATGGAGATCATATTAAACGATTCGGATTAACCATTAAAAATTTTAAAACGGTAATATTGACTCGTATTATGAATCAACCTGTGATATTCACAATACTATAGACTCACTCTTCAAAATATAGATGTGTATTTATACCAACACTATCAAATTTTAATATCTATACTGCTAAATATATATACATTCATTAGTAGATGTTTATGTGTATTATCTACATAACTATGTTAGAGATTAAAAATGAATAACACTTACATACTCAAATTTTTGCACTTTATTAATGCAGTGTATAATTGAATTGTCTGATATTATAAGTCACATTATATTTTAAGTAAATTTATCAGTATTTATATTGCTAGTTGTTTATAACTTTACTATTAAGTATTTATATCTATTATCTTTTTTAATGTTAAGTATTTACATATCTATTATTTTTTTAAGGTTAACTATTTTTATATATTATCATGTATAATTAAGTGTATTGACTGCCTGGTGTTAAATATTAACATCTGTACAGTCAAAGTGTTTATATTTTAATTGTTGGCATTTGAACTTGAATTGTGTATTTTAAATTATATTAATTTATGAATATCTTTGTATAGAATTATATATAATAATTGCATGTGTTGAACATTAATTATGAATATATAATAATCTCTAAAAAAAATAAGAAATGAATGATGAAGTTTCAGAATTAATAAAAATAAAAGATGCTTTAAGGTAGGAAAAACAATTGCTAAAAAGGAAATGGCCAAAAGATCAGTAAAGAGTAACGACTAAAAAAAGAGCATTTGGTTAAAGAAACCGAATCTCCTGCCTCCCTATGAGTAGGAAATTGATAGATAGCGTTAGAAAGAAAATAATAATTTATGAGATTATGATAATATTTATATTAGAATCAGCCTGTGCTATGCATCTATATCACTATTTTAAACTATTAAATATAATTTTCATTTGAAGATATACTTGGCGATCAAGTTTATATTATTTTAAATTTTTTTATTATTTTTCTAAATGAGTAGATAATCACTTTTTTCGGATATATGGTTCGGAATTTTTAGACTAAATTTTTTTCTATAACTTTGGACATCCTTTTAGTGACAATTTTTTTCACTAAACTTTGTCATTTGTTATTAATTGATCTGTCAAATTTGATTTGTTCATTTTTAGTTACTCAATTTTGTCATTTGTCTTAATTAAATCACTCTATATTTTTCCATCCAAAATTTTAATAGAATATTCTAATTCCGTCCAAAATATTAACGGAATATACTCACTCCGTTCAAAAATACTCACGAAGTGAGCATATTCTGTTAGCATTTTGAAAGAAAAATTATAAAGTAACTTGATTAAAACAAATGATAAAGTTAAGTGACTAAAAATAGACATATCAAAATTGAGTGACCAATTCGTGACAAATAACAAAGTTTAACAACCCCTCCAACAAATTTACCCTACTTTGAACAATACTTTAGAAGACAGACTTCTTTAGAGGTGGACCAATAAGCATGTCTTTACAATACACTTATTTTACAAATGGTTAGAATATGATGATATTCCAAATAAGAAATATATTAGTATTTGGCAATCTAAAATCCTTTAAAAATTAATGTATTTCTCTAGTTAGTTAGAAAAATAAGATCTTAACTAGAGTTAATGTGGCCAAAAGGGAATGGCATGGGCAACTGACTCTGTTTTGTGGTCAACTTCTTGTTTGTTGAGTGCTCATATCATATACAAGACAAATGTGGAATTAAATTTCTACTTTTAATGGATTCAATTTTATTTTTTTGGATTAAAATGTAGGAGTCTAGTTCCTCTATTTGATTAAAAAGACACCAGGGTGTCAAAATATGACAAAAGAACAAACAAAAATAGATTATTAGGGGAACTTTTACATGTTCACTAGCTATTAGTGATTTGTGGCTTCTAGATTTTTGTCATTCCCTTTAAAGATAGATTATTAGTGGAACTCATTAGGGGGAAGTAACTTGGACTACTAGGTTTGAATGTAATAAAGTTTGTTTCCAAGATATTAATTTATATAAATTTTGTCTCTGCTAAGACATTAGGAAACGAAATTATTTATCTAACAAGTGTTTCTAGTGTATGTCTCGAGATGATGATTCTTATTCACACTTGAGTTTCGTTATTCCCTCTGATGTTAAGGAAATACCATATCAACTTCAGAAGGAGGAGGAGGAGGTCCAGGAGCGGAACTAATTTTTTTTTATAAAAATGACTAAAAATTAAAAAAAATATAATTATACGTAGTGAGTGGAATTTGAACTCAAAACCTCTCAACTATAAAATATAGCTTTAACCACTACAGTACAACTAAATATATGTCATTTATTGAGGGTGGTTAGACTATATAAAAAGTTTAAAAAATATATAATTAAATTAAATTCCTATACATATAATTAAAATTTTGAAACTATAGAGGTGATTAGCCACCTTTGACTAAGTCTTAGATCCATCCCTCAGAAAGCCAATATGGACCTGAGCACAGTTGTAGAGGTTCTGATGTTAATGGTAGAGGTGGAGGCGGAGGCGGAGGCGGACCAAGACTTCTTTTTGGACCTCACCAGGGAGGATTTTGGGTCTGGACGTTAGGCGACGTCTTGGTTGATGACGACCACGATGTGGACATAGATTTTCTTGATTAGTGATAGTTCATAATGTTCTTTTATAGTTTTTGGTTATGATGTTTGGTAAAGTGTGTATTTTTTTACATCTTTTAGAACTGATATGTTGATGTTTTGTAGCTATAATAGATGTATTGATGGTTGAGTTATAAGTTCCTTCTTTAGATATGTATACTTAGTCATCTGTGATTTTTAATTATATCCAACAATAAATATAAAGTACTAAATATGTCCATGAAAGTTAGATAATTTTAAAATACTCAAACTGGCCAATTATTGGCTGGTTCTTGTTTTTTTTATAGATAGTTGATATATTAATTGTCAAGTTTATATTAAGACTAATTTTTTATATTATTTGTTGTATATACATTGGACTAATTAAGTAAATATTAAGCTTCGTGAATATCTGATATGTAATAAATAACTTCATTTAAGCTCCAAAAAGTGGCCAATATATATTATATAATTTGATTTAATAGAAAGACTGTCGATTTTTATATTTGATTTCTTAGAAGTAAACATTACATCTCTTTTAGACGGATATTTATTAGTGTTGTAACAAATTTGATATGTGTGTTTCTGTTATAATGCATCTATATTATTATTTTTAAGTCATTTCTCTCATTTCTAAAGCACCTGCATGTTGTACATGTATTTAAGACATCTCTCGTAAACAGCCGAGGTTAGGACAATGAATAAACCAAGAGAGACGATATCTTCACTGAGAAGGTATAAAACGACGACGGAACTTCAAACAGCCATAAAACAACGCTCGAGTATCCGATTTCAGCAAATGACCACTTTTTGAAAAACTTTCGAAAATGCACATGCGTCAGTACTCGTGATGCTGGTTTTCAAAATTCAAAATTGCAAAAAAAAAAACAAAGGGAAGAGCTTCAAAACTTGAGTTGAAGTTTTCGATTAAGATTTTCATTTCTATTTTCGTTCTAAGATTTTCATTTCTATTTTCGATCTAAGATTTTCATTTCTATTTTCGATCTAAGTAGTTCGGTAAATTGGTTATATAATGAACTTGTAGAATACCAAATTTTACTATTTTTGGATTTTTTTTTTTTAATATTTTTTATGATTTATGAAAGATGACACAAAATGACTTAAAAAATAGAATAAATTTGTGAAGAGTATATTTTCTCAGTACTTGGAATGGGTTCTATACAATATCTATACAAAACATCTATTCTATACACATTAAACAACTCAGATTCATGTTTTAATATTTTCTATATTTTTCATATTTTCTAAATTAATACATATACATTATAACAAAAAGACACATATCCAATTTGTTATAGCATTAATGTGCATTTTTTCATGTCTTAATATAAACTCGACAATTAATATATCAACTATTTAAAAAAAAAAAAAATCAAGAACCGGCCAATAATTGGCAGGTTTGGATATTTTTAAAATTACTTAACTTTTGTGAGCATATGTGACAATTATATTTATTGTTGGATATAAATAAAAATCACGGCTTAGTCATTCTGATTTCTATTGGAAATTGGTGGATAAAATTCCACTACTTTTTATATTACGTTTAATTATGTATAAACGTAACGGTATATATTACAACGTGGACAAAAGTGAATATGATATTCGTGAAATTATTTTATTATTAAAACATGAAGTCATATCATTTATAATAATCTTTTTGTCATATTACATCATATATTAAAACAAAATAAAAAATGAACTTTTTACCGGATCACATTGTGTATTACAACATTAAAAAAAAATTATCGGATCACATAATGTATTTAAAACATTATACAAAATAAAATAAAAAAAAAACATGCTTCCCGCTTTGATCAGCCCATTAATTATTTTCTTTTTGGGTGTAAGACATGAATTTATTTTATAAACCATATTTAAAAAATAATTTTATAAAATCAACATGATTATTTTTTTTTACAAATACCATAAGAACTGAAATGTTATTTTGGTCCGCTATTTTTTTCGGACCGAAATGGCATTTCGGCCAGGTGTAATTTTTTGTGACCGCTAGTATGAAAAATTGTAAAATCATACCGGACCGAAATATCATTTCGGTTCCGGAAAAAAAAAATGACAGACCGAAATGGTATTTCAATTCCTATAGTTTTTTGTAAAAAAATAAATAAATAATCATGTTGATTTCATAAAATTATTTTTTTAATTATGGTTAATAAAAAAAAATCGCAAAACAGTGCAAAGATTGATGAGTACGTTTCCAGTACTGGTTTTGGTTGTGATGTATCCAGTCGAGCAGTTCGGTTCGGTTGCAATTTTCAAAACGGATATGTGTCGTTGATCATTATGACGAACTACCCAGTCAAAATAGGATTATAAATCATAATCAGATCCAACAAACCTTTAATAAAATGTTTATTTGGTACTATTGATATTGATTTGACATACGAATGTTTCAGAGTACGAGAGATATTTCACCTGAGGGGAAATATATCTGTAAACATGTTATTCCAATTTCAAACTGTTTGTAATTTTTTATATGAGAATTTCAACAAAATATTTTTTTATGTGCAAATCTTAATGAAAATCAATTATTGAGATTAAAATAACAGGTTTCTTGTTTTGAAAGGAATAACAACATATTTATTTCCCACCTACAGTTAGAGGTGTCAACGGGTATGGTAAGGATCGGGTGGAAGCATTTTCATACCTGTACCCGTTACAAATTGTTTTAACCCGTATTCTACATGTACCCGCTACAAATTATTTTACCCGTTATGGTTGTCAGATAACGAAACGGTAATGAGTAAATAATGGGTAATATTAATATAATAATTATTTTTATTATTTATTTTAATAAAACATTAAAATATATACATTCATTTGACACATGCATAGTACTTTATTGAAATTTTTTCCTTATTATGCTAAATTCAAGTAAACTAATTAAAGTACTATTTTCAATACCTATATATATATATATATATATAATTTCTTTTATAATTACCCGATCAGGTAACGGGTACGAAATAAACTTTACCAGTACCCTTATCCATTTAGATAACGGAAAAAAATATTTATCCATACCTGTACCCGTCTTATCGGATACGGTATGGATCAGTTAAACTGGTAAAGAGTGACATTAACACCCCTACGGCTATACGGTGTGTGTTTTAAATATTGGAGATCATTTTTAAAATTATGTTTGGTTGAAACAAATGACTCATATCTCATTTTTGTGTCTGTTGACATTCTTTAAGATTTATATGTACGTGAATATTAAAACATTTATGTACGAATTCTAAAATAATCCATTAAACTTAAATTTAAATCTGATGGACGTTGGACTCAAATTATGTCATGCTAAATCATACGTTGTATTTCCTCAAAAAAAAAAAAAAAATCGTACGTTGTAGATTCCTTTCTACACGGTAGGGTATTGCAATGGATCAAAACTGTTGGTTCGATTGGGGAGGTGCAATAATAAACGGACGGTCCAAATTAATTTATCTATTGCCCAACAAAATTATAGGTGGTCTGTTTTGAGATTTTGTGTCAGGTTAAAAGAACGGTCCAGATCTATCTATTGCACATCAGGATCAGGTATTTGCACTGGATGTGAATTGAGTGTGTTAAAATTAAAGGCCAGTTCTAAACTTTAAAGGGAGAAAGATTAAAATTTTGATCGTGCACTTCTCCGTTCGTTGGTCCTTTTCTTATACCAACCAATAAATATCTCAGCCTTACTTAATTTTCTTAATTATGCGTTCTAGGTTATGCATGTTAGTTGTTACAAAAGCTAAATGTATTCATTATCCATAAACGAATGATGGAATTTCTTTTAATGTTTTTTAGATAAAAATTTTGTGGTCGGGAATTTTATGGTTTTTTAAACGGAAGATATTGTCTTAATCATTAAATTAAATACTGATTTTTATTCTTTTAAGTAATTTAAGGATAATGATGTGTGATGTAATCTACAGTATTCCTCTAAACAGCTCATTATCTCATAAATAAAAATGTGTCATTTTATAATAAAATGAATAATTATATTCATCTTCATATCTTCGTAGCTACAGTAGAGGAAGGTTGTACTATCGTCCTCCATTTTTCAGTCTCTACACATGTCTCCGTGTCAACATTCATATGTATAGATACTTGAAAAATAACAGATTAATACTTGCAAAGTAAGATATTAATACATGCATGCGTAACTCGATATGATGATCTTCTTTTTTCAGTCCCCCAATGGTCCCTGCATCAACATTTATCTAATAAAGTAGTGGGAACCTCGTATTCCCGCATCGACCTTTTAATAACAAAAATAGTTGACATCATAGATATAAATATTTCAGTACGAGGAGGGTTCAAATGCCTCTATTTTTTGTGCCTTCACCATGCCTCCATTTTTAAAATGTTAATAATTCAAAATTTACATAATAAATATCAAAATAAAATCGTTAGATGTGATCTATGTTATTTTCTCTCTGTGTTCATAAAAAATTATCACATTTCGGTTTTGTTTTTATGTGAATCAATAAGTTGAAAAATTAACGTCTAGAAATTGTCCACATTAGTACATTTTTCCAAGCATTTGATGACAATCAAAACAAAATTGTAATGTTATAATTTTTTACACGTGCATAGATAAAATGATGTAGATCATATCCAATGGTTTTATTTTAACTTTGAAGTTTTAAATTTTAAGTTATTAAAGTTTTTAAAAATGGAGGCACAGAAAGTGGAGGCATTTGAACCCTCCTCTTTCAGTACATATGTATCAATATTAACAAAATAAGATATTAATACTTTGATGTGTAACTTAATATGATCAAACGCCTGAAGATTAAACTCTGTACAATATATATACATATAAATACTCCAGTTCATAGGTATAAATACTAGCAATACTTGATATTAATATTTTTCAGACGTCATCCAGCGCCATATTTAAAAAAATATTAAGTATTGCGATCCCCCATATAGTTATGGCAATATTGATATTTTTAGAAATGTGTATGGTCCCCTGGTTCCCTCCATTTAGTTTGGGCGGTCTCCCATGGATATTTATAGTGCAGTGACAGTTTGAGAGATTTGGTTGGGAAGAAAATTATTTACGTTAAAATTCTTCTGTGCATAGATATCACTGAAATTTTTATTTACACCATGTTAAAAAAAAACAAACCAAACAGCTACTATTTCTAAAAATTAGAAATTATCACGTCCGTTAATTGAATTGATGGACACAAAAATAGATTAATCAGCGAATTGAATTCACAGACCATTTTTTTTTTTCTTGTGACGCCTCGATTGGAACGACAATATGTATAATGCTATAAGCTCTCGTGGAATTAGCTTGCCTCCATCCTTCTACACAAGTCGCACAATGTTTTTTTCCTTGTGATATTTTTGCCTCCATCCGTCATTGGCTTGCCGCCTGCTTTGATTGAGGAATTGATAGGAGTTAAAGGAAAACAAAAAAAAGTCCCGAACTCAATATTTTGTCCACCGATTTAATTAGCGGACCCTCTATTTTAGATCTGCAAATTGAATTAGTAGACATAGTAAATTTCTAACTTTTCAGAAACAGTGGTTGTTTGGTTTATTTTATTTTAATATGGTATAAATAAAAATTTTAGAAATACTTTTGTGCATAGGTATAGATACTTTCGTTCATAGGTATTAATACTTTAGAAATTGTGTGGAAACAATACGGATTATATAAGAAAATTGTGAGGGGATGGTCTCCTGATAGTTATGGAAGTTAAGTGCGGAGATAATGTGGAGATAGAGGTGCAGAGACAATTTTCTGAATTCTAATAAATAATGTATATTTTACAAAACTCTTGTATAATAACTTCTAATGAAGTAAAAATTTGCAAAATCATTGTCGTTGTATATTTAATTATAATATGAGTGTTTAAATATCTTCATTTTATGTACTTTCATTGTATTTCAATTTTTAAAATCCTGAACTGTAAACTATAATTCAAATATTGAAATGTAATCATTAGATATGTTTTTGAAAAGTTACTAAATTTTTTTTTTGAGAAGATAACATTATATATGTTGTATATGATTTTTTTTCTACAAACACGTAAAAGTATAATATTTTGACTGAAATATAATTTGAATGAAATGAGAATAGATAGAATAGTAGGCTATTTGAGAATAGGGACTATTCAGAATAGCAATGTCCATTCAAATAACATTTTTGTTATTCATAATAGTTAGAATTAACTGGTATTCTCTATTTCTTGTAAATATTGGAATAGCTACTATTTGGAAGTGTGAAGAGAGAAAAAATATATATATATTTCTTTCTTGAATTACTGCCAACACAGTTCCGAAATAACAAAATTGACATCACATACTTTTGTTATCTCCACATCGTGACAATTCATTTGAGACCCCACTTGTCTATATTTTCTCTTAATTAGCACATGCTAACATTATTTTTTATCAGTTACATCTATTCACTATTTCAAATGTACAATTCAAACAATATTTTTACTAATCCGAATAGCATCATTTTCACACTAATCTAAAAATAACTATCTTTTTCCTATTCTCATTTACTATTCTTAAATTTCACTATTCTTACTACGTTGATAGTATACAGTATATTTCATCATGTAGACTTACAAAATGAATGGATAGAGTGTACGCTTTACAAACAGTCTAGAACCACATGATCTAATTAATTCATCAATCCATAGAACATGGGTCATAGAACATGGGTCAATATAAATGGCTAAATAGTGCAGACCTAAACATCCATCTCATCTAATTATTCTCATTTGGAGTGTACCATTCAAACTGCTCCAGGTAGGAAATTTTAATTCCAAATCTAAATCTAGGATTGCAATTTAAAATAAATAAATAACGATGCAACTGATGATGATTAATAATGAATTATTGATTATTATAGATTTGTAGTCTATGTTTGAATCAGGGGCCAAGTTGTTGGTAAATATTTTAACATAGCAGTTTTGGCTTCATGCAGCGCACGAACCATATGCATTGTTCTTTTAATTATGTAGTTTTTGTGTTGGATGAAGTCAAAACTGCTCTGTTAAAATCTTTTCCCCTAGTTGTGGGTGATGTAAAATACATAAATGGTCCCTTAAATTGTGAAGTATTGCCTTATGTCAACTTTTAGATAATTTGATTTTGGTCCCTCTACATATCAATTTAGAATGTTTGTTTTTCAGAGTTCGTGTACGAGGAAAGGGTTAATAGATCTCAAAGAAAACTGGTGCTGATTTTAAAAAAAGTTATATTTTTAAATTAATTGATTTACAGCTGGGAGGGGGACCAATTCGGTAGATTTATTCCATATACTAATATTATTTGAGAAGGATTTAAATATTTTTATTTTTTTGTGCATTTTAATAACATTCTTAATTTAAACACTAATAACTAAATATTTGATACTTAAATATTAAAAATAAAAATCGTTATATAATTTACGTTATCTTCTCTACGCACTATGTAAAAGATTTTAATATTTTAACTTTATTTGATTGTTATCGAGAATTTGAAAAAATATATTGATGTGGAAAAAAATTTAACATTAATTTTCAACTTATTAATTTACAGAAAAATAATATAAAAAATTAAAATGGTCTCAAACAGATGAGACGAGCATCTGAAGCAACAACAAAAAACAAGCATTTAAAATAAATCGTCTCAAACCGATGTATCCAATGTTAAATATCTAAAAAGATAAATGCATTCATATCCCAAAGTATTTATAATTCAAGTAAATTTCGGGTGCTAATTTAGGGGTGTTAACGGTTACAGTACGAGTTGGATGGAGACATTTTTATATCCGTACTTGTTATAATAACAAAAAAAAATCTTTATTCTTATTCGTTTTTTTAAATATGGTACGGATCGGATAAATGGATAAAAAAGTGCTATTGACATTTCGATTTATGCTTTTGATAAAATATTTTTTTAAACAAGAAAAAAGAAAAGAAAAATAATAATGAATATAACTAATTTGTATTATGAAATTTTAATAAAATACAAAACTTTGTTGTATCATGTATTATCTTCGTACAAATATATATATATATATATATATATATATATATATATATATATATATATATATATATATATATATATATATATATTATTTTATTTTTTTAACGAAAAAAATCATTACTCTTACCCGTACCTAATAAGCTAATGAAATTTTTTTTATCATTATCCGTATTTTCAGATACAATACGGATCAGGTAAACAGATAAAAGAGCACCATTGACACCCTAGGTGCCATCCCATAAAAACAGTAACATTTGCGCAAGAAATGGAGAAGAAAAGTTGAAACTATTGGTGTTGCGGACTGAAACATATTGTTTCGAGAGTTTCAACATGATTCTCTATCTCACTCTTCGTCTCTGTGTTCTTTTCCTCCACCCAACCTCGCCTCATTCCTTCTCTCGCTTTCTTTCTGTCGAATCGCCTCGCTGCCATTATCAACCGTATATATATATATATATATATATATATATATATATATATATATATATATATATATATATATATATATATATATATATATATATATATATATATATATGATTTATGTGTATACGGTTCGGTTCTGAAAACAAATACGAATCATTATTCGTATCCGTTATTTTTTATTTGCTTGTTTTATAATCATATATAGTTGGAGAATAATATTTTTATTTGTATTTATTGATTAAAAATATGGTTATATTGGTCATTAAGTTTTGTGAATGCAATATATATATATTTGATATATATTTTGTAATAATATAACGAGTTTAATATGAAAAATATTATTTTGTCCACCATATTGATTGATTGATGTCCGAAATATATATGTATTTTATGTTATTTTGATATTTTAATGAAAAAAATAATTTATTGAAGAACATATTAATTTTATCACAGTATCTAAATTATATATTAATTATATCCGTATTTGATTACCATATCTATTTAATATCTGACTGTATTTGTATTTCAAAAAATAAAACAAATACAGATATAATTTTACCACTCTCCGATCTGTATCCGACCTGTTTGCACACCTATCGAAAGCCCACACACAATAATAATAATAAGACATAATACAACATGCTATTTTTAATTACATTTTACATGACATAAGAATAGTGTCACATCCACAATGTTAGGACAATAATTAAGCACTACGTAGTGTTTTCATAGGACACAAATTAATTAAGGCAAGCAACAAACAGTGTGGAAATTAATTAAGGGGGGGAGAAGAGAAGAAATTAAAAGAGGCAAAGAAACAACAATTTACGACAAGAAGACAAATCAAAAGTAGGACTAGTGACTCGTACTAATTAAGCTGGAGGTGGTGGGATGCATAAAAATTGTTGATGAACAGAACAGAGAGAGATTTCAAGAATTCAGATTAATGCACCACCATTTAATGTTTGATGTGCCATCCAACAACTTTGCACCACATTATCATACATTCCTAAAAACCAAGCAATTAATTAATAAACCAAAGAAGCCGTCCATAGTGGCTCCCGGCTGAGCAAATCAATAAACCCAGATTGTCTATGGCGCTCTGCTGTGTGACCCATCTATATAATCACCCTCCAAATTATTGCTTATAATTATGTGAGAGTTCCAATGCCTCATCTTGTCATACCTCATTCTGTATCTTCGTTTTTAAAGTTCAAATAGTCGATCCGAACCGCTCAACATGATCTCCATGTTAAAATATTCTTGGAGACCAAATTTTACATTTTTTTGATATTTTTTATTATTTTTTTAGATTTATTGAAATCGTTGAAAATTGTTGTTTTTCAAACAAATCTGGACCATAAAAAACAGCGATTTTCAATAAATCTAAAAAAAATAGTAAAAAATTTCCAAAAAAGAAGACAAATAAAGAATATGAAGCATGGATGAGATATGAGAAGATGAGGCATTGGAACCCTCCTCTAATTATATTAACCGTGTACAATAATTTTTCATACATTTAGAATTTTGACTATTAATGAAAAGAAGACAAATAAACATATATGATCTAATCTCAGTACAAAATTAAATCTACAAGGTTCAAATCATTAAACACAGTGGCGAAACCACCATGTAACAGTGGAAGGCAATTGTCTATTCGTGGAATTTTTAAATTGAGTCTGAAGTAGTATAAATATGTTGGTCTGCTTACTCCTAAAAATTAAATTGTATGTCCCTATTGTTTGATAGTTCAATATTGCGATCCCCTTCAGTTATCGCACCTTTTGAGAGATTTTCCGTTTATGCCTAAGCCTGAGCGGCGATTGAGCGAGTGTTCCGAGCCCAAGTCGTTAAATATCCTTTAACGATGCCGGGCGATCCGGGAGCTAAAGAAGAGCTAAAGAGGGAGGGGCTACCATTGAGTAAGCTGCCCCGAACCACGGACGGCTGACGGGTTCGCTTAGCGTGTGGTGGAGGTAGAAGTGTAGGTGTGTTGTGTTGATTCAATCGAATGGATTAAATTGCAAAATGCGACTGATAATTGACTAAAACTGTTGAGTGTCAATGTTTTTCTTGATTTTTGTTTAAATATGATTTAAAATGAATTTGATGAGATTGTTTAAAATGATTCAAGTATATAAGTTAATTTTGCCCACTCACTCGGTAATCCGGTAATATGAAATTTTTTGTCCACCTCTGACTCAAATCTGGCTATGCCACTTAATTAAACAGAAGCATTACTATGCATAATAAATCCATCTGCAATGACGGCCATAAATGAATCCTAGCCGCCGGAGTGAACGCAATCCAGATGGATGGTTGGGATTTCCTCCAATGAAAGTCATGAGCATATACAGGGACTCGAACAGGAACCCTTATAATACGGTGTTATTTGGAAATTAAAGGAGTCGTGTCGGTGAAGGCGCGTTTTTGAGGTCATTTATTGATAGCAACCAAATAGGTTGAGTGATTTGGAGACATAAAATAAAATAAAATAAATTGAAATTATATATATATATATATATATATATATAAGCTATTCTATCTTGTCAAATCAGTGTGCTAAATTCCTAGCCGGCCCATAATGAAGTCTATTTCAAAGTTGAATTGCAAACCGCCAAACCCTAAAAGGCACAAAACTAAAGCTCTTATTTATTGAACCATCTTTGGTTGGTAATAACAATTGTACAACAAAAAAGGTCATTAGTGTACTGCTTAAAGAGTAGAACTAGGGTGTTCTTATGTTCACCAAGCCTATTTGTAAACTCAACTCTAAAATTTATCGGATTAACTTCAAATAATGAATTCAAACCGTTGAACCTCTTTTACCTTATGAGTGATGCATCTACATGCAAAAAATTTAAACTTACGAATTAATTTAGTATTAAGTTAAGCGGTCAAAAGTAAAAGGTTTATAAATTAATTTTAATGCATTCATTTTTTGAACAACTTTTAACCACTTCACTCTATACATAATTAATTGAAAATTTAAAAAAAAATTGCATGTAGACGCATCACTCATAAGGTATAAGGGTTTTAATGATTTGGATTCGTCATTTGAAATCAATCCAATAGATTTTACAGTTATATTCACAAAGAGGCTTGGTGAAAACTTAAGAGCACCCTAGTTTTACTCCTGCTTAAACATAAATAAAAGGCGCGCTTTGAGTTATTGGGCGGTCTGATGGATTTATTGGATCAAATTCGGTATGATGTCAGATCAAAATTGTCCATTACACATTAAAATTTGTATTTATAACTTTAAGATTTATGTGAATCAAGTACACGTAAATTTTAATGTGTATCGGACGGTTACGATCAAGCATCGGATCAACACCCAACTTCATGAAGAAGAGGCATTCTCCTAACAAGTGAAATTTATAAATAATTGTATACTTGCTTGTAGATTGGTGATTTTGGTTGCCAACAGAATTTCCTATATTTTTTTGTTTAAAAAAGAAGTTACCTATGTTAAAATTAAAAGAAATACACTAATGTGGTATATGATATATGAGTGTTTGTCGTATACTGCCCATAATCCAAGAACTCCATTTATACTTCTTATAATGATGCAACTCCCATCATGAAGGAAAATTTTAGAAAAATATGTCCTTTTCACTTCATTAAAATATTAGAAGACTTGCTCTTGAAAGAGTCATACATGATATAATAAGAGGTTGCGCGCTAAGTTGTTGCCAAGACCAGTTTTGGTGCCTTATTTAATGTTTATGATAGAGACCCCTCTTGAAACATAATATGAGAGAGCTACTGAAATATTTTTATTTTTTTAGAAATATGGTAGAAATGATATGAGGTTTTTCTTTCTTATTTTTTGAATCTCTTGTTTTATTTTCTTTTAAAATATTTATTTGCGGTTGTGAGAACATAAACAGTTGGTGCATAGACAAGAGGTGTACCTTTATCTCAGGAAATAATGCACGCCACAAACAAAACATCTACAAGATATTTGCTTTCATAAAAGTATACCGTCTCATAACTTCTCCAAATTTTAAATATGATATGAAACTGGAAGTAAATGAATAAATCTATTGAGTCAAGCCATGTGCATCACCTTGACAAGTAACACATCAGATGCAGCATCAGTAGATACTTAATACTTTTACATAACAATAGGTTTTCTTAAAAGCGTTGGCATTTAACAAGAAGCAATAGGTGTACCAGTTTAAATGTAGATTAATTGTGAAAATCACCAAAATGGTTATGTGAAGGCTTAAAGTAGAAATTTTCTTCTTTGTTCTAACTAACAAGTTATTAGCGATTCTTTAAATTTGGCTAATTAATACCTCAAGGTAATAAATCAGCAATTTTTAAATTGCCTATCACCACATATATATTTCTTTTCCCAAAATAACGCAAATTGTTTGAGGGTCTAGAAGTTTTGAGATAAATAAGAAAATTGTTCATGGTACTATCGCCATATGAATGGAGAAGAGAACTTGTACAGATTTGCGAAGAAACATATTTAAAATTGAATTGAAACTGATGTACAAAATTAAGATTTGACACATGCAGAACCAACTATAGTGACAAATCAATTATTCGGGTTCGGTTCGGAGAGGTCAAAAATTCGTAATTCGGAAATAATTCGGGTATAATTCGGAAATGATTCGGTATTATTCGGATCAAGGATCTCAGTTCTGTAAGGAAGCAAAAACAAAAAAAAAATAACCAAAAAATAAAATTCTAGAAAAAAATTCGGAAATAATTCGTAAAATTCAGGAATAATTCGTAAAATTCATGAATTATTCGGAAATTATTCAATCAAAGTTCGGTCAACCGAATAATTCGGCGTTCGGTTCGGCATTACCGAAAAACTGAATAATTCGGAAATTATTCACAAATCTTGTCACTATGGAACCAACTGTTGCAATAACAAAGAGCCCAGTTTACAAAAA
The DNA here is from genome assembly GCA_024447775.1 of Carex cristatella. Classification (NCBI taxonomy): domain Eukaryota; kingdom Viridiplantae; phylum Streptophyta; class Magnoliopsida; order Poales; family Cyperaceae; genus Carex; species Carex cristatella. The sequence continues at coordinate 1,410,009 of JAJHPF010000010.1, forward strand.
TAAAAATCATGTCAGATATAAAATCATTAGTAAATAGTATTTTGAATAGAGAAACTTAATCTTAAGAAAACAAACTGATCTATGTGAAAGAAAAGAACATGTTGGATTATTTAATATTTTAAGTTAAAAAACAATTAAGGCTTAGCTGGAGCTTACTGGGCCCAAACCTCTTAATTTGTTATGCATTTGTTTCCTTAATTGCTCAATATTTATGCAAGACCTTATTATGGTTCTTCCCAGTTGAATCAATACTAGTGTAAGAAAAGCCTCATTATAGTTCTTCCAAGTTGAATCAATAGCAATCAATCATTGAAGAAAACTGTACAACACAGAAAAAGGTACAATTTTTTACTGGTTCCATACTGTTGTTTTTCTTTTTTTATCTTGAATTTCTCAAATGCAGCACCCAAATAAGGTTGGATAAGCACCAACCTTCTATTGGAACAGTTAACATAATTATTCAGACCTAACTCAAGACACCTATTATAAAAGAAAATTGAATTTCTAAAAAAAGGGTAAAAGAGTATAAATCATCATAAGCTTAAGAGTGGATGATTTCATCTTCAGGCTTAACAAAAAACTCAATATAAGCAATGCGGCTAGGTTGCGCATCAGTATATTGATTTAATGCAACTGCTTTAGCAACCGAAACAAGATGCTGAATTTTGAGCATGCCACCTCTTCCTATTGTCACTTTGCTACCTCTATTCTCTTTTAATACACTACTCGGGAAGTTAGATGTAGTAGCTCGAAGAAATTTATATTTGTACCTGCACATTTAACTTTGAATAAACATGTATTTGTACAACAACAGTCATAAAAGCATAACATTTCTCACCTGTAAGAAATATGGCGATCACACTGAAACGCAATCAGAAGGTCACTATTTGCATAATAAGGGAACTCAATCTGCAAATTTTAAACAAAAATCTTAGAAATGAGAAAATGATGTAAATGATGTAAATTATTGAAAATACATTCAAACCTGTAAATCACCATGACCTTCCCCTCGAAATGTTACCACAGGTGGTTCAGGTTGCATCATAATTTGGATACTTGAGCCTGGCCAGTCTAGATCATCAATTGCTTCCTTCAGAATAGCCGACTATAAATCATTAAAAATAAAAAAAAGGAACTTAGAGATGGAAAAATGGGGAGCTAGTCATTTGTTTAGTAGTGTTGATCTCATATAAGAGCATTTTGATAGTTAGAGAAAACCTTGACAGTGAAAGAAAGAGGGGTATTTGCAGCTTGTTCAAAATGGTAGTCCCAAGAAATAGTATCAGGAATTCTTGTTCTGATTTCAGCATACATGCAAGAATCAGGTGATCCCACTGACCTGACAAGGAATTAATCATATTAATTTAGAAAAAAAAAACAAATGTCTAACGTGAAGATGTTATTGTCGTTTGGTATTCATGCTGTCAACAGTTGATACCAGGTATACAAACAAATGAGAAAACTAAAAATTTCATTTCAGCATGTACAAGCTTATACCGACCTCGTGTGTTCATTAAAGGTATAGCAAAATGAAATTTGCAACCAAAACAAAGTTTAAATATTCATTATTTGGCCATCATTAATCCCAGGTTGTGAAAATCATGCCTAAATCTTTTCCACAATTTAACAATAATGTACACTTGATTGTGAAAATGTTCATAGTTGTACATCAACATACCCTCTTGCCTGAGCAGCACAACAAATATGACAAGAAAAATGAAATAGTGGGCAAATAAGAAACAATTCTATATCAGCTGCCACAAAGTGTTCCTACTGGTACCGAGAAGGTAAAAACACCAATGATTACCATAAACTTTTAGCAAAACTCAAGTCAATTTGGCCTTAATAATTCATATTATGCCTCAACAATCCCCGAATTGAACAACTAAACCTCAACCGAGCCCAATTTGATCTCAATCATTCAACAAAATGAAACTGTATGATAAAGTTAACAGAAACAAAACTGACTTCAAAAGAAGCTGCATTTCTGGATCAGGATACTGGATCTCAATCACTGATGCATTTCCAGGGGCTGAGAATATGTTAAGGCAATCTACAAGCAACCCTAGGCTCAGTCCAAACCGAGGCCTTCCTTCGGCACCATAAACATACGAAATAAACAGCTGAACAAAAATGCAAACTCTATTACTGTATCACACACTATTACATGAACTGTTTGTAAGAAACACTGATCTGATCTTGCCTATAGTACCTCACGCTTTAGGTAGACCTTAGCTTGGAGACAACCTGATTCCTCTACAATAAGCACAATACCGTGCTCAGATAGTTCAATTACAGCATCCTGTAAATATCATTTCGTTTCGTATTAAAAAAAAACTTGGTATTTGGGAAAGATAATCTCAGTACAACTCCAAGAAACTGGAGGTAAAGAGTAGAATCTGACCTGGTGTCGCTTCCATCGGATGGAGGAGAGAGCATCTACCATGCCCTGGACGCAGTCCAGCTGGCACACCAAGTCCGGCGAGTCGCCGTCATCTCCGCCTCCTGCGCTCATTTCCCCTCTTCTCTCTCTCTCTCTCTCTCTCTCGTTCCCGCGCTTGTAATGTACAAAAGTAACAAAACATAAGAACCTACTCAAAAAACGAATAGTAATCTCTATAGTAAGGCAAATTTTAAGTTTAGATCTGGACCGTTAGATCTTCTATGGCACGAATATTAAAGGATCAACATGGATACCACCTCGGTCCGGATTGGCTCGAACTACGATCGACAGTCCTAATCAAAATTTAAAATTTGCGTTACTTTTTAAGGGGTTCGGACCACATAGAAACAGGCCTCAGAAAAGTTGAATTCAAAAATTGGTCCAGGTTTATTCTAAGGTTGTTACTTACAAGCCCAGAAAATTGTAGCCTGTTCTGGCTAATGGCCCATTTAATGTCACACGAATTATATAGAGCTCCAAAGACAAACCAGGCCTCGGGCTAGTTTTACAGATATTTTACAAGTTTTGCATAACACAAAACGTTTTAGGTGTTTTTTTTTATTTTCTCAAGTTGGGTCTTGCTGTTTTTGGCGGGAGCGGACCCACATTGTAAGGGAGGAGTTGCTCTTCTGAATTTTGAATTTTATTGGAGATTTATCGGTTCCGATTAACTTTATTTTTTTCTGAAAAACTATTTGCCCCTCTTTGCATGTTTGATTTGTAATTCGGATTAAATTTAAAATTAAATTAAAATAAATTTCTCGAATTGTGATTAGTAATTAGAATTATAAGTTAGATATCAAAAATTACAAGTCTAAGCATTGGAAAATATAAGTTAAAGAATTTTTTTCTAACGAAAATTCAATTAGTTAATGGGTTTAAACCCGATTTGATATATTTTTGTGACAAAAATTCTGGATCCCCTGATTTTTGGAACAAGTAAAATCAAAATTGTACAATTTTGATTTGCTTGTTTAGAAGGACGTTTTTCTGTCTCACTCACTCACTCACTTTTCACAAAGAATATGAAGTTATGTCCTGATCAATGCTTGAAAATATTGAATTGTTTGAAAATTGTGATAGGTCACGTGGCATATGATATATTTAGCATGTTAAGATTGCATGCTAGAATTGTTTAATGATCTCTAGAAGTTATGCCATGGGTTGTAATCATGCCCCACTTTTGATAAATTTCTGGGTGTATTTGCAAAAATGTTGGTCACATTTTCAAATTATGATTTATTTGTGATAAAAAAATATTTTGGGGATTTAATTGCATAAATATATGTCATGTGTGCATAATAGTATGGATCACAAATAAATTATTATAAATGCATATTTTCGGTTGATTGATCAAAATTGAATTGTTGGGTGACGGTAAAATAGAAGGATCAATAACAATGCATGCATATTACTATTTTGACATGATTTTGATGCATTATATTTTGTGAAATTGCTTGCATGAATTTAATTGCATAAGTCAAGAATCATCGAATCTTAAAATGTCATTTAGCTTCGGACAAACTCACATACAATGAATATCTTAAAATGCCAAGCCTAAACGATCCGTTCGGTACGGAAGATTCACTATTGAACCGTTCAAATACCTAGATCTCGAGCTCTTTCTATAAATAGAATGAATACCTCCTTCTCCAGTTTCAAAAAAGCCACCTCTAATTTCAAAAAACAGAATTTCTGTGTTCTTAAGAGCTTCATTCTTTGATAGAGCTATATTTTATTGATAATCTCAAATTCACTTAAATAATCTACTCAAATGATTTAGTTAGTGTTTTATTCTAGTTCGATAGAGTGAAAATCTACTCTAGTACTCCATTTCTATAGTCGAGTGATTTTCTTGCTTGTATGGCATTTAAGGGGCTTGCCGACTCGAGCGTTTCCTCTCACCTGTAAATATAGCTGTGTGACGATCCTGTGCGTAGGACTTGCCAGCTCGAGCTTCTAGGCTCAATTTTGTATATGAGTTAGGCCGTGACTTCCCACCTTCACTGGACTCACGTGTCACGAGTTGTATTATTTCTTTTTGGTAATAGGAAAGGGGCACCAACGAGGTTACTCTACCCCGGAGACGTAAGCATTTTACTTTGAACTCCGTTATAATCTGGCGTGTCAAATTTCTCTAAACTCTATTCTATTTACTTTATTTGCACACACTTGTTTCTTGTTGAATTAGAGAATTAAACCGAAAAACAACTAAAAGTCTTTAAGACAACCTATTCACTCTCCTCTAGATGCCGTTAGGGACAACAACCATAACCCTAATCCTAACCCTATTCCTAAATCATAAATTGCTGATGATCCAATGTAAAATATAACTACTGGATTAATCAAATAATTTCAACTAATTAAATTGAATAAACTAAATCCAAATAATAAAATTTTCTAATATAATCAAAACAAATTAATTCAATAAACTCAATTAAATATTACATATATAAAAAATTAAACTAATTCAATTTCTTTTCAAATTCTTTATCTTATAAAATACTAAAAAACAAAACTCACCCCTATTTTTTTCTAGACTGACATTTTAAACTATGGCATTTTTCCTATAATCCTAGATTTCACCAATTTCTTCTCATTTTTAAAAATTTGTATTTAGTATTTCTTATGAATAGAAAATTCACTCACATGATTAGGGATGTAAACGAGCTGGGTCTTAGCTTGGCTCGTTAATTCTGGACCGAGCGAGCTGGATCTAAGACTTACAAGTTAAAACCTCAGCTCAAACTCGTGACGAGCTAGCCCGAGCTAGCTCGCGAGCTGACGAGCAGGCTCACTGGATCTGGCTAGACCTTATTTTAGGAAGAAATAAATTTTACAAATCTTTTTGGACCAAGATGAACCAAGCTTGACAGTATAAAATGCACACAAATTGATGCCTAGCTGAGCTAGCTCGCGAGCTGGCGAGTAAGCTAGGCCCCAGTTCAAACTCGTTAATTCTGGACCGAATTAGTAGCGAGCTGGCTCGTTAATAGCTCGGTCCAATAACGAATGAACTGTTAGCGAGCGAACCAGATGTGAGTCACGTTCGAACCACAAGCTACGAGCTTTTTTGCCACCCCTACACATGATAGTGTCTTTGCCCTTGTCTTTTTGAATGATACGCAATTTTACAATATACTATTGCTTATATTAATATTTTAATTAATTAAAATTATTTTGAGAATTAAATCTCTAGAAAAATGACAGTTATATGACGAAAAATTCTTATCACGGGTTATATGGCAGCTCTTATAAAAAATGTTTAAAAAAAAAAAAAAAACTGAAGACTGGTACCCTATCCTCATCTTTATCCTTACAAGAAGCACCTTATACTTGACTGATTTCTCCCCGTCTTCTCTCACTACCCAATAATTCATTTTTCCTACATTGTGTATTTTTTTTTCCTTTCAACGGAAGAGAAGAGACCTTTGCAATTATAGATCCATGGGGCTAGGCGGAGTGATTTCCAGCCTTCTCTCTTTGAGCGCCAAATTGCTGCCTGCTGTCGTTGCATCTGAGCAAGCTCCGTCTTCTTCCTCAGCTCCTGCAGTAGATCAAAACCGCCAAATTGAAGCTGAATTGAAGAAATTGATGAGGATGCTGGAGCGGATCAAGGCCACCCTGTACGATGCAGAGCAGAGGGAGATGGGAGACCTCGCAGTCAAGCTTTGGTTGAACGAGCTCAAGAGAGTTGCGTTTGATGCAGAGGATGTGCTGGGTGAGTTCCACTATGAAGTCTTACGGGCCCAAGTTGAGGTAAGATATGCTTCTTCCCCTGATTCTCGTAAACAAAAAAACAAAAAAAAATTCAGGTAACTAATCTATTCAAATTTCCTTGTGCAAAGGGTAAATGTGATAGGTTTTGTGTTCATGAACAGAGGGAGATGAAAGACCTATCAGTCAAACTCTTACAGGTGCAAATTGAGGCAAGTGATGACTGTCCTAAAAAGAAGATAATTCAGGTAATTAATTATTTTATTTCCTTGTGCAAAGACATGTTACTATATAACTAGTATTATATGCATACATTAACATATAATTTCCAGGTTCCAAGTGGCATGCTCGATCAAATTGAGCAAATTAGGAGTAGATTTGATGAGATTACCAAGGATCGGATAGCGCTTCAACTCTCAGAGGGAGATGGGCCAAGGCATTGCAACAACGAATTACAAATAGCTCCATCTAGCCACTTCGTAGTTGAGTCGAATATCTTTGGTCGAAAGAGTGAAAAAGAGAAATTGATTGAATTGTTGTCCACTAAAAGTGATGGTGTTTCGGTGGTGGTAATTGTTGGCATGGGGGGCATTGGCAAAACAACCCTTGCACAACTTGCCTATAATGATCAAAGAATCCAAAAAATATTTGATAAATTTGGGTGGATATGCGTATCAGAGGATTTCAATGTGGAAAGGCTCACCAAAGAATTAGTCGAGTCTATTACTGGAAATGAGTGTGGTCTTACAAATTTGAGTGCTTTGCAAGAGAAAATTCGGAAGAAGATAAAAGAGAAAAAGGTACTTTTGGTCCTTGATGATACCTGGAATGAGAAAAAGAGTCTTTGGGACTCTTTTCTGGCTCCTTTTATGTCAGCATCATTTGCAAATATTCTAGTTACTACAAGGAGCGAACATGTCGCGCGAATCATTCAAACAGAGCCAACATTCAACCTTGGCTCTTTGCCAGTTCAACAGTGTTGGCAATTGTTCAAACATTATGCTTTTGGTGGAGTAAAACGTAATAAGAACCCAAAGTTGGTAGAAATTGGGGAGCAAATCATGAACAAGTGTGGAATGTTGCCCCTGACTGTGAAATCAATTGCTAACCTTTTGAGGCATGAGGCAAAAGAAGAGAGTTGGAGAGAGATTTTAGAAAGTGAGCTATGGGAGTCTAATGTTAAGAATGAGATATTTCCACCTCTTCAAATAACCTATGCACGCCTTCCCACACATTTAAAGTCTTGTTTTCTATATTGTTCTATGTTTCCCAAAAATTACTGCTACCATGTAGAATATTTGGTAAAATTATGGATTTCCCAGGGTTTTGTTGAGTGTAAAGGAAACAAGACTGCAGAAAAGATTGGTTTTGAATATGCACAACAGCTATGCCAAAGGTCCTTGTTTGAAAGAATAAATGAGGGGGGTGATTTCAAAATGTTCAAGTTGCATGATATATTTTATGATTTAGCGCGATATAATTCAGAGAATGGTTGCTATTCAATTGAGGCTAGTGTGCTCCCAATTTTTCCTAATGTACTATACAACTTGTATATAGCTGATTCTATGAACCTAATAGAACCTATTCCATCTGAGCAGTTCACTGCTCTGCGCACACTCATTATAGGATGTTCTATCGAAAATGTTTTCAGTACTTTTGACATTTCAATGGCACCAAAGTTACGAGCTCTGGAAATAACTGGAGCCCGTAATTGGAAATTTGAATCTCTCTCCTCTGTTGGTAATTTGAAACATCTTCGTTATCTTTCACTTAGTGATCTATTATTTGAAACTCTACCTGAATGCATATGCTCCATTTACAGTTTGCAAAATCTAACTCTTCAGAATAGTCGTTTCAAAGAGTTGCCAACAAAAATAGAAAATCTAATTAGCTTGGAAGAGCTCCGAATTGAACATTGTTCTTTCCTACAGGTTTTGCCTGAGTCTCTTTGTCAATTAAAGGCCTTGAGGAAACTATGTCTTATTCATTGCGTCCTACTTAAGGAGCTTCCTAGTGACATGGGGAGCCTTAAAAATCTTCAAACCCTGGAAATCATTAATACCGGTGTCAGTTATTTACCACCTAGTTTGAACAGATTTGTAGGAACTCAATCACTAAAGATAGAGCTCAATTGCAAAACAATTGGATGGTTAAAGGATTTTCCTGATCTGGGAGGAACTCTTTGTTTAAATAGATTGAAAAACATTCCCAATTTAATGGATGTCCAATGTGCTAACCTTGTGAGTATGCATAACTTGGAGCAATTAAGTTTATCCTGGGATGGATGTTGTCATTGTGACACCAGGCAAATAGATGGCAGTATATTACAGTTGATCATCAAAAGTGGTCAGAACATATTTCTTGAAGATCAAAGTAGTTTTTCAGGGATGGTTTGTCTCCAGCCTCATCCTAATCTTAGAAAGCTAGAAATAAAGGATTACAGTGGCATTACATTTCCAGAATGGATTGGCAGCCTATGCAAACTAAAGTATTTCAAAATTACCTTCTGTGGTAGTTTGCAAGTCCTAAAGTTGCTGCCATTAGAACTTGAAGAGTTAGAAATTTTGGGATGCCATCAGCTAGTATCTATGCCTGGAATACAAAAGCTGAAATCCTTGGTCAAACTTTCCATCAGTACATGTGGAAAGCTGTTATCGCTTATGGAACCTTCTGGGAGCTCATGGTTGGGATTGACAAACCTTGCTTCACTCAGAAGTTTAGAGATCTCTAATTGTTTGCAATTGCAAGTATTGGATGATGAGTTGCTTCCTGTAGAACTATGCAAAATTAAGGTTTTTCAACTCCCTGGGTTAAGGAAGTGGTGCATCCAACATCAACAAAACTACCTGGTACTTCATACTTCTTATTATTCTACAATATTGTTGTTAGATAATTGATGATAATGCCATCATCAACTTTCATAGCATTATTTCTTTACTCTAATACAAAATTTAAATTTGAGGGTTAAACTGAAAACTCAAATTTGTCAAACCCTATCTGAAAACTCAAATTTGTTGAACCCTATTTGAAAACTCAAAATTTCATTGTTAGTATTTTTTTTATAAATTTAGGGTTAAACTGAAATTACATATTTTTTAAAATGCTTTAGCATTTCCATATGATACCTCACAATTTAGATCCTTCGATCCACGTGAAGATTCATACAAATCGTATAGCTGGATCCGTATTCAATCCCTCCTTAGATTATATATATAGGAAATTGCTAATATGCTACGCATAGCATAGAGGGCCTCCGTGCAATGGCTCAATATTTGAGTTTTCAAAATTCTAATAGTCGATCCGAACCATTCGACATGTTCTCCATGTGAATATGTACTTGCAAACCAAATTTTATATTTTTTAGAATTTTTTTTACTATTTTTTTAGATAGGTAGAAAATCACTTGATCTGAAAATTATGTACCATTCAGATCAAGTGATTTTTTACCTATATAAAAAAATAGTAAAAAAATTCTAAAAAATGTAAAATTTGGTTTGCAAGTACATATTTATCGGAGATCATGTTGAGCGGTTCGGATCGACTGTTAGGATTTTGAAAACTAAAATATTGAGCCGTTGCACGGAAGTCCTCTATGCTACACGTAGCACCTTAGCCAACTCCTATATATATATATATATATATATATATATATATATATATATATATATAGGGATGGGCTATGGTGAGTTGCGAAGTAAAACGACGTTTTACTTCACGCTCGTATTCAAATTTGAAAATCCGAACCGCTTAACATTTTCTACATATTGAAATGTGCTTGGAGACCAAATTTTATATTTTTTGGAATTTTTTTACTATTTATTAAGCCACTTTGAAAATCGCAGATCCGGGTGAACAGTATAAAAACAGTAAAATTTTCTGAACCATTGGATCAGCGATTTTCAAAGTGACTTAATAAATAGTAAAAAAATTCCAAAAAATATAAAATTTGGTCTCCAAGCACATTTCAATATGGAGAACATGTTGAGCGATTCGGATCGGTTGTTTGGATTTTCAAAACAAAAATATGAGCGTGAAGTAAAAATGACCTCTTACTTCGCAACTCACCATAGCCCATCCCTATATATATAGATAAAATCTAGCTACTACAATATGAGTGTTATTTCAGCTGTTGTGACACTTACTTCAAAATCCATCAAATAGGCTTCAAACAACAAATCCAAACTGATCTACTTTACAAGAGATGTATTTGTATGTAAAATTTATAATTTTTTTGAATTCATTTCATATTACGTATGAAGTCAAGTGGTAAAAAAAAGAATAATTTTAAATTAATTTTAATCATTCATTTTTTATTATTTTTTATGGCTTCGCTCATACTGTAGATTTGTTTGAACGGTTTGGATTCGTTGTTTGAAGACTATTTGATAGATTTTAAAGTCAGTGTCATGGGAGTCTGATGTTAGCAATGAGATATTTCCACCTCTTTAGATAAGCTATGCATGTCTTCCCACATACCTAAAGTCTTAAGTCTTATTTTTTATACTGTTCGATGTTTCCGAAAGGCTATTTCTACGAAGTAGGATGTATGGTGAAATTATGAATGTGTCAGGGTTTTATTGAGTCTAAAGGAAATAATACTATAGAAAAGATTGGTTTTGAATATGCACTACAGTTGTGTCAGAGGTCTTTATTTGAAAGAGAAGACAGATATGAGGGGAACGATATAATTTGGCCAAAGTTCAAATTGCATGATATAGTTCATGATTTAGCATACTTAATTTGAAAAATGGTTGCTATTCTATCGAGGTTAGTAAGCTTCCAAATTTTCCTAACGTAATGTATCATTTGTACATAGCTGATTAGTGAACCTAATTGATCGCAATCTCTCTAACAAGTTCACTGTACTCATGACAGGATTTTTTGTCAAGCTCTTTGCCCACGGTAAATGATGATGACGTGTTGAGCTCTACCACTAAGACCATGTTCACAGTTTCATTTAATGAAAAGTTTAATAGAAGGATCAAGTCTTGGATGAGGGGCCGACAACTCAGAGCTGGATCCTTTGGCACAGTTTATGAGGCGATTAGCAAGTAAGGGTGTATTTGAACTTTTCTTCTTTAGATAATATAAATGAAGTTGCTTTAAGTTCTATATTTATATCATCCTGGTCAGGCTTGGGAAAGTATGTCCTAGCACAGTGATGATACTCATCATTATCAACTCCACACCAATTAACGCTGAACAGAATGTGAAAATGACTTTACTGACAATATTAGGCTTGGTAGCAAAGGAACTTTTAAGTGTTGACTAGAGACTCAATCACTAATTGTGTTTTTTACACTGTATTTTGTCACTCTATACAGTGAAGGATTTTTCCTTGCGGTTATAGAGGTGTTGATTGATGGAAGGTCCAGCATTGAGGGAAGTATCATACAATTGTTACAGGTGGGTATAAAGTTTTGAATATCAAATGGAAATACAATATGTAGTCGACCTTTTATATATTTTCAATTTGTAAGCCTGAGATGTGCTGTGTTTTTCTAAATCCAGACGATTGCTCTTTGGAATCTTTGGAGTCAGTGTGAACATGAGAATATAGCTCAATGCTATGGAATGGGCAAGGTAAATTTTTGATTGTTTCTTTGTATGTTCTACAATGGTGCAAAGTTCCATGAAATTTTTAAATTAACTGGTATAACATTATAACAGGGGAGAACAAAATTGTACATCTTTCTGGAACTAGTGGCACGTGGCTCTCTTATATCATTGTACCAAAAATGCCATCTACAAGATTCGCACGTATCAGCGTACACAAGGCAAATACTATACGGGTTGGTGCATCTTCATGAAAGGAACATAGATCACGGGTAACAAAATTAAAATTATTGTTAGATTGTTACAATTTTTAAAAATTGATTTATATTCTATTTTTTTTTTTATTTTGATCCTCTCTTGGCTAGGGGCTTTTAGTTTGGGTAGTGGTCTCTCACCATACTAAATCATTACTCTCAGATCTTATTAAAATGTTATGAACAATATTTCTTGTTTGGTTTTTAGGGATATAAAATGTGCTAATATATTGGTTCATGCAAATGGATCAGTAAAACTCGCCGGTTTTGGGTCAGCAAAAAAGGTTTGTGGACACTTCATAACTACATCATGTTGCCGATCAATTATCTGTATTAAACTATTGATTACAAAATATAAATGATGTTAAGTACGTGATTATTTTGTTTAATTATTCACCTCAGATGACCAAGTTTAACAACCTGAGTTCAATCAAAGGAAGTCTACGTTGGATGGCTCCAGAGGTATGTTTTGCCTTGTGAGTTGTGAGTTTAAAAGGTTGGGAAATATTGGAAGGGTCTGTTCTGCAGAATCTTTTTGTTTCATGCACATCAGATATTCTCCTGTAGCTCTTTTAACCTTTGTTGAACTAATAAAAACAGATGTCAGAGCTGATGCAGATAATGGTTTGCGTAATTGTGTTCTCTTTCTTCATTCTCTATTTTTTTATTTTCAGGTTGCAAGAAGAACTCCTTACGGGCTAAAAGCGGACATCTGGAGCTTGGGTTGCACTGTACTTGAAATGTTAACCTGCCAGATTCCTTATCCTAATATTGAACGGGTAAGCACAATCTTTTCGCACACTCTTTTTTTGTTTTGTGTTCTTTTTTTTTCATAAAGTAATTCACAGTATTGCCACTGAACAGACATCATGTAACTTGCTAGTAATTTTTATGTTTGAAGATAAATGCTTATTCCAAGATAATAAGGGGCGAGCATCCACCGATACCTAATTATCTGTCAAGAGAAGCACAGGATTTCATCAAGCAATGCGTCAGAGTGAATCCCGATGAGCGCCCATCGGCAGTACAGCTGTCAGAACATCCATTTGTAAAGATACCTCTACTGCTCCTCTGTTCTCCTCCTGCATCTCAATCCTAGCTGTCCTTCTCAAACTGATCCCTGGACTTAAAAAATGAAAAAAAGAAAAAAAAATGTATGGAACAATTATTGTGACTTTGAGTTTCATCATCACTCGTCAGTTAGCTACCATTGCTCAAGTCAACCACAATGATATCATACAATTCTTAACAGTATCTTTTTTTCATTTTTTTTTTTTTTTTTGAGATAAGAATGAGGGAGAAGATTCCTAAATTTAAATATCCGCAAGGATATTTCAAACAAATTTTAACATCCCACCTAGAGAGCATTGCCTTTGTCACAACTGATTCTCTACAATTCTTAGTTGTTGAATTGTTAATTTCAATTATTTGAGAAGATAAATTATATTATCACTTCTTTACCGTCACAACTTTGGTTGTTTTTTATTTGTTACTTTTTGAGGGAATTCTTGTTCTGTGTTCTAGCAGAAATATGGACTCTTTTCAATCTTACTTTGTGGTTTCTTTGTGATTAGGTTATCAAGGGAAGAAACTTAAGTATATGTCTCAGTTCTATTTATCTGTTTGCAATGTAGTACTAACTAGAGGCAAGCCTCGCTTTGCTTCTGCCAGCGATTGTTTAGAGAGGAAAAAATAGGTAGAAAGTTTATATGAGAAGATTGTACATAAGTTAAGAACACATAACACACTACACATGTAAATGACCAGCTACAGAAAGTTGTATCGTTGATAAACAAACATACATAACAAAAACTGCAAGTATTACATCATTTCTCTTTGCAAGGTAAATGTTGGTCCTTTGTTAAGCTTCTACAAAACACATCTTTTTAAGCACATTGTTTTGTCCAAATAGAACTAAGTGTTCTCTTTACCAGACGCTAAACAAAATATTATTTACACAATCAACAAAATGCATCAAAAATTTTGTGTAAAGAGGGATGTATTTACCCTTTGTTGTCTTTTGCGTTGCTATCTTCACCGCTGCAAAATTAAGAAAATATGTTATTAATATATGAAAATGTACATGTGAAAGAAATAAATAGTTTGAGATATTTTTTTATTTAATGTCAGCTTTAGAACAAATTCAAACTTAGTTTAAGTAGTATTGTAGATATAGTGGGTTGTGATGTAAGTGTGTCTAGGATTTGGTAATGAATTTGCTATTTGGGCTCATGGATAGTAAATAGAGTGCATGTATTTCCTCTCACTGTCAAGCATTGATTCAATTGGTCTAAGCATCTGAAATTGATCATTAGCAAGATCTAACCTATAACCAATCCTGTTGATCATTGTCACAACTGTAATACTGTATGGATCCTGTCCACACATTCGAATGCATATTTCCATCACAGATGAAGACCTCTGTCGCAATATCTTCGCTCCCCTAATTTCTATCGCCCTTAATTAACACTGATCATTTTCGCTCATAACCTAAATCAATACCATCTAAAACTGATGATGAACATTGAAGCAATGACTAATAATTGTATCTACTTAATTGAGAAATCACTATGAAGTTGTTTAATAAAAAAAATGTAGCAGCTAAACTAACCATTGATTCATGCACTGCAAGCGGTAACGGACAAGTCTCTAGCAACAGATTACTTTATGTTTATTAGCAAACCGCCGTCACTCTAAAATAAATCTGCAAACATAACAAATTACATTATTTTGACACATTGCAGGATAAATTCATAACGACAGTAATGAAAATGAATGATACCCACAACTCGAAAAGAGGAACGGGAAAAGTTTAACTTCGTTTATCTTTACTGGGTAAAAAAGAATTATATGATTTACTCTAAAAGTGTACCATAGATTTACGATAAATAAACAGTCTAAGGTATGATTTACTATAAAAGTGTACTACATATTTACGATAAATGAAATGTCCAAGATATGTGCTGAAATTGAGAAGACCACCAAAAAGTTATTATTTAATGAACCAGTGCAGAAATGGACCCAAGTGTTGGTCACCAACAGACACTCTAAAAATATATTGGTACTAATTGCATAATATAATCATTGAATGCAAGATATTTTTTTCTTCTTCGTGCAGTATTTATGCAATGGATAAATCTCGCCTACATGCTATAATGAACTGAGACCAATAACAAATATATTTTTAGAGAAATTATTATTTTTTTTCTAGAATAGTTTCTGAACAAACTTGAACATTATTTATTTTTTATGTGTTAAATAAATTCTACACTAAATCTATTTATATCTCACATGCTATGAACATCAATTACTAACCTTATATGCAGCTTTCTTAACTGCCCAACCGGGAACTGGTACCTTCTACTATCATGTTCTTTCTTGGTCTTATTATGTATCCGAGCTGTAAGGAAAAAGCGAAACAAAACATAAATCAGAATTATTAGACTTGAAACTTTATTGGACATATTTGAGACAATGTATCACAATTTAGGTTAGCGCATGTTAAAACAACACACACAAATACATCTCTCATGTCTTATTATACTATTCTAAAGAAAATGGCACCTTTACAGGTGCCTTTTTTTTCTGTTTCTTCTTATTTATAATATTTTCTTCTGTTACATCCATGTACTAATCCAGAGCAACATAATGATTTAAAGAACTTCAAATCAATTCAGCTTTGGATGCCATTTTTAAAGCTAAAATGAAAATGAATTATTTCAAAATACTAACAAAATCCAACTGCACATATTCCTTTAATATTGAAAAGCCTATTTAAATAACTGTTTCCTAATATAAAGTTGCTATAAGCAGTAACTATGAAGAATCAGAGAAAGTCAATATTTTTTTAGTGACATTAACCACAAAGGAGGATAAGGGAGACTGGGATTCTATAGTTTATATTCCCCCAAGGAGAATCATCCCAATAAATTATTTGGCGGTACATCTGGACCAACCTGAAAAAATAAATGTGAAGAGAAGGTAAAAAAATCAACATGGCACTGTATAAGAAATGCAATTAACCTGATCCTCAATAACTCAGCAGCAGACAAATTATTACACAGTAACATAATCTGGGCTAATCTCAAATCCACTTGAAGCCCAACTAAATTCCCAATCATATCAAGCAAAATCAATTGCAAACCAGGGGACCAGAAGCCTAATTATAACACACTAAAATCCAAAAGATAATTCAACCCTCCCACCCAAAATAAATCCAACAATAAATCCCAATCAAAGTTATAAAGACAGAAAATATAGATCGACCTAAATAAAAACCCAACAAATCCAGCTCGAAACCAAATTGACAAACTCAGCGTACCAGATCCAGATGACCCAGGGCTAATATTGACCAAGCCTAAAATGACCTAAGAAAAGCAGGCACTTTTGGTACCTCTTGTTGAGGCTAATTGAGACCTAACAAAAAAATAATAAAATATAACCAACACGTATTACAAATTGTGTTTCAGCAAGGCACAAACAACTGATCTTCAACAAACTTCCAATCCTAAATATAAATATGCTATGTAGTACACTAACCTTGACAGTAGATAGTCCCTTCGTACCAGGATCCTTTAGTTGTTCCACCTGCCTCTTACCGTGCCTCAACATATACTCTATATAAATAAAATTTCCCTTATCTATATTCCTCGCATTATTCTGAACTAAGCAGAAACAACCAAATGGATTCTCTCACGATCTTTTGTGGCCCTCCATCGTGCAGCTTGAAGGAAGTCTCTAAATAGCGAAAGCACTTGCTTTTGCATGCCTGATATTTTAGCAGGATGGGCTTCCATCTCATACTATTCTTCAGTCAGACCTGATTTCTTAAATGACGAGTGGTTATTTTCACCTGCAAATGTACAATATTTAAGCAATTTTTCATCTTTTAATCAGCAAGCTAAAAGCTTGAGCACAATTAAGTAGATCTTAGCACCTTTACCAAGAACTATGAACACCATAAGCTTTCTCAAGTGCTGCTAACCACCCAACAGAAACAGTATTGTAGGTAACTGTTTTCCTTGAAAATGACAAAATAACAAAAGCAGAAAAAAAAAATGCTGCTAGGTGTTGGTTTGCAGAAATAACATTTTGTCCTGTCAAGAACTCAGTTGTAAAATTAAGCCTCGATATAATATGGCCTTGTAGCAATAATCATGCAATGGAGTCTCAATTGTCTCTTTTTAGCTAACCTAAGGAGTCAATGTGAAAATTACAGATGCAACGTCATTGATCTTCTCCATTTTTAAGTTACCTCATCTAGTCTAATTTAGGAACTCATTGGATGAACCCCAAAAAGGAAAATACTTCTTGACTTAAATAAGGTGAATACTATTTGTATATCCTAAAGAATTTCTCAAAACCCTTTACCTAACAATTTTTAGGCAAATAAGGTCCTCCTATTTCATCAACTGAGACAATTAAGCATACCAAAAATAAATGCTCTTCCCAAGAGTCCACGCAATTTCTCTATTTCCCCTATTTCAACACGGTGTAGAGGACCGAGTCCACACAATTTTCAATCGTGGCCTCAACCCTTGATTTTGTGTCGCCGGAAATGAAGTATCTTCCCTCCCTCGGCATTATTGGAGGGATTCTGATTGGCATAAACACTTAATAACAAAAACAAAGAAAGAATGGGGCCTGATGTTATGATCTATAGCAATCTTATAGATGGGGTATGAAAGAAAGAGAAGGCAGTGAATTTTCTGCATGATATGGTTTCTAAAGGACATTGGTCTGAGGTGTTTTATTCAATAACTGGATACAATATGGCAAGCAAATAGAGGGATATAAATGAGGGTAGTAGTAGAAACCTGAGACCTGCCCTTTACCCTCCAGTTTTGTTTTATGTTTTGTTTATGATTGTAAAGGGCTTTGTGAAAATTGTTAAAGATACTCTTATTATACCATCAAGGTGAGAAAGGATTATCATGTACCAGTATGTTAGTCTACCATAGCAATATATTATCATATATTTGTGTTGATCTTTATGTACCAGAAAATTAAAAGGTATGACATCAGATTATTGTCAGAAATTAAAAAAAAAAAAAAAAAAAAAACTATATTTGTATCAGTTTAATCCAAGAATATCAAGCAAGGTGATCCTACAACTATTATCGCAACATGCGGTTGCATAGGCGTGAAACATCAGATAGCTAGACATGCTTCAGGAAGAAATCCTCAGCTCTCTCCTCCAAGCACCTGAATCAAATTTCAGCACTACAAATTATTTCAACTTATACCAAAGGAAAAAATAATCCATACAAATGGCTCGACTTTATCTGATTAATTGTTGCAATAAATATGGATTCATAGACACCTATTGATTCTTGTGGGAACATTCTCAGAAGACATGATCACAACAGGAATTTGATGCAACTGAGATGACTCCTCCATAATTAATTATGATGCATTTTAGAAACAAATTGCATAAGTATAAAATCAGAAGATGAAAGTAACCAGTGTATATAGAGGTAGGTTATATGAACTTTTTGTTAATATTATTACCTTCGCTTTCTTGAGTTTATATCATATAATCTCAGGCATTGTGCAATCTGTTATTACCATACTTACATTTGGCTCGTAGAAGCAAAAGAGAGAAAAAAAAAGGAAGACATTATGAAAACTTAGTATGTAAACATAGCTAAGTTAAAATGCATGAACTTGAATCACATACCGAGTATAGAAGGAAAAATTGGAATCGGAATCAGAATTGGTCTTTTGACCGTGGGATCCGAATCGGGTGAATCAGCCAAATCAGATTGGAAACTCGAGCTTTTTTGCTAGAAGCTCCTTTTATACTAAAAAATTAGAAAAAAATTAATAAAAAAATAATTTCACAACAATTTATGTTTAGACAAATGATTACAATTAAATAATCCACTAATACAGTATATACATGTTTTGAATGGATTGGATATAGTACAAATTACAACATATATACATCTAGTTATATTTTTTAATAACATAAGGTTGTATGGTGTAGTGGTAGTTGTGTTGGTTGTTAATCGCTGATGCATTTCCAGGGGCAGAGAATATGTTAAGGCAATCTACAAGCAACCCCAGGCTCAGTCCAAACCGAGGCCTTCCTTCGGCACCATAAACATACAAAATAAACAGCTGAACAAAAATGCAAAGTCTATTACTCTATCACACACTATTACATGAATTGTTTGTTTAGAAACACTGATCTTACCTCACGCTTTAGGTAGACCTGAGACAACCTGATTTCTCTACAATAACCACAATACCGTGCTCAGATAGTTCAATTACAGCATCCTGTAAATAACATTTCGTTTCGGATAAAAAAAAAAAAAACTTGTTATTTGGAAAGATAATCTCAGTACAACCCGAAGAAACTGGAGGTAGAGAGTAGAATCTGACCTGGTGTCGCTTCCATCGGACGGAGGAGAGAGCATCTACCATACCCTGGACGCAGTCAAGCTGGCACACCAAGTCCGGCGAGTCGTTATCATCTCCGCCTCCTGTCGATGCGCTCATTTCCCTCTTCTCTCTCTCTCTCTCTCTCTCTGTGCTCCCGCGCTTGTAATGTACAGAAGTAACAAAACATAAGAAAAAACGAAATCTATTCTAGTAACTGAAATTTTAAGTTTAGATCTACGCCGTTAGATCTACTATCGCACGAATATTAAAAGATCTCCGTGGATTCCACATTGGTCCGGATTGTCCCGAACTATAATCGACAGTCCTGATCAAAGTTTAAAATTTGCGTTACTTTTTTAGTTGGTCGGATCACATAAAAACAGGCCTTGGAAAACTTGAATTCAAAGTTGGTCCAGGTTTATTCTGTTTACTTACAAGCCCATCAAATTGTAGTCTGTTCTGGATAATGGCCCATTTAATGTCACACAAATTATATAGAGCTCCTAGGACAAACCAGGCCTCGGGTCAGTTTTACATATATTTTACAAGTTTTGCATAACACACAACTTTTTAGGTGTTTTTTTTTTTTTCTCAAGTTGGGTTTTTATCTGCTCCTGTTTTTGGCAGGAGCGGACCACAATGTAAGGAAGGAGTCTCTCTTTTGAAATTTGAGTTTTATTAGATATTTATCGGTTCCGATTGACTTTATCTTTTTCTGAAAAAAATTTGCCCCTCTCTGCATGTTTGATTTGTACTTCTAATTACATTTAGAGTTAAATTAAAATAAAATTTCTGAATTGTGATTGGTAATTAGAATTATAAGTTAGATATCAAAAATTACAAGTTAAGCATTGGAAAGTATAAGTTACCAAATTATTTTTCTATGAAAAATCTAATTAGTTAATGGGTTTAAATCCGATTAACTATTTAAACCCGATTCGATATTTTTTTTTTGTCCCCTCCCAACAAAAATTCTAGATCCGTCTCTAATTTTTGAAACAAATGTAAATTTGATTTGCTAGTTGAGAAGCACGTTTTCTGTCAAACTCACTCACTTTTCACAAAGAATAACTACTATAATCTTATTTCTTTAAAGAATATAAAAAAAAAAACATATACCTAAATTCGGATACCCTATATTTATCAGCAAAAAAACGTACACTCAAAATTCTCAATCTCAATCAACATTTCACGTGTTCAAATTTTTTGGAAGTTTTGTTATTTTTATGGAGACAAAAACTACTGTTGCTTGATGTTATTTATGAAGAGATAAGATATGTGGGACATGTCAGAATCTTGTATTAATGAGAATTAATATGAGATGGTTGCAACTCCTTCTACTGTTTGTTATTAGTATCTTTTTTAGTTGCAAGAGAGCGTTTTATCTCAACAAGTTAGAATTCAGGTACATGAAGGGGCAGACCCACATGAGACCAGAGCAATTGTTCTTTCTGAATTGTGAGTTTTAATAGAGATCTATCAGTTTTGACTAACTTTGTCTCTTATAAACTTTTAATTTGAGATTTAGAATTTAGAATTTAGAGTTTAGGGTTTTTATTAATGCAGATCTAGAAAGAATCTTTTGTTTATGTTTTTTTTTCCTAAAAGGTTTAACGCCAAAAAAACGATAGAATTTAGAAATTTATAAACAAATAAAAGCTGTAGATATCATTAAGGTCAGCTCAGCAGTTTAATGTAATTGGACATTATACCTAAATATATAATTACCTACAGCGACAAACAAATTAAAGTTATATTACGCGGCATCAGTTTTTAAGATTTTTTTAAAATAGAATCAAATTTAAATATTTTAACGAAATAAGCATATTAAATTTGATTTTTATGAAAAACAACTCCACTGATTCTATGGATCGGTAAGGCAGTTTACTATGCAAGTAGTAAGTATGGTGTAGCAAAAAAAAGTTTTTGCCTCCACCGATCCACTAAAATCAAATTCAGCATGCTTGTTTTGTTGAAATATTTAAATTTGATGTTATTTATAAAAAAAATATTTTTTACGTGGGGGAGAAATTTCCATGCATATTTAAAAAAAATGATCTATGACATATTTTCAATGGATGGCATAATTTGAATTGAAAAGATAAACTGAAGAATAGAAGTGTATCTCCATATCATTTTTAGATAGATTGATTATTTAATGAGGTATAATTTGAAAATCATTGAAAAAGCCATCAAATTTATTGTACTGCCTAATAAAAGCATTTAATTTTGAAAATATACCCAATTAGAGATATATTATCTATCAAACGGTACTTAAAGCGCATATTTTGTAATTTTTATTTGATTGAGTTTTTATTTTCTTACCTTCTAACATAAATGATGTTAAAAATAGATATTTTGCGAGAGGGTTCAAAACTTCAAATATCTTATGCATTTTATGTTTTATTGTGTCTTGCATTTTATATTTCTATTTTTGATATTCAAATTGTTAATCCGAATCGCTAAACATGATCTTCATAATAAAATTACTTGTAGACCAAATTTTTATATTTTTTTAAATTTGTTTCATATTTGTTTAGATAAATACAAGGTCATTAAAAAAAAGTGATTTTGTATCTATTTAAAAGATTAGTAAACAATTTTTAAAAAATGTAAAATTTGGTCTCCAAATACATTTTATTATGGATATTATATTGAGCGATTATGATCAACTATTTAAATTTTAAAAATAGAAATATATAATGTGAGATCCAATGATACACAAAAGTCACGAGGCATTTAAAACCTCCTCATTTTTTAATTAGATATTGCTAATCATCATGGAAAACCTAAACTTTATCATGTACATAGGAACTGGATTACCTGCTCCTCTTTGGGTAGGAAATTTTTGCCCCTAAAGTTACTGGCCCGAGAGTCCGGAGTGAATTTTAATATTTAAATATTAGATATAGTTTTACCCTGGACCCATCACGAACCCACGTGTCTAAAGTAGGAATTTTCTGCCCACAAAGAGCTGATTTTCGGTACCCACTTTTAATTTCAAAATTCAATTTCAGCATTCAACCACAGAAAACCAAAATCAGCAAAACTAAACTTGAATTTCGAAATCAATTTCGGTGTGAGCTTTGAATTCCCCTCTATCCTCTCTCCTCTATCTAATTAAATTCCAAAAATCAATTTCGGCCCCATGCATGAATTGTTTAGTAACTAATACACATGGTTAAATACAAAACAAATATTTTATTCGGTTTCATAATAGAATAAATAAATCATAATTTCTGATGCATGTGCCGCATGATTATTATTTTTTAAATATACGGCTATTATCACTTGCATTCAATTTATATGATACATCTATTCGATAATTAGAAAACATTAATTAATTAAAAAAAATATAGATGTATTTTACTCATTCAGATAAAATATCAAATTTAAATTAATTAGAAATCGATTAATCATCAGTAAAGCTATTAATGACCAAGATTAGTGTTCTAAATAGCACGCTAAAGCGTTTTCAGACTTTAAACGCTAAGACATAAGATAAAAGTGCACTACTTCAGCTACAATCGCTATAATGATAATAGCGGTCTGCTATAGCGCATAACTTATAGCGCAAATAACGCAAAATATGCTACATAGACTTGTATTTAAAGGCCCAACTTTTTTTTCAAGGCCCGTATTCCTTTTGCTTTTAAATAAAAATGATAGATAGTTTATGTCATTATGCTTAAGTTATTTTGAATAGAAAAAAAAAAAGAAAAAAAGATAGATAGTTTATATCGTGATGCTTGGATTATTTTGAATGAAAAAAAAAATAGATAGTTTGTGATATTATTAGAGATATTTTTGAATAAAAATTGGGACTTTGTATTGGATTCAATATGAATATTCTAATTTTTTAATCAAGTTTGTGTTACTTATTGTTCTACGAGACTTTAGATAAGGTTGATAATTAGTAAAAACATACAATAAAATTTATTGAAAAAAAAAAACTATATAGGATAGATTTTTGCTATAGCTAAGCTAATCACAGTAGCTTTTTTTTAACATTTTCTGTGATGACGCTATAATCGCTATTTAGAACTTTGATCATGATTAAAAAAAATATTTAACAGAATCACATATTACTTCAAAAAAAAAAAAAAAAAAAAAAAGGCAATTGTAAACTTTGATTTAAAACAAAAACGCATTGCAAACCGAAAATGAATTTCGGTATTGGCTTGGGAAGAGTTGGAATGGAGGTGCATGCACCTTGTGGCAATTTGGGTAAAGTTGTATACCGAAAATCATTTTTGGCATGGGAATTGAATACCGAATTTGATTTTCGATATTGATGATTCTTGTAAAAAAAAAAAAAAAAAAAAAGTAAGCAATCAGCATGTTTTCCGATTTTTTATGTTTTTAATGATGGTTTATAAAAATAAAAAAAAAACCACAGAAATAGAGGCAATGCAAGAAAAATAATACATCATATTTATTTGCTCCGCAAAATAAAATTAGAGGGGAAGTGAAAAAAAAAATCCGAATAAATATCTCTTTTTGGACAATCAAATTAGTACTTCTAATTGGAGATGTAGAGAAGTAAAAAAAGACTCATAACAAATTTTGCTAAATTTAAATTCTTTCCTTATTCAGCTCTCTATTTTCCTCCTCTCTTTTTTCTTGAGCAGGTGTTCAAATAAATTAAGATTTTGATATTTAGGACTTGTTCGGCTGCCAGACAGGAACATGAATGGGCTTGAGTTCGGATCAAATTTAAATAGCTAAAACACTGCTCGTTTGAAAAAAAAATTCACTCCCCACAAGTATAGTAGCAACCGAACAAGTCCTTAAACAACTAAGAATTCATGCTTAACTATTTAATATGTTAGGTATACCGGTCAGGTTACCAAGCACCCTTAAGTCAGCTAATTTAGTTGAATGAGACAACAATTGCTGTTAAAATAATATTTTGTTAACCGATATCAGAGAAATTTAGGGTTTCAATCTCCTTTTAGGTACATCAAGCTGTATATAAGCAACAGCCACTAAGGGGAACCTATGGCTCTTCAATTTCCCAAATGACCTAATCTTCATAGATAGCCACATCCCACATGGTTAGTTTATTGACCAAGAGATCATGGAATGGAAATATATATGTATAAAAAATATAGTGCGCTTAGCTATCAGTGTATGGTCCTGAGCATTTAAGCAAAAAAAAAATGTTAGCCAGACCAGGTGTGCAATTCTATGCCAATAGAGTAGAAACTGCACTCAGCCAGGCATATCTGGTCCCGTTTTATAAAGATAATTTGTTTTCCCCCTCAGTGGGGCCCAATGTTAAGGATTTAAATCCGATATTTCAGCCGTCAAACTATTTCGAGATACATGTATAAAAAATCAGTTGTTTAAAGATGCGTGCACAGAAAACGTTGAATGGTTGAGATCTCGAATTTCAAGAATTTCAGGGGACTCGGATTTCAACAGATTTAAATTCCAAGGTTAAACCATTCGAAATAATGGGCAGAATAAGAAAATTAAGATAGGAGACGCTTGATAAATAAATAAGGTTGTGCTCCACAAAATTAAATAGAAAGAGAAGGGAGGGAACAGGAGGGGACGGGAGGGAACGGGAGACACAGATCTGAAGCATAGTCTAAATCGGACGGTACATATTTTACAAATTTCAATTTTTTCACTCTACTCCCCCTTCCCTCCCCTATCCCCGTCTGGAGCACAACCTAGTGTTGTGTAATTTCATTTTATGAGAGAAACTAATGATATAACTTCTTATATAAGTTAAAAAATTTAAAGGATAAAATTAACAAATTTCAATTAATAGGGGTGCTTACTGCTTGGCACCTTTTTGAGTATACATTATTCCGCTCCTGGAAATAAATATGTATTTTCTGCCTACTATTTTCATTTTTAAGGTATTTTGTAAATTTAAGTGAAGTCAATTGACTTCACTACGCCTATATATGACAATGAGCAATTTTTCTAAAAAGAAAAATATAGACACTTTCTTACAAAAAGAACTCGTAGAGACCGTGTCCCACTAGGTACCTAACTGATTGAAATTCGGTGCCTATTTAAATATAGGAATTTGTTTTGAGATTTGTGCCATATTAAAACTGATGACTCAGATCTAATTGTACTCAGTCAGGTATTGTAATGGATCTGAATTCAAAATCGTAATGAGAGAAGTATGTCTAATGAGTGCAATTTAGGTCTGATGGCTATTGGAAGTAAATTTGGATTTGGTGTGCATTAGAGTCATTTGATACGCTTTAAAATTTGTGCACACAAATATCAAAACAGGGTGTGCACAAATCTTAACTCATATCAGACGACTCTGATGTCTATCATACTCAAATTTACCTCCAATAGCCATCAGACCTAAATTGCATGCAGTTTATGGATAAAAAATAACTAGTAATTTACAACAACAAAAAATAGTAAAAAATTTGAATTCGTTGTTAACAATGTGGATGTGGACTGTCAAATTAGGGTAGAGGTGCAAAGATCGGATACGGATCGGATAGTGGTAAAGTAATATCTGTATCTATTTTTATTTTTTGAATATCGGTGCGAATTGGATATTAGACGGATACGGATATCTGCTTTTTATAATGGTGAATAATATAATTTTTTCATAGTATATATTAAACTATATAGTATATATTTATTATTTGAATACGGATAATTACAATTTAAAACCACATTTGTATCCGTATCCATACGGATTTTCAGATATCGGATATCCGTATCTAATTTTCAGATATAGATCCGGATACGGTCAGATAATATCCAACCTGTTTGCACCCCTAAATTAGGATTATGTGGTTGCTGACTCGTGGTCCCCTTTATTATGATTCTTGTTTTAGTGCACCGGCCTAACAAATTCAAATTCACCATTAAATAGGAGCTATGTATTCTTGAACCACGCATTTAAATAAGAATGCAATTAAGTGCATGAACTTTCTTTTATCCTTTCAATATATTGATTATCTAGATCAGGTCATGTTGATTCTCAAAAAAAAAAAAAAGTTGATTAGGCCAATTATATACTCAGCGTGCAAACGCAAGTGGACTTAAATATCATTATTTCTTAGGATTAGTTGGTAAATTCTGGTCATCTTGATTAGGTTGGATGAATTATACACAATTAATTGTTCTTCCGATTTGGCTCCAAAAAGAATATTATCTATTTTAAAGAAATATTTTTTTTATAATGGTTTCTCAAATAAGTTTTATATAACAAAAGGTTTCTCAAATCTATAAACATTTATATAACAAAAATCAACTCCATTAACTGTACAGAAATTTCAACATACCAATATCAATATAAATAAATATATATATATATATATATATATATATATATATATATATATATATATATATATATATATATGAGGAGGGTTCCAATGCACCCAAAATTTCAGGCTCCTATTTGCACCCATTTTTTTATCTCCTTTATCTTCATTTTCAAAGTCTGAATAGTCGATCCGAACCGTTCAACACGATCATCATAATAAAATATGCTTGGAGATCAAATTTTATATTTTTTGAAATTTTTTAACTAT
Source organism: Carex cristatella (assembly GCA_024447775.1). Classification (NCBI taxonomy): domain Eukaryota; kingdom Viridiplantae; phylum Streptophyta; class Magnoliopsida; order Poales; family Cyperaceae; genus Carex; species Carex cristatella. The sequence goes on from JAJHPF010000010.1 coordinate 1,436,894, forward strand.
TTTTTAAGATAGGTACAAAATCATTGTTTTAAGGAGATTCTAGACCATCCGATAAAGTGATTTTGTATATAACTTAAAAAATAGTAAAAAAATTCGAAAAAATATAAAATTTGGTCTCCAAGTATATTTTATTATGATGATCGTGTTGAACGGTTCGGATTGACTATTCGGGCTGAAGATAAAAGAGATAAAAAAAAATGGGTGCAAATGGGAGCATGAAATTTTGGGTGCATTGGAACTCTCCTCTCTCTCTCTCTCTCTCTCTCTCTCTCTCTCTCTATATATATATATATATATATATATATATATATTTATAATGGATTCGCATCTGCTGCTTTCCTAAAAAGATGAACAGTAATCCTGAAATCCCTGTTTTTCCAAATCCAGCCGTCCATTAATTTTTGTGCACGTATCTCAAAACTACTAATTTTCCTTTGTACAAATGTCGAAACAATTCAACAGTTGGATTTGGAAAAGCAAAAATTGTAGAGTACTGTTCATGAGTAAAGAATCGCAGCAGATTCGGATCCTATATATATATGAGTGAGGCTATGTCACTTTGCAAAGTGCAAATCAGCACGTATTATGAATTCATATCTATGTTTTTAAAGTTTAAATATTCGATTTAAACTGCTCAACGTGATCTTCATTTAAAAATGTAGTTCAAGACAGTATTTTACTTACTTTTTATAGATTGTTTTTACTATTTTTTTAGATAGGTTAAGAATAAGCACTTTGGATGGTCCAGAATTTTTATTTATTTAAAAAAATAATAAAATAGTTTTAAAAATATAAAATTAGAAAATAACATACTAGGATTTTTTATTTATTTTAAAAAATAACATAATAGTATATTTTATATCAAGGCTGCGACAATATATATTGATAATATTTTTCAACCTTATCAACATCACGAAACCGAATATGAACACATCCTTATGTTCGTTTCAATATATAGACAACATGCATATCCAATTTACTCAAGCAATACAATGTTAATTATTGTTAATTAGTCCTGTTGTGAAATATACAAATGAGAGAGTTCCAATAACACACCTTATAATTTGTTCTTTTTTAACTTCTGATAGGCCATGTACCAACTACCCATAACGAAGATAGGCCTTGGACTATGAATAGGCTCGGTCTCGGACCTCTGACCTGGGCCAGGCCGAAGTCATAAAGAAAGTCTAGGCCAAAACCAACCTTCGGAACACCATGAACAGTCCCAGACCGAAAGCTGCTCAGACCGGGCTCTCATGCCGAGACCGGGCGTGATGAGCAGGGATCGGTCAATGCCGGCCTAACAAGGCCCAGAAAATGATACGCCCGAACTAGGCCCCGCCTGGCACCAGCCCAGAAAGGCCCAGTTCCACCTCATCTTACACTCACCGTAACTGTCTCAGCCGACAGTAAACACAGTGTATTACCGCCCGTACAAACAACGAGGCCTATTTAAGGCGCTGAGCTCCATTTATTGCGGGTTGAACTCTAAACACACTTACTGAGGTATGATAGGTTAAGAGTTAAGTATCTCGCGCGCGCGCACGCGCACACCGCGTTCCTAGCACAGCACAGCACTCCACCCTTTGAATCTCGACCCGCTATCCCGAAACGGAACGAGCCCAGTAAGAAAGAGATCCAGTTATACGGCCCGCTCCTATCTAAACGGGGCGTGTCAACTTCAAAAATCAAAATTCATATATCAACAAGCAAACAACAAAAACAGATTAGGTGATTTTAATCTTCTACTGAAAACAGAGGACTGCATTCCTTGGTTTACATTAAAAAAAACTAATCTTATTTTGATGGGATTTGATTGAATTTCCTGCCTTAATTTATGTAGGTGTTAGGATGGTCAGTTTTGAACCACTTATTTCTATTTTGAATCCCACCTTGGGTTTCAAAACCAATACAGTAAAAAAAACTGTTGACTCAAAACTTAACTTTTTTTTCCCACTCCTCTTATCTAAGCTCTCAACTTCTTTTTTATTAACAATTGTGGGACTAATCGATTTCTAAGTCCGGACATAAATTTTTTTTTACACAAATAAATAGGAATTTTAAATACAACTTTTTTTAATAATACATGAAAAATTACATATTACATACTTATTTTTTTATTACGCTTTATTTTAAATAAGTGAGAAATTTAAATAGAAATACGTATATTAATAAAATAAATCAAGAATTCCCACATTTTATCTCACAATACAACCGAACACTTATTTCAGCACATTCCTATAATCAATTCCGTGTGTACTCGTATTTATGGCTCCCACTTTTTTAAAAATGAATTCTCATACACATCAAATCTCATCCCGTCTAATCCCGTAACAAAAAAATGCCCTAAAAAGAAAATAATTCCCAGATCAGAGATCAAAGTTTTTCCTATTCTCTCTCTCCTCTCTTCTTCTCTCTCTTTGCAAATTTCTGGGCCCATTATGAGTTTCTCCTCTCCTCGAATAGGTGAGAAGTATTGTAGTTGATTGTGGGACTAAATCCCGTCCAATCCCGTAACCATCTATTTGATTGTTAGTTGTGGGACTAAATCAGAAGTTAGATTATGACAAATGTTTTTTTCACTAATTACAAGGAAATTTAAATATAAATTTAAATGTTTATTTTTATATAAATTTATAGATGTTTATGTTTTCTTATTTTATTTGTATACAAAATAAAATTAATTGTATTTAATCTATGTTATTTAATTCGATTATTAAATCTCACAATATTTAATAAATACAATTATAAAATAATATATTTTATAAAATAATAATTAATAATTAATATTATGTTATTATTTATTTTATTTTATTTTATTGCATTATTAATATTTTATTAATAAAAATAGTTACATAATATGAGAAAATAGAAAGAAAAAAAAATCTCCTACAACTAATCCTACGGTACAACCGAAATAATGTCATAATTAATCACATGCATATCCATATTTATGGGTTTTCACTTTTTCAAAAGTAAATGTTCATTTCCTGTCAAATTTTAACCTGTGTAATCTCACGACAAAAGAACTGACCCTAAAGCTAAATATAAGAAAAGGGCAAGATTATATAACGACAGGGCTAATTGCCAAAGAATTCAAGAGGTGAAAAGGTGAGTTTCTATTTCCGTCAAATTTTATTCCGTGTAATTCCGTTTGTGTAATTCCGTGACAAACGGGCTCTAAAGCTAAATATAAGAAAAGGATAACGAGAGGGCTACTTGGCAAAGAATTCAAGAGGATTAAAAAGTACAAGCACAAACAACAATTCCTTCATTTCCCAAATTCAAAGTTTACCAGGAAAAGTAATACTCCCACTTGATGCCAGACCACATAATAGCCGAACAAATCCAACTTTGAGAGCCACCATGGAATATTATTTCACCTTATTCCAAAGAATCCAAGTCAAAGCGCTTACCCCATAAAAATTGAGTATTTCACATCATCCAATCAGCCCAAGAAGTTTAGTGTTTTACAATATGACCATTCAAAATCATAAAAATTGATTTTACAGTATAACTCCTAAACAATTTCAGTGTTTTACAAAACCACTCAACCAATGATCGCCACCATGTCAAATAAAATAATTAAAATACTAATTAAGTACGTTGCAGTAACAGACAAATCAGAATGCTGCCGGGTCAAACAATAGAAAAAAAATAAATTAATAGGGTTGCGTAGGAACAAAGATAATAGGGTTTAGGGTTTAACATTTTTGACATGCCAAACAGACCACCACCATGAATTCAGCACAAAAAATTTACCACAAGGGATCTATAGGAATTTAAACAAAAATTGTTCTTGAAACCAGGAAAAAAGATATCAAATCCAAAATAACAAAGCACCTAATAACATAAAACTTGACTAATAAGAATTACGGCTCTAAAAATGAGCAATGTCATCTACATATTTATTTGTTTGAAAAGCGGCAATTAGAAAAAAAGGAGGATAAATAAAAATAAGAGGAGATGTTCTGCCTCTCATGTTCATTCATACATCCTCCTCGTCACCTACAACTTCTGACCATGGAATCCAAATAAAAATTACATTTGAATTCAGGACCGAATAAAGATAAAGTCCAAAATAACAAACAAAACGCCAAATGACACGAACTTAGACCGACAACAACAAAATGCGAAGCACCCCTAACAACGGCCATGACAAACACACAAAAAACTAGTGTACCCCCTTCACCCTCACAGACTAAAGCATTGAACACCTTTCACACATTAAGGCACCGCATCATCTCCCATTCTTCATCATCATCATCATACCCGCTACCCTCCTCGGTCACAGCACTCGACCCTTCCGAGTCGCTTACCATGCCGTCACCTGACATATGGGTACCATAAACCAGGTAGGGCATGGAATAGAAAGCATTGGATATGGTGCATGCCTTAGAGTTGCTAATCGAGTATTCTTCAATGCGGCGCTTGAGTGAGTCAAACATGAGCTCGGGCTCATGCTGCATGGCTCGGAGAACATCTGCACAAGATGGACCTGGCACAGCCCGTGTGACAGTGAAGCAGTGTGGTCCGTCACTCTGCGACACACGCACAACGCTGGGCCCGCCAAACAGATTGTGCAGCCCTCCGAGCGCCTCCTGGTAAGCCCCTCCCAAAAACATCCCCAAATAGTAACCACCTCCGTCAATGTTACTTAATTCGTGGAGTGGTAGGCTAGACCTGCCGTCTATGAAACGGTCAACCTTACCATCACTGTCACATGTCAGATCAAGCAGTACACCATCAACCCCAGGACGCTTGTCAAGGTGGTGGATAGGTAAAATTGGAAATAGCTGACCAATTGCCCAGAAGTCAGGAATTGATGTAAAGAGGGACAGATTGATGTTATATGCACGAACAGGCTTTGAAGCACCAATTTCTCTAGCAACCAACTCACATAAATTATCAACAGCAGCCAGGTGTTCCAGACCGAGCATGCCATCCTTAAACTGCTCAGCACAGCGCCTCTTCAACTGCTCAGCATACACATTGCAAGTGTCACAATCACCTTGCACTGCCGATGCCATAAGGTTACGGTAATCAGCACGTGCATCATCAGTGAGCTGATCAAGATAATACACAAAGTTCTGCCCGAGCTCAATGGAAGCTGGCTGAGAAGCAGACAAGGCCTCAAATATTAACACAGAGTGGTGAGAAACCAAGGCCCGGCCACTCTCGCTGCATAGAACCGGGTGCCGTACACCCTTCTGGTCACACACAAACCGCACTGTGTGAACTATTGTGGCTGCATACTCATCCAAACCATAACCAATTGACAAGTCGGAATCACCAGAATGGGTCCCGTCATAATCAATGCCAAGCCCGCCACCTACATCAATTACTTGCATGGAAGCACCAAGACGAGTCAACTCACAGTAGATCTGTGCAGCCTCACTGACACCGTCAGCTAGCAAAGCCGTGTTTGGAATCTGGGATCCAATATGGAAATGTAGGAGCTGGAGACAATCGAGCATCTCTACCTGACGCAATTTTGCAACCACCGACAAAATTTGGGCTGTGGTCAGCCCGAACTTGCCCTTTTCACCAGAGGTTGACCCAAAATGGCCCGAATGCTTGGTACGGAGCTTGGCACGGAGCCCGATAACAGGCCTCACACCAATTCGCCGGCTTGTTTCAATGACAGTATCAAGCTCTTCCTCTTGTTCGAGAACAATCACAGTGTTGAGACCAATGGTGCGGGATATCAATGCCAGAGCAACATACTCCTCATCTTTGTATCCGTTACAAACAAGGAATGCATCAGGAGAACCTTTTGTAAGACAGCTCATGGCAAGCAGCAGTTCGGGTTTGGAGCCTGCTTCGAGGCCGAATCGGAATGGGGCCCCAAATTCAACCAGATCCTCAACAATGTACCTGTCCTGGTTGCACTTCACCGGGTAGACACCCTGGTAATGGGACCCATACCCATTTGCCTGGACAGCAAACTCAAAAGCAGCATTCAATGATTCAAGGCGGTCTTTCAGCACATCAGGGAAACGAATAATGAGTGGAAGCGGAAGGCCGAGCCCACTGGAAGATTTGGATTCGACCGCTTTTTTCACAACCTTCATCAGATCTATTTCTTGGTGGGGCATGGTGGCTGCACCATGAGGCCGGACAGACATGTTGCCAGCCGAGTTGATGTAGAAATAAGGCGCACCCCAGCCATCAACTTTGTAAAGAGAGGCAGAGAGTTCGGTTGACCAAGGGGAGGAGGTTGGGTGGAGGAGGGGGTGGTGGCCAGTCGCCGGAGTACCGCCGGAGAATGGCTCCGGCACGGGAAGAGAGCCGTCCCAGGTTGGAAAAGCGTAACCAGGAGGCGGCACGGCAGCATCTACGCACGCGAGAGCCGGCATCCTCTTCCCGCTCGCGGGTTAAAGAATTAAAATTAAAAAATTAAAATTGAGAAAGAAATTACAGGATCAGATCTGGTAGAAAAGGGGGCTTTAAAAGCCGCCGAGGCCGAGGCCCCGGCTTCCCCCCCAAACGAAGCAGGAGAAAGCTGGAATTGGGGAGGGTAAACCTAGATCACCCTTGTACGTCTCGGATATCCCCACACCTACCAGTCAGAAGAAGTACGAACGGTTGAGATAGATTTGAGGCGTTGGAAAAGGAGAGAACCGAGCAAGGCTGGTTCTCTTGAGGCGGCTAGGAAACCCTAGAAAGAATTTGGGGGAGGAGAAGAAAGCAATCCACGAATGAACAACTGATGATAAGAGAGGTGGAAGCAACGTGAACCAGGCAAGAGAAATGCCAGTGGCGAGGGGGCTTTAAATAGGGAGGGAAAGAGAAACAATTTTCCCATTCCTTGCAAAAATTTTACTTTCTGGGTCTCACGCGAAAATAGCAAAACGGGCTTCGTTTCGTTCTGCTTACCTAAAGTAACTCAAATCTTTGAGTTTAGATCCAGATCGTTAGATTTGAATTATATCTCATGAGCTCCAGCACAAACCGGATTAGCTTGGATTGTAATCGAACTGTTTATATCTAAACTCAGAAATTAGGTTACTTTAGGTATCCGTACCCGCTAACCTTAAGCATTGGCGACACGGCATTACCGCATGGTTTTGAAAGGACCTCAGCATAAAACAGCCTCACCGAGTCGGGTTGCCGCGTGTCAGATGGGACCCGCATTGGATCTCCACTAGTCTCTTCGATTTCCTTTTACACGTCTCTATCTCTTTCCTTGAATCCCAAGATTTGTCGTTCAATTTCTCGCGATATATTTATTATACCGCCAGTTTTAGAATTTTATTCAGGCAGACATTATATCTCGAGGAAGAGAGGAGAGAAAAGAGAAAAGAGGAAGAGAAGAGAAAGAGAGAAGAGAAGAGAAGAGAGAGGAAGAAAAAACGAGGAGAGACGACGTGACGAAGCGAAGCTATAGTGGTCTACAGTATTTTTAAACAGTACGTACAGTATTTTTCGACATTATTTTGCTACAGTGATCTGCAGTATTTTTGTACAGTGTTCTACAGTTTTTTATACATTATTTTTTTACAGTGCCCTAAAAAATGGATTACTTGATAGATGTTTTGTCATTTACCACAATGTAGTTTGTTGGTAATGGCGTTGTTTGTTACGTTACATTATAATGGGAAGTTTCTGCAAGGTCTAGAAGGAGCTTATTACTCCAAACCGCAATCGCATTCTTTTATGGTTCAAGAGAGTACCTCAGTTTCGGACTTGAAGTCTCAAATTTATGACTGTGTGGGTTTTAACCCGAATCGATGTGACTTAAAGCTGGCAACCCGAGCCATGAACGGACCAATGTATATCCAAGTTCCGATAGATTGTGATCTATTTTGGAGTCAATTGTGCAACAAGTTTAAGGAACAAGGGGTTTTCTTTTATGGAACTGTACGTGAAAAGAATTAAAAAAGACGAAGGTGGGAGTAGTTCGGGACAAAATTCGGTGGCGTCAAACTATGGACAAGAACGAGTCATAGAACAATACACTACCGTTGGTCCAAGTTTACAACCACACCCAGCCCCAGTTATGGACCCATACACCGCAGGTGGTCCAAGTTTCAAATCACACCCATCACCAGACAGGGACCCATACAACCCCGTTGGTCTATATTTCGAGCCAACCCTCGAACTACCAATCCATAACACAATTTCATTGCCGCTACCTCAATCACCACTAAGAAAATTACCACCTCACCCCAGACCGTTACCGGTACCAGCAGATGAGCATGCCGGGTCAGATTTTGAAAACATGAATGAAATTCCAGAATATACACTGGAAACGGCGGATGAATATGAAGAAGAATGGGATTCGAACCACTTGGAGAGTTTACGTGAAGATGGTGCTTCGGGGGGTGCTCCAGGAGGTGGAGAAGGATCAGTTCGTATCAACCCATTCAATGGCCGAGCCAGCACGCACCCGTTCGAGTGCTTCAATGATACATTTGGCTTTAAAGAAGCTGATATCGAATTTTTCGGTAACCGGATAGAGTACAGTAGTGAGCTGGCAGCCGGACTATATTTTAGAAACAAAGCTGAGCTGAATAAGAAGATAAACGAGTACCACGTTGATAAGAATCAGGAGGTTCAAAGGAAAAAAAAGTGACACGAGTCGAATAGTTGTGGTTTGTAAGGCTAAAGAGTGCAGTTTCAAACTCAAAGCTCAAGCAACAGGCGAGGGGGGATGCATGGGTTATCACAGAGCAAGACAATCCTCACACATGCAGGACTGATTCGACAAGGACAGACAATGCAATGCTTACAGCGTCCATTATTGCTGATATCATTGAGGATTCTATTAAAAAGGACCCGGCTATGAGCATCCAATCAGTCGCAAACGGTGTGAGGGTTAAATACAACAACTGTGAACCGAGATACAACCGACTGTGGAGAGGTCGTGAGTTTGCAATAGCACGACAATTCGGGAGTTGGGAGGGTTCATACAGCTTCTTGCCAAAATTACTAAGAGGTATATGCGATAAGAATCTAGGCTCAAAGTACCAGTTTCTGACCAGTCCAATCCGAGAAAGCACAGGTGCAATTATGCAAGGTGTTCAACACTTCGTTGCAGTAGCCTGGGCGTTTGGTCCATGTATTGCAGCATTTTGATACTTGAGACCAGTGATCAGTATAGATGCATGTTTCGTGTCTAGGCGTTATGAAGGGAGGCTTCTGATAGCTTGCGCATATGACGCCAAGAACCAGTTGCTGCCTCTGGCATTTGCAATTGTGGAGAAGGAGTCTGGCCCAACATGGGGTTTTTTTTTACAGTGGCTACGGAAGGAGGTGATTGGAGTTAACACGTTTGTATGTGTTCTATCGGATTAACACTTAGGAATTAGAGCTGCGCTTACTCCAGAATACGGATGGTCGGAAGAACTTTTTAAACATAGATTCTGTTCACAGCATATATTGCAGCCAACCTGGTCCAGAATTGTGGAGGAGACAAGTGGTACGGCCAGAGGTTCAGACGAGGAGCCAAGAAGAAGAAGCCGAGGAGGTTGAAGGAGATGTTCTAAGAATTCGTTGTGGTAAGTACATTTTATAAATTTTCTTACATAAATCTTTAATAATTTATCGTGTATTTCTTTAATAATTTACCTAATGTTGTGCAGCTAAATCCAAAGTGCAATATTTATTTGAAAAAGTATGGCAAGAAAGATCCTAATGACACGATGGAGTCGTCCAATTATGAGAAGATCTTCCAGACATGTGATGGAGGTTTCTGTTTCGGAATCATGACAACAAACGGGTTGGAGTCATTGAACCATGTATTCCAGAAGAGCCAAAGACTGCCCGTAGCTGCGATTGTTGAGGAAACATTTTACAAATGCAATGCCTGGTTCGTACAGAGGCGGGCCCGAGCCATGGCACTAGCCGATGCAAAACAACAATGGTCTGAACGGGTGGAAAAAAAGCTCAGAAAAAGATGGAAGAAAGCTACAAAGATGACTTTGGTCCCGTATACGCAGGGTGAAGGAGTTTACCAAGTCTCATCTCCTAATGAGTATGTTCCGGTCTGTAAGTGCCCTGATGGCACCATGGACATTATTCATAGGGAGTTCCAGTACACTGTGACTCGTGGGCCCGGTAGAAATATGGAGTGCACATGTAGAGGTATCCAGTTAACATCTATTCCGTGTGTTTATGTGTTAGCAGTTTGTCGAAAACGAAATTGGGACGAGAACCAGTTTATTGCTGATTGGTATAGTGTCAACTATCTTCTCAGTACTTGGAATGGTATGTTTCACCCTTATGGAAATGCAGATGAATGACCATTTTACGATGGACCTAGAATAATACCTAACAAGAAATGGATTAGAAAGGGCAGAAGAAAACACACCCGACTCAAAATGAATATAGATGAGTTGAGTGGTCGCCCAAAGGGGCATGCTCCTCGCCGTTCAACTACCGACCGACGTAGGAGAGGTACGTAGCACTCACAAAATCTTATATATCATTACAATTTCATGATTTAACTGACACATATGAAATGCAGAGGCAATAAATGCAGCAGGAAGAAAATGAGCAAATTCTTACAGGTTCAGGGGGGTCATCTATGTCAAGGCGTAGCACAGCCACAAGTTCCTTGGATGCATCCATTATGTATGCCGAGGCAATGGGAGAGGTCTTCTCAGTGCCAGGAGAGGCCAGTGGTAGCCATGCAGAGCCGTCCGTTACCCAACCAAGAAGGTCATCTCTCAGGCTGCCAAGAGCATCTTTTAGTCAGCCAGGGTCGTCTAGGACTACATCAGATCCATTTGGTGCGCATGTAGAGCAACCAAGGTGATCATCTCTCAGGATGGAAAGGGCATTTGTTAGCCAAGCAGCACCATCTGGAGCGCAGGTACAGCCAAGTAGTGCTCCTGTACAACAAACAAGGAGCTCGCCTTTTAGGCAGCCAAGGGCATCTAGTAGCCAGGCAGCGCCATCTGATATACAACCAAAGGCATCAAATAAGTCATCATTTGGGTCTAAATTGTTCAAGGGATTTCGTTTCAAGAAAAATAGTTGAACATAATAGTAATTGTGAAATATTGTTTTGTATGTTTTGAGAACTTATTATATGAACTTGTAATTTGTGTGAACTTCATTTTATTTATTTGTTATTTACTTATATACTTATATACTTTGTATGACTTCATTTATATTATCTTTGGCTTATGATATTAGTTTTTTTTAGACGAGAACGATGAGCAAAAACACACCAAATCAATCGTCTGTTTATTAGCTCTATCGTTTGTCATTTGGATCTGTTATGTTTGTCCTTTACGTCTCGTTTTTCTCGTTAAAGTCATAATAAATTTAGTTGAAATAAATCAATAAGCTAATTTTGTTAATTTGTCGTCTTAAAAATTAGAATTTCAAACGATTCGTAACCTATAATATCAAAATTATATTTCAAATATTCAGATCGAATTTGATACTTACAAATTACTCAAAAATTATATAACAACTGTCCAGATTTCCAAAAAAAAAAAACTAATATTTATTAGAAACCGGCTATTAAGCCGCCGGTTTGGGCATTTTTAATAAAATTTGAGTTTGATGGGCAGTGTTAGCGAAATGTAAGGTTTGATGGGCATTGATAAAAATGACGGCGGATTGCAAGTTCGCAATATTGCCAATCAATATATCATCCTATTAGGCCTAAATGGATCCGTCCTTTTATGCAAACGCATCCGTTTTTTTTTTTATGTAATTTTTATTTATTGTTCGAGTTACCTGGAGTTGATAGTCCGTATGTAAAAAGTGGATGTCATCTGCTGAATCTCACATTATCTCGATCGATAGGTCGAGATGAGAGGATGTGGTTGAGGTGAGTCGACTTATCACGAGACGATAAGCCGGGATGGAAAGATGATTCGAGATATTTGGTTTCTTCCATATGTGATATCTCTCTTAGTGTAAACTGTTAGAAAATCGATCCCCTTTCTCAGAAAAACTAAGTCTCAAAATAGAATTTGTAATTTTGGTTGTTAAAATCAACCACATAGTACATGATAAATCATGTATTTATTCATTTAAAATATTATATCATTTTGTAAGTGATAGGGTCATATTTTCAAAACCCTCACTTAGACCAATTGGACTATAAAAACACCTACATTCGGACCTCCTTAGGGGGGAGTACGAAATGTTCTGGGTCCATTAAAAAGCCAAGCCTAACAAGACAGGCCTTGTAGCCACACACGATACGGTTTTGAACCGACATCGGCTTGCACCGCCTTATGCGGGACAACTGCTCCCATGTAAACGTAATCGCTCTCACGATCTCCCTTAACCACCCTGCTTACACAGGGTGGTGGTCAAGGGACAGCCTATATAAAGTTGAAAGATCCATTAATGACGGATCGATAAATCCATTGACACCACGTCAAGAGAGATATCGCACATGTTAGAGTTCGGATATATCCAACACTCACCCTCAAATTCAGCCACACCTCGGTCTATCATCTCTAAACAGGTCAAACCCAATTTGCAAATCTTTTCACATACGGCCTACTCTTTCCGAGATAGGGCGTATCACTAAGTATGAAACTTGATAACACAAAGGATTGATGGTCCAATCTTTTTTGAATCAATGAATGATTAATTAACACAAGTCATTATTAATTTCATGATTGATGTTCTGTGGCATTTGTTTATAACTTGGTACTGCTTGGTTTCCAAATAGTTTTAGTTGGGTTGAATTAGAAAATTTAGATTGGAGAACTAAAACGTAAAATGCAGTTATTAAAATTTAAACTCAATTTTTTACAGTCACAAAATAAACTCTTAACTACTGAACTACATTTTGTAAATACTTTTATTAATCAATAAATTATTAGAGACTAACCTTTAAAAGAAACTATTCAACAACAAACACACTGCACACAATAAAATTTAATAAAGAAAACTATATAAAAACTTAAGAAAAACGCCAATTAAATAAAAAAAAAATCATCTCAAGTCAATCCTGGTTGAATTAATGTTTAAAGTTTTGTGTCATAGGTTTAGATATTATAATCTTCTCTTTTTAAAAGCTGTTGTTACACAATGTTGTTTGGCATTGATAAAATATCGCCTAATTTTTGTGCCTTGAGGTGAATCGAATTTTGATGTTATTTTGGCAGAGGAGAGCAAGCAACGGATCTGTCTAATTATTTTAGAACGGAGAGGATTTGAAAAATTAATTTACTGAATTTATGCTAAGAGTTTGAGTCCGGAAATATCGAGTTGCATTGTTGTCCGTTCACCAAAGAAAGAAATCGGAAGTTGGACTGCCTAGATTGTGACACGTGGCCAAATAGGTTGCTTTCCTTTCTTAACTTTGAACAAAATCACGAGGCGCTGTCCTGAGTCCTGACTCTCCTGAGGCTCCCATTCATTCAATCAATTAGGTTTTAGGGAGCGGCGTATTGTTCGGTTGGTCCCACAATGGATACCAATTTTACAACATTTTCTCCAGTTGTTGTTCATTACGATAAACAATCTCATTGCCATTGGCTCATTGCTATCCAAATTTCATGGTATTTGTTTTGCAGTTGTTAGTTCTCGTGTTAAATTTTATTTGAATTATTGAGATATAAACTAACTACTAATAAAGTAAATTTACTCATAAAGAAAATGATTTCTTTAGACACACTGGCGGAACAAATTATTAGCTATAAAAAACACACTCTTTATTGTTCCCCTCTTTCTTTTTAAAACTTTGGTTGGAGATGCTCTAAGAATCAGATCCAGATATTTTCTCACTTCTAGTAATAAATTTAGAAAATCTTGCGTTTCTTTACTCATAACAAAAACATTTAAGTTGCAAAATTATTAGCTAAAATGAGATATCAACGGTAGAAAACTTGTTTATAAAAATTTCATTCTAACTAAGCTAACAAGAAAGATTCATTTTATAAAAATAAAATAAAAACATAATGTAATTCTAGTGTAATAATAAGAAATTTTTTTTTTTTGTGAAAAAGTGGTCACTTGTACCACTTTTTAACTTCAAAATTTTAAAAATGATTTATTCACAATTAATGAATTTACATGCAAATTTTTTTAATTTTCAAATTAATTTAATAAAAAGTCAACCTCAATATTCAGAAAAATGAATTCATTAAAATTAACTTATAAACTCACTAATTTTTACCACTTTATTTATACTAAATTAATTTAGTATATGAATGGACATATCCAGTGTATGCAAAACAAGAGATGAAAGTAGTAAAAGTGCTTGATTGTAAACGGCGCTGGGACCCTGGGATTTAGGTCCTTTTCTCTTTCTAGTGCTTTTCTTTTTGGCTTGTAATTTTTGCAGCAGCTTGGGTCCGATGTCCATCGGACTCAAACTTGATTCGAAGAGTTCCACAACCGTTCAATCCTGTTTAATATCCGTGCGCACGGATTTTTAATCTGATCGGACGGTTATAGAACCCATCCGATCCAGTTTGAGTCCGATGAGCATCGGACCCAAGCTGCTCCTGTAATTTGTACATTTCTCTTTTGCTTTTGCATTGCAAGGGGGAGGTGAATGCAGGACCGGTGCGCACTGCGGACCTGGTCAGAAAATTATTATTTCATGAGATATCATTCTTTGATCAAATCTGGACCGTCCATACCCTATCGCCTGACGCTGCTTGGACTCTGTTTGGACTTTTTTAGAATTCAAAGCACACAAAAAAGAAAAAAGAAAAAAAGGAAACAAAAAACAAATCGTCATCACACACCACAACACGCTTTTCACCTCCAAGGTTGCTTCCTTTTTTTCAATGTAAGCGAAGTATTTGGACATAAGCAACAAGTTTTCAAAGATTGTACCAAGAGATCTTTCAATTTCCTTCTCTTTCGCTCTAAAAAAGGAAAAAAAAAAAAAACATGTGCTTGTATTTTTTTTTCTCTGGATGAAAATTCTCCGGACTTCACCAACTTTGTTAAATTTCAAATTAGGAAGTTGCGCCAAAGATATTTTTGATAAATTTGTTGAAATTTAAGTTGACTATCTCTGTCTAAATTAGTTCCCGTTTAATGCGGAAATAATTCTGAAAATATCAAAATATTTTTAACTTTTTATTTTCACGGAAAATTATTTTATCTTTTTTTTATTCTTATTTTTGTTCCAGGCAATTTTAAGTAAACAAGAATTATTCTTACTGCAAAAATTGCAAATTATTTTCTTAGTCATTTTAGATTTTCCTTATCAAATGAAACTTTAAAATTTTATCCCGGATACAAATTCGTGCACAATGAATGATGTATATCATTTATACCATATTAAGAAGAAGAAAAAATATAAACTAAATAACCATCATTTCTGGGAATTTAAATTTCTACCACGTTTGTCAATTCAATTGACGAACAAAAAGGATAAGTCTGCCAATTGAATTGGCAGGTCTTTTTTTCAACAGAAAATAATACAATTGGCTGTTTCACCAATTCAATAGAAAATGACACACATTGAAGCTGTTTGACCAATTCAACCGAAAATGATACACATGTCAGAGCACTCATTTAAATGATACACGTGTCAAAGAGCCTCACATATTTAGATCTTCGAACAATTCAAATAAAGAAAATGATTTGTGTAGATTGATTTTAAAAACAAAGTCCGCCAATTGAATTGACGGACCTCTATTTTTTAGTCTGCCAACTGAATTGGCAGATGTAGTAGAAATTGAATTTCCATAAGCAGTGATTAATCAGTTTATTTATTTTTAATATGATACAAATAAAATTTTTGGTCATTCGTATAAATTGGATTGCATGTGACCAATCTAGCATAGCATTTTCAATATTCTGTGCAGTCAGCCTTTGATAGTTGATTTTCTTATTTTTACTAGATTAGGTTCTGTTCAGCTGGCTTACTGTGTTTGTGAAAATATCAGTTCAATTTCTATTGCCATTCAAAAATTGAAATTTATATGTGTGCTTGAATTGAATTTTGTATGTACTCAAGATAAGAAAGTACCTTCAAAAGCTTTTGGAGAAACCAATGTATTTGCACAATCTTACCATATTCAAAAATAAGTTTTTGATTTATGTTTTACTCTGTATCAAATGATTTTAAAATTTGGTCGAAATTAACGATCATTACAGTAGCAACAAATTATTTTTAAAATCGTATAAAATATATATTGTTATGCTATCTATATGTATTTAATAGTATACCTATAAATTTATATTTTTAATTTCCAGATATATCTGTATTAATTAAAAAATTACTTTTAAGATTGTCAATATGACTATGAGATAGGTATGGTGCCGTGATTTTTATTAATAACCAAAAAAAAAATATTATTAATAACCAGATTTCCAAAAAAATTTTACCCATGCCCAAACCGCCCCCCATGGGGCGGTTTATGCTCCCCCCCCCAACCCGCCCCCGCAGGGGCCGGTTTACCTAATTTTTTTTTTTAATGCGATGATGTTTATAATTTATGTATTTTGTAATATTATGTATTTGTTTATATTTTTCATACGATGGATTTTATGATTTGTAAATAGTTTAAAACATAAGTGAACAAAATAATCAAATAACGTCTAATCAACATAAAATATAGAAACGAAAACAAAGTGAATAAAATCAGCAAATAACGTCTAATCAACATAAATTATAGAAACAGAAATATAAAAATACTACTGTCAGGTCTACAATATGAAATATAAAAAACTAGCGACGACGACGAGAAGGAGGACCTGGACAATGGACGATCTGGGAGGCCGGCCCGCACGCCTCTGGCGGCCGCACACGGGTCCTTTGTCGCCGCACACGCCTCCTCCGTGGCTGTGGAGGATCCTTGTTATGAGTCGAGTCCACATGCATGTCCTCCTCGTCATCGAAATCATCCATATGCATGTCCTCCTGCATTGTGTCCGTGGATCGTCGGTATGAATCGGGCCATGGATCATACTGAGTAGCCTACGATGGATCGGTCTCCCGGTCCTCGGTATATGTGCTCGGGGCCTGTGTCCCGAACGCAGCAGTCTCCCAAGCATCAGTGGGCTGCTGTGCCCCACTGCCACTAGCCTCGTGGTCGTCTTTGCCCGGGTGTGGCTCCGGTGAGATCCTCTACACCGGTGGCGGTGAGGCCAAAGTCTGCCGGAGTGAAAGTGGGTTCGGCACACCATATAGGATGACCATCCTGCAGTTATATAATGTTAGTTTTTCTTTATGAAAATAACGAAAATCTAATTTATACAGAGACGAACTAGCTTACCTCGCCAAGCTGCACCGGCACATTATATTTATTGTAGTAGGCGTGCCATTTTTTGTTGTCGAGCACCCAATCGTGGAACGCCCAATCCGGGTTGTCTTCTGCAACATTTGAGTTGAAGTTGTTAAGAACACACTTTGAAAACAAAATTGACCTGTATTATAATTTAACTTATAATACCTTCGGGGCCTGGTGGTAGGTCATCGTCGTATACGATGACCCGTTCTTGATTTGTCTGGTTCGGAGCTTGTGAGTCTTTCTTGATCTCACACCAGTTGATGTTCTCACCAGCGTCGTGCTACATGCCAATGAGGTGCCCATCGAACTGGGAATCCTCGATGATCGGAGCAGTGTGATGCAGCATAGTACACTCGAACGCCCGAAAACTTTTTTTCGCCATGCACACCAAGCTGTGTGAAACTCCTCAGATCCCCGTTAGTACCTGTTCATAACGATTAGTTAGAAAATGAGTTGTATGGAAAAAATTAATACTACAAGCAATCTTTATTACTTACCGCTCGAGTACTGGTCGGGCCCCACGGCAAATGGGTCTTACTCTCGTCACCCATCATTCTCCGCCGAAGAGAATCACCGTAGTCGCCCTGTAAGTACACCGAATTCATTCACCACCGCTGGTACCAGACCATATATCGCAATGCCCATGGTCCCGCTCCCAAACTGACTTCTGCCGGGTCAGGCGGGACCCACAAGTGGTTCTCAGGCGTGCGGGCAATCCTATAGTGGCCTAAATGGCAGCCGCTCCAATCCACCTCTGGCTTCTTATGGAAGGTACCACATTATAAGTTAGTTAGATACAATTTGTAAAATAATATCAATATTTGGGTGTGTATTACTTACTTGTGCAACTTCTCCGTCTCATCCTCACCAAGTATCGGGTCATCCGGAATGAAGGCATCGAAGCCGAACTGACGAGGAACCCGATCAGGATAGTGATACTCAACTATCCAATAACAAACGATCGGACCACGGTATAAACCGAGATCCCTCTGTTCCATCGTCAAGCGACAGAATATCCTAGCCCGGTACCACGCCTGATACAGGAACCAATTGATGTTTGCCTGGTGCAACAGTTGGAGCTGATTCCGGACGTACGAGATACCCGCCGTCCCTCCCCTCGGCATATTAAAATAGCAGAGGCGGCTACCCCATATGGCACCGTATGGAGGGCTTTTGTCGATGTCGGAGCCCCTTTGCCACTTCACATTCGATGGAATTTCAGGTCGGCAGACCGGTAGGTGCGACCAGGACCATTGCTATAGTAGAAGGAGTGGCCCATTTAACTGCTGGCTGCCTCTCTGAAATTGTAGATGTGTATTTTTTATTATCAAATTAAAAAAAAAGTAAAAAATATTAATTGACATACTTACCGGATCACTATCGATCCGCAGACCCTATAAGGCACTCAAGTCCTGTAGGGTCACTGTTATCTCCCCCACCGGGAGATGGAATGAATGGGTCTCAGGTCGCCATCTCTCCACAAGATCGCACATGAGTGCCTGGTCAATCCGCCGTGGTTGTTTCATTGTGGCTAGCTGGTACAACCCGAGGTTAATGAGGTACCGATCCATCAGTAGATTTGCGACATATTGTACATCCGGCGAGCAGTGCCGCACCGTCAACGTGGTCTCATCCTGCATTTATCAATGTTTTAGACCAGTGGAACTGAATAACTATTTGTTGTTTGAAACGTATCTCTATCGATGCAAGTGAGACACGGTGAAGTCTGTGAGGGACCCACAGGAGAGGACTAAACGTATCTGCACGATGTGGTGCGCCATCCCATGGATCGACACCCTCTGCAGTGGGATTGGCGTGAGCCTGTGAACTCTCGCCGGTCTCTGACGTATCTCGTGGTCGCTCACGTTGAGGTCTAGTCATGCGCATTTGAAACAATTTCTAACAATTTTATTTAACAATTCCTATGAGATTGTACAACTTAATTTCACTCAATTAAATTTCAACCCTGTTATTTTCTCAAATTTCCATCTAATTTTTAAAACCTAATTTCAATCATAACCAATTCCAATGTAACAATTTCTAACAATTCCAATCAACTAATTTCTAACAATTCCAATATAACAATTTCTAACAATTCCAATCAAATAATTTCTAACAATTCCAATGTAACAATTTCTAACAATTTGTAAAAATTTCTACCATTTTTCAAACATTTCTAACTATTTCTAACAACCCTAAACAATTCCAATCAATTTCTACTAAATTCAATAACAACAATTTCAAGCAAATCCCGCAATTTCTAACAATTTCATATAAATCCCGCAATTTTGAATAATTTATATAAAATGCCAAACAATTTATAAAAAATCTAAATAATTTATAAACAAGTTAAAGAAATAATTTCATACCCGAAAATGAAATCGGAGCGACGGCGACTACGAACTCGGATGGAGAGAGAGAGGGAGAGAGGGCGGTAGAGAGAGAGAGAGGGGTCGGGAATGCTTGAGAGGTGCGAAATGTCGTGTCCGGGATGAAAAAATGAGGTTTTTTGGCCAATTCCGGCAGGTTGGGGGGCTGTGGGGGGGCGGGTAGTGTTTGGTTTCGGGAGGGAGGCTATTTAATTTTTGTTTTTTACTAAACTGCCCTCTGGGGGGGCGGGTTGGGGGGGGGTAAACCGCCCAATGGGGGGCGGTTTGGGCATGGGTAAAATTTTTTTGGGGATCTGGTTATTAATAATATATATATTTTTTTTGTTATTAATAAAAATCACGGGGTATGGTGCTTTGGAATCTCATTTATATTTTATAATTTCAAAGTTGAAAAGTCCATCTAAATTGTTCAACTTGTTCTCCATTTTAAAATGTGCTTCGATACTAAATTATATATTTTTATTAAAAAAAATCACTATATTTTTTTAGAATTGTTTTAAAATCACTGTTTTTTATGGTTCGAAATTTTCTGAAAAAATAGTTATTTAAAATATTCTATAAAAATAGTATAAATTTTTCAAAAAAATATAAAACTTGATCTCTAGTCACATTTTAATACGATGATCATGCTAATATATTCTGACCGCTTATTTGAATTTAAAAATAAAAATACATACAGAAAGTAAAATGATATTTTTACTTCGCAAAGCATAGTTTCTCCACTCATATGACTATTATCTAAAACTATTATACCGAGGACAATGTGCTTACAAGTTAGATATATTTTTGAGATCCATATTGAATTATTTAATTCTACACATGAGGATACGGATCATGTTTTTGTTGGGAAATTTTTTATCTATAGATAAAATTCTTGATCAACATAAATAGAAAGCGTACCTTGATTGTAACAAATATTGTAAGACCGGAGTCAGTGATCCCGATCTATGAATTTTTTTTTTATTTTTTTAACTGCACAAAGAATTTGCCAAAAAAAAAGAAAAAAATTATTGTTCAGGAACTCCGATCCATAAAAAAATGATTTTCTGTGACACAAAACTCTTGTATCCATTAAAAAACAATAGTTACAGATATTTTTGTGCTGCAGAAAATCAACTCATTTATGGATCGAAGTCAGTGATCCCAATGCATTGTTTTTTTTTTGCAAATTCTATGTGAAGTTAAAAAAATAAAAAAAAATTATGGATCAGGATCACTAACTCTGATCTTACTATATTTGTTACAATGAAGGTGCTATTTCTATTTGTATTGATCAGAATTTTATAATTTCTATTGATAAAAAATTTCCTTTTTGTTGGATGGCACGTAGCATTTGTTGAGAGGATAAGTAACAAAGGCATGTGGAGGCATTGAGCCATTGAAGTCATGTCTTACCGCCTAGATGTCTATACAAAAGACCAAAATCAAGCAAGCATGTAACATGTAATGCTTTCAAAGTTTCAAACAAGAATACAAGATAGATCCAATATTTTTATTTTTTTTATCACTATGCTGACCACCCACCTGCCACATGCACCAAACCTAGCTATAATTAATACTAACATGCTTTGATAGAGATCACTAGTATATCCCTTCAAATCATTAGGGTATCTTTAATTTTGTCCTTCATCACTGGTGAATATTGCTAGATTTAAATCAATTCATAAAATTTTCATACCAACTTGATGATGTAAACACTGATGTTAATATAAATTATTATTTAAGTAGATGATGTTTGACGTAATTACTATTATCATTGCTTACATTAGCAATATAATTGATAAGGATTTACCTAATTAAACAAGCAATCAACATGATTTGAATGTTGTTGTAATTATTAGTGCAATCACATAATATATAATTAAACTCATGTTGTGATATCTATAAAACATAACATGAATGTTAAGGGACGGATCTATGTGTATGTTAGAGGACGCTAAGTCACTCTGTAATTTTAATTTTTTTAATTATGTATATTAAAATTTAATTTAATTTTTATTTTTTTGAACTTTTATATAGTCTAGTCCTCTTGTAAAATAACAAATGCGTGCTTGTAGTAAGGTGGTTAGAGTTTTATTTGATATTTATAAGATCATGGGTTCAATTCCCACTAACCACACTATTTTTGTCTTTTTCACGTATTACATTTTAATATTTTATAAATTAGCCCCCCTATTTAAATTTTCTAGTTCCACCCCTTGAATGTTGTAGATTTTTCAATTTGTGTCAGGATGATAATTAAATTAAGCTAATTGCCTGTGCAATACAAGTTCTATACCAGAATGCCAATAGAAAATAAGTGATGCTCTAAACAATATTCAAGAAATTTTATTCAAAATAATATCGATTTTTTAGGGTAAATATTATCATAACTGAAGAAAGTATATTATTAGTTCAGTTCAACTAGGAGCCCGAAATTGTTGTAATATATATTTAATAAATATTTACCGGCGAGCAAGCAAATAATTAAATAGCGGCATTAAGCAATATGGATCAGTTGATATTTATCAGGGGAGATCTATGTATAACTTAGGCAGCTTAGTCACTCCGATAATTTTAATTTTTTAAATTTTATGTATTGAAATTTAATTATATTTTTATTTTATTTTTAAGTTTTTATATAGTCCAGACTTTTTGTAATTTATCATCATACGTGTGTTTGTAGTCTAGTAGTTAATTTTCCAAATTTATTATTGTGAAGACTGAATTTTAAGCGCTAGCTATTCATTGTGCATTTTAAATTTTAACCTTCCTATCTGAATTATTTAATTCTACCACTTGCGTTTATCGTTTTAACATGACAATTCAAATGATAAATTAATGGTCATAATATTAATTATCTCTTAACACAACAACGTAACAAAATAATATATCCCAAGTGCTTCTTCAAATAAAATGAAATTCAATGACTCGACGGATAACATTTATAGTAATATTTTTATTTATCATGAAAATTGCTCGAGGAATAACAATAATTGAGAAGTAATTGGTCAATTTTGAAAAAAAAAAAAAAAAAAAAGAGAGAGATTGAGAATTTGAGATAGAAATGCAAATAAGAAGGTACATGATGTGTTGGTGAGCTATGATCAAGAAAGCAAGAATATAATTAGGCTATGGTGTAGATGAGAATAGAAAGCCGTTTGTTTGGTGCAGAAATGAATCAAACAATTACTAGAGAAATTAAGCAAGAGACCGAAAACTACGACTCATGATATTGTTGTGTTAAAATTTTGAATTAACAAATATATATAGTTGTTTGTCTTTCTCACAGAAAAATAAATTATTTACCTAGTAGAATTTGTTTGTATATTTTAGTTTAACATCTTATACACACACACAAAGAGATGGGCTATGGTGAGTTGCGAAGTAAGATTCTTATTTACTTCACGCTTATATCTCTATTTTCAAAGTTTAAACAGCTAATCCGAATCGCTTAACATGATCTCCATATTGAAATATACTTGGAGATCAAATTTTACATTTTTTGGTATTCTTTTATTTTTTTTAGATGGGTAAAAAATCACTGTTTTTTAATAGATTATGGACTATAAAAAACAGTAATTTAAAAAATTCTAAACAAACAGTAATAAATTTCCAAAAAAATAAAAAATTGGTCACCTAACACATTTCAATATGTAGATCATGTTGAGCGGTTTGAATCGAATTTTTAAATTTTCAAAAGTAAAAAAATATGAGTTTAAAGTAAAACAAAACTCTTATTTTACAACTCACCATAGCCTAACTCTCTCTCTCTCTATATAAGCTTTTAGGCAAGCAATATATATAAATATATATTATTCAGCAATTTTTTTCGCTTTTAAAGAAAGTTTATTCAGTGCTCTTTTTCACATAAAGAATGTCTATTTCAGTTGTTATTTTTCTTGATTAAGGGTTAAACAAAATTTTGAGTTGTAGTCATCAATTCAAATGTGAATGAAAGCTGCTTTGCATAAGAAAATTCAGTGGACACGCTTTGTAAGAAAGAAGGAAACAAACAGGGAATAAATAATAATCAATTAATCATAGTACTGTATGAAAAAGACGATTGCTTATAAAGTTATAATAGATAGGATGTGGGCCCACCGGCCCAGTATGAACTCTCCCAAGTCCCAACGGCTATTTCTTGCGAGATTTTGAGGTGACGAGATATGACGAGATAATGAGCATCCAAAACGGCCCCAATTTGCATATTCTTTAATTGAAGAATTAAGAGTTCAAATCATCTCCAGTAAACCTGAAATACTGGATATTAATTATGTCTGATGCAAAGAGTATTATATTTTTTTGAGCGAGTCTATGGTACTATGCATATCACGATTTAGTTCGTAATACGGATCAATATTTTTATTTTTTAATTTTAACAGTCGATTTGAACCGTTCAAAATGTTTTTCATATGAATATGCACTTGTAGACTGAATTTTATATATTTTTTAGAATTTTTATTTTATTTTTTAAAATAGGTAGAAAATCACTGTTTTTGGATGGTCCAGAATTTTCAGATCAAGTGATTTTCTACCTATCTTAAAAAATAGTCAAAAAATTCCGAAAAAAATATAAAATTCGGTCTGCAAGTAGATATTCATATGGGATCATGTTGAATGGTTCGGATCGACCATTAAGTTTTTAAAAATGGAAATATTGACCTATATTATAGATCAATCCGTGATATGTATAGTACCATAGACTCACTCTTATTTTTTTTCCTAATTTCGCAGGAGCGAATGGTAATATTAAGCCCCTTATATATATTAAAAATGTGTAATTTTGTCTATTGAATTTTGTAATTTATTTTGCCTCTGTCAAATAGTTTGAGAAAAAAATTGTAATTTTTTATTTGCATCAATACTTTCAGTCTCCTTATAAAATTATAAATTGAAATTTCACTATATTTAATTTTTTACTACAATCTCAATTTTCTAATTCTGCCACTGTCTTTATAGTGTTTTTCTTCTTTTAACTGTCTCCAAAATTATGTTTAGTTGACATAGATCTATCATCTTGATGTCAAGACATTTGAATTTCATTAAGAAGTCAGGAACTAACAGAGTAACAGTTCAACACTTAATGTTATTTTCTTAGATTAATTTTACATGTCTGAACACAGAGTAGATTAGGCCCACCTTACAAATTGAAACTATCAATTTTACCCTTTACATTTTATAATTTTTCCAGTCCCCATGTAGAATAAAATTACACTGTGTTTGTTCATTCAGTCTTCCAATCTCAATTCATCGATTCCGCCCCTATCTGACATGAAGATAGAAGTGCGGCAAGAGTTAGAACTTGATTGTGTCCATGCTATATAGTTTATAAGGCGTTTCCATCACTAAGAACAAAAAAAAAAAAAAAAACTTGGAACAGTAATTGAAATTTCCAGTTCATTATCAAATGGAGACAATCAGAATAGCATTTCTCTTTCTTTTATTTTGTTAATGGATAAGGAATAACTGAATAACATTGACCGTATTATGGACAATCCAAGCAGAGTTGGCCTTTGGTGCAATGCATACAATAATGCATATAATAGATTGGTTCATAATACAGATTAATATTTTTGTTTTCAAAATTGTAACAGCTGATCCGAACCGTTCTACATGATTATCGTATGAATATGTATTTAGAGATTCAATTTTATAGTTTTTAGAAATTTTTTACTATTTTTTAAGATAGATAGAAAATCATTGATCTGAAAATTTTCTATCTATCTTAAAAAGTAATAAAAAGTTACTAAAATATATAAAATTCAGTCTGCAAATATATATTCACATAAAAATTATATTGAACAATTTAGATTAGAATTTAAAAAATGAAAATATTAATCTGCATCATGCATAGTATCAGTCTTTATCTAGCATTAAATCAAAACATTGCCAGACCCAGTTGAGGTTCTTCTATGTTGGTGGTGGGGCCCATACCTCAGAGACTAGTTTTTTTTTTTTTTTTTTTTGAGTTGAAGAGAGACTTGTTCTTGACCCGATTGGGGTTTGGGGTGTGTGTCCGAACACGACTCAGCATAAGAAGTAAAGTGGTCCGTCAAAGAGATCTCCAGTTCGTCAAGAAGCCCAACAAAAAGAGGAACAAAGTTGGATACTATGGATAGCATAATGTTATTTGTGCAATGATTTTATAAACTTATCGTATAAATTTTGAATTTTGATTTAAGTAACTCAATAAATTAGTTATATAATGAATTTATAGAATACTAATTTTTACTATTTTTTATGATTTATAAAAGATTGTACAAAATAATTTAAAATGTTGGCAAATTTTTTATTTTTAAGTTATATTTTGCTATATTTCATAAATAATAAAAAAATTCTAAAAATAATAAAAGTTAGTATTCTATAAGTTAATTATATAACTAATTTATTAAATTACTTAAATTAAAATTTAAAATTTATTTGATAGATTTTTAAGACTCTGGACCTTGCGTTATTTATAGGACTCTAAGCCTTCCTTCAGAAAGAGTACTCAAAATAGAATTGTTAACTTAATGTATCTCACCTTCTCCAGTTAAATACAGCAGGTGACCTTGTGCTCTTAAAATATACCAATCCTAAGATTTAGATGAATGGAATGGAGATAAACTGTTTGAGTGAATTGAGAGAGAAATCGTCATCAATTCAAATGCAACGGTATGGAACATGGAACACGGTATCTTGAAGGTTTAAAAATCAACATACCACGTCACCACTTGCGTCATCAAATATTACCTGGATCATATTTTCAATCAGTGTAAACAACGGTATACGGTCGTCGGACGGACGGAGTGCCGTCAAGCGATTAATCGGTATGCGGTCGATTAATCGGAATTATGCAGACAGTTTAACGTTTTCAGACGGACGGAGTGCCGTCAAGCGATTAATCGGTATGCGGTCGATTAATAGGAATTATGCGGACAGTTTAACGTTTTTATTAAATTTATGTATATATATCATAATTTATTAAAAATAATTTATTTAACTCATTAAACTTATCAAATAAACTTAATTTAAGTTAGTTTTATTATTACAACATGACACTATGCTTATTTTTTCTTAACACATAAGCATTTTGCATGTGTAACTAACACATTTATTTAATAAAAAATAAATTTGAGAATTAAGTTTTTTCAAATACTAATAACATATTATTTGAAAGAAAGAAAACATTCAAACATAAAATCACTAAATTTAATTTATGATAATAACATAATTTCATAAATAAACATGTCGTACTAATTGAAAAAATTATATCAGTAAGTAAAAAAATAATATGGTATATAAATAATAGAAGAATTAATCAATTTCAAAGTAAGTAAGAAGAAAAAAAAACATAGATAAAAATATTGAATGTATATCCAAGCACAAATAAAACTACAATACATGATTTATAAATCTTATTATCACACACTATCATAGAAAAAAAAAACAATGTGAAAAATAAATTTTCACTGGAATAAACGGAAAAAACGGAAATAAACGGCCGATTAAACGGAAAACGACCGATTAATCGGAAAAACAGCCGATTAAACGTTCGAAACCGCAAGCAGGCGTCCGTTAATAATGTGCGTAATGGTGTGGCCACTGTTTCCATTTAAACGACCGTTAAGAGCGTTTTTTAAACACTGTTTTCAATTACCTTTTATTTTTTATTTTTTACATAACTAGTTGCTGTTTTTGACAACAGAAAAAGCAGGGGCATACCTATGTATATATGGAGTCCGGATCCCATAAAGTAACCCAATCTTTCGGTTTTGGATTAAGACCGTCTGATTCGAATCCGTCGCTCAGAATCGTCTCAGGATTTGAATTCGTTCTCGAGATGCGTGTGCTTCAGATCCGGATGGATTGTCTCGGATTCGAATCGGACGGTCCCAATTTAAAACCCAGAGATTGGGTTACTTCACTGGATCTAAATTCTGTATATCTGGTGGGCAGCTGCTCCTTGGATTTTGAATTTTAGTAGACATCGGAATGTTTCGATCGACTTTGCTCTTCTCTGAAATTTGTTTTGCCTCTCTGAATGTTTAAATTGTAATTCGGATTAAATTTATGATTAAAATTAAAATAAATTTCATGAATTATGATTGACAATTAGAATTATAGATTAAAACATCAAAATATACAAGTCAGAGTATTGAAAAGTATAAATTAAAACATTGTTTTTTATCGAGTACCTAATTAGTTAATGAGTTTAAATCTGATTAGCTATTTAAGCCTGATTCGATATTTTTTTTTGTCCCCTTCATCAAAATTCTGAGTCCTGAGAAAAAGGTTATATATATTATATTTCTTTTTCTTGAAGGTGACAGGTATATTTTTTCTAGTGGCAGAATAAGCAATAAAACAAGGACATAAATCTACTGTGATTCCGAAGAATTCCTAATTCAGCCATTCATTTCTCTTCATTCACAAATCTCAAAAACAGATATTTTAGAAACATGAATCTCAAAATGGATGAATGGGATAAGATTTGGTCCAAATGGAATTGGTCCGAAGCTCTTTGGACCAATGAAGATTATACTTGAATCACCGTTTTAACTAAAAAGGAAATATAACAAAAACCATAACATACATAGAGATCAAGTCTCCAAATTTCATTGATTGGGACACCGGGAGTGTCAAGTTTTACATAAATGGAAAAATAACAACCTCAAAGAAATAATGAAACAAAACTGGAAAATATGAAGACAAGGGCCAACCCCTACTTTTTTTCCTAATGGACTTGGTTTTTCTGTACTCCATAGCAATTTCTTCTATTGTTCCGTGAATGTTTTACTGCAACTTTCTCTTCAGACCACTGGTTCAAATGGCTTTGGACCGGACACCGTCTAAAACCTCTAAAAATCGTACGATTAAAGTCCGAACAGTCGATCCGAACCGCTCAACATGATTTTCATATTAAAATGTGCTTAGAGATCAAATTTTATATTTTTTGGAATTTGTTTACTGTTTTTTTAGATACGTACAATATCATTGTTTCTGAACGGCCCAAAAACAGCGATTTTGTACGTATCTAAAAAAATAGTAAATTTAAAAAAAATATATACAATTTGATCTTTGAGCACATTTTTATATGAAAATAATGTTGAACGGTTCGGATAGACTGTTCGGACTTTAATCGTACGATTTTTAGAGACTTTGGATTGTGTCCGGTCCAAAACCATTTGGACCAAACCTCATCCCAAGAGCATTACTAGTTGCAATCTTCTTGATTAATGCCATACACTAATTAATAGTTGCAATCTTCTTAATGCCATACACCAATTAATTATTTAGTATCACCCATTTATACTTTCCTTGATTAAACTTGTCAGTGTAAATAATTTGGGTCAGAGATCGCTGCACTTGCCTTCTAACTCGAGCTGTGTACTGACACTCTTGAAATAGTGTTGAACTGTTTCCATCACCATGACCCATCCTCTGATCATCAGATTATCAATTGTGAATATTCTATTTTTTTTTCATCTATTCTAATGTGTGTGCTCTATCCTTATTTTCATCCAGATTTGTGAATTTTCTTTAGATGAAGAAGAGTCTTCTATTTTCTCCATCTGAATTGTTCAAAATTAATCACATAATTTCAATTAAATCTGAATCATTTCAATAAATTAAATTTATATATAAAAAAATAATTGAAGCTGTGTAATGAATTTTAAACGATTCAAATGAAAAAAAAAAAAAAAAAATTGAATCGGTCTCTACACAGAAGTTTTTTTTTTTTGAAAGCCAGGTAGAAGCTCTACACAGAAGTTGTAGGCACAAATTCTGAGAGTTGTAATTCATTTAATATTTTTATACTCTAGTAAAAAGAAATAACGGTTCTTTCCAAGTGTCACAAATGCACACAATACAGGAACATAAAATATGATAAAAAAAAACATATCTTCTGATAAAACCGACATCAGGTCTGGCATTTCTGTGATCTATGATTGATAAACACATGGCTGTTTAATCAACTGAGGACATCAAATTATCGTTTCAATTTTTAAAATTATTATGTGAATATCTACAAAAATCCTAACTTTTTTTTAAAGTCAGACGGAGGACATCAAATTTTATATTTTTTTTAAATTTTTTACTATTTATTAAGATAATTACAAAAATTCAATAGTATGAAAACAACAATTTTATAAAATACTTGCTGAATAAAACAAAAAAAAAATATCAAATTTGATCTGCAAACACATTTTGAACGATTTGGATCAACTATTTGGATTTTAAATTTTTTGAAAATGCATAGTGTAATCTGATGTCACAAAAAATAGTACAAGTGAATTCCTCCTCATTTATAAATGAGAGCGTTGTTTTCTCTTAAATCCAGTACTACCTTCATCATTGCTGTTATTGTTATTATTAAACGAACTGGTCCATTATAAATTTAGATAAATTGCACAATAAAGTTTATAAAGTGCAAAAAATAATGCTTCTAAACTAAACAATTTAATAAAAATACACACGTTAATTAGTTCAATCGGAATTAGTTCAGGCCTCTTCAATGTTAATTTTTTTTTCGATTTCGGACTCCTTCACTATTTAATTTTTATGGTCAAATTAGTTAGGAATAATGATGGTTTTATTGTGAATTTGGACCCTCAATATTTGGTTGGGAGATTTCTTTGTGGGATTTTTAAATTTGAAGATTTTTTTATCTAAGTTTTTTTGTTAATTCGGACAACAAAAATATAAATATTGACGGAAAACCTCTTTATAACTAAGAAATAACGAGTTGCTTATTACATAAGAAATAAAGAGATGATACAAATATTAGCATTCTATCTTAATTATTTCAACTTGCATTTGGAACAAATTCTATTTTTAGTCATTATTTTTTTTTTTCTGACGATGGTTTTATAATAGTACATAGAAAAGAGCTGTGTTGTAGGGAACTGAATCTCCTGCCTCCATTGAGTAGAAAATTATTGCTCCTAAAGTCACTGGCACATGAATACAAGATGAATTTTGAGACAAAATTATATCAAATATTTAAATATTAAAACTTGTCTCGGACTCACGTGTCAGTGACTTTAGAAACGTAAATTTTCTGCCTACAGAGCGGACTGGTGATCTGATTCTGTAGGTTGCTTTATACGTCTTGATCCCGGCATTAATATAAATTTTTTTTTTATAATCACTACAATTGAATATTTCCAAATTATTGGCCTTTTTCTGCTTTCATATTTAAAACCATTTCCCTTCAATAATGTAACATGCCTGCGCCGCATCTGTTATTATATTTATGATGCGAATCATTAGATTGAAGATGCAGGAACAATGTTTGTGTAATTTATTATAATTGTTTTGCACCTCCAAACCAAGAGCTTAATCACATGATTTTCAATACTGTTTTTGCCTCAACAGTGGCAATTAAATTAAAGTATTATATTAGAGTCAAAATATCTTCATCTTTGTTTTGAAAGTCCAAACGTCAATTTGAATTGCTCAATATTCTTGGATAGGTAGAATATCATTGTTCTTGGATAGTCGAGAAATTTACAGTAATCAAGTTTTCAAAAAAAATAATAAATTGGGTTTGCAAGCACATTTTAATACGAAGATTATGTTAAGTGGTTCATATCAATCTTATGGACTTAAAATACATAGATAAGGATGCGACACATGATTGGAGCACGAAAACAATGGACGATTTTAATCCTACTGAAGTTTTTTATTAGTATATTCATGAGTTCGTAATTAGCAATTCAGATCCACTTCAATGCTAAAAAGAATTATTACATAAATTAAACATACTTCATTTAATTCATATTTCACGAAATTTTGCGTCATAAAAAAGATAACAAAATAAGATACAAATCGTACCACATTAAAAAAATTCTCAAAACCAAGTAATTAATGTTTTCATTAAAATTTTTAACATCTATACCTTGTCACAGGAGATATTTCGAGCTACTTTGACGGGGAATTCTAACCAATATCCCCTTTCTCTTGTCTCTCGTCAATCGACTATTTTCATTTTTTTTATATATTTTATTATTACTAGATTCTCTCTCTGTTCCTAGTATACTATAAACTTTGCTGGGTGCCTATGCACATCAGCACATGGCACAAGCTACCACCTAATGTGCAGAATTCCTGGGGGTTTAAATATTAAATTTGCACTATCCTACTAAAAAGCAGCCGAATTTTTATTAATAAGAAAATAAATAAAAGTTATCGACAATAGGTGAAGTGAAGGTTTTCTGGAAAATTTGAAGAAAACTGTGATGTTCTGAATGTTATGGACCACAATGTCCTAATTAGCCAAATTAAATTATCACTAATTAACAAAACCGCGTGAGAAAAAAAAAATGGAATGTTGTACTTGGACGTTTTGGTTTATAATAGCCAAGACTTTTTTTTCTTTTTAGCGCTGTTCCGCAAATCAGATTTCGCTGATCAAGACGTTCTGGTCTATAATGTCCAGAGAAAACGTTGTAGACTATCACATTTTTGATATAATTTTTTTTAGAAATTCTTCCCCATACTCAATATTTATTTATTTATTTATTTTCCTACTTATAAAAATTTCGGAAAAAGCAGGGATCATTAGGGAATATCTTTCATTTTTTCAGAAATAAATTCTTCAAGACATGGAAACTTTGCACTTTCAACCTACAGGTAATTTACCAAAAGAAAAAATAATAATAATATTGCACTTTCGGTGGAAATCTCTCCGACAGGGATGGCCATGCTTTAGAATTTAGATACCTGGTAAGGAAGTGACAATTTATGGATTTTGGGCCTCTATTCATATATGGGCCTGGGCTATCTTTATCTCAAAGTACCATAAGATGCTTCTTTTGTGTTATTTTGTGCAAAATATTTTGTACAATATTGTAAAATAGCGGACAGTGTTTTGCATTTTCATTCTATAGGTAATTAGGTACACAACCAATATGTAATGTACAATTGACCACAATTGAGAGCTAGTATAGGCTCTAAATATTGAATAGTAACTATAACTAACAAAGAAGTACAAATTACTTGTTCTTTATTCTGTGCAATCTTGCAGGGAAATCATCTTACAATGATCCCAATTTCTAAATTACAAAATTTGAGATTGGGTACATTACTTTTATGGCACCTGCCTATGGAGAGTGTTTGGATTATCATTGGTAACTATTTTTGAACATGCAGATTAAGCAGAAGGCATAATTATTCTCATACAAAGAAAAGAAGAAATCTTGGAGAAATTTATATTCTAGAAAACAAGTGGTAAACAAAACTGTCATTTCATCCTCGGTTTCAATCGGAATTTTTTTTTGGCAAACTGATCATTTGAGGTAACCAGACGTGATACGCCCTATCTCGGAGAGAATAGGCCGTATGTAATAGACTTTGGATTTTAGGGCTCGTCCTGTCTTGAGAAAACGGGCCGAGATTAATAAGGTGGAGTGTTGGTTCCCGAGATGGGAAAATAATGGAGGTACAAGGACTCTAAAATGTATGATACCTTACTTAATTAGTAAGAAAAGTCAGCCCAAAATAGGCCATTCCCTAATTGCCATTCCTTATTGTCAGAACGGTTAGAGGAGTTACTATTGATCTCACGTCTTTTCCCGCATAACACTTTCACTTTCTAATAAAACTTCTAACATATCGGATGTTTTACGAAATGGAGATTCTAAGATGATAATGGCTACTTTTGCATGATTCCTTTGACAACTGGTGAGACAATCCAATTGTTATTTGAAGACAACAACAAAAAGTAAATTTTGGAATCTTAATATTTGCATTCTTTAATCAAGTTTGTATCAGTAGGCCTTCTGGTACAGTCCTTGGTTGCCATGTGACTGGGCCTTATCTTCTAAAACCTTAATCCAAATGTGTGTCCACTATTACATGCAGTAAATATTAAGTACGAGTTTATCTAATATTACCGAATTATCCCCGATTTAAGGTTGAAACCTTTTTTTTGAATGATGGTTTAATGTTTTGATAAACAATGCACAGGAACTGGAAATTCCGGGTCGCATTTTTGGAAACCATGGTGAATGAAATTCCTTCTTAATTAGATTGACTCAAAATCTAATTTCATCATTGTGATATCCTCATTCCTTGTAGGCCTGATATTAGAGGTACTTCTGAATAATTTTGATGTAGCAACTGGTATGATTTGTGTGATAACTTTGTTTTATTTATTTCTTCTTTGTTTCCAATTGGTTTAGCTGCTTAGTAGACAAACCAGAGGGATCTGTGCTACAATGGACTTGTTTTTATTTCTACAATGATCCTAAGTATGTTTACTATTGCACATCCTTCTGATTTATTTGTGTTTAATCGTTATTTTGTCAAATAAAATAAATTAGCTTTGTGTTATCTCAGAATGTGCTGAATAACTTAAATAAAAGGAAATTTTAATATGCATTAAAAAACAAATGAGTTTTGAGTTTTCATATCATTGTGAAGGTTATAACCCAAATCCGACCTTGAAATGACTGCATTGCACCTGTGTACCAGTATCCTCCTGAAGACGTACCACTATCACAAAATATCTTGAGCAAGCATCATAAAAGGTGATCATGCATGCATGCTGTCAGAATTTAACTTTCTCAGATAATTTATTTATTTGCATATATTGTACATTAACTTCTTTTCTGCGCCAATAATAAAATTTTTTAATGAAAGAATATGGGCATTTGCCGGTGTACAATTGCTCAAATGATGGAGGGTATTATATGAGGAGCTGCTGGTCCAAGAAAAAGCGGATACTGGCATTATTATCAGATTCACAGTCGGATATATCTGTAAACACCTGTTAGTTTGTTTGACAATGTGTCTTGGTTGCAGCCTTTTGACCCCTCGTACCAGTTTGATGGGCACCCAGGCTAATTTAGGAGAATTCAATAATTTCAATGTCTATTATGCTATTTGGTAAATTCCTGTGTTTGAGGGACTTTATTATTGCTCTCTGCCGGATAAGTAATTAAGAAAAAGAAATCGACCAGGACCTGAAATGAGGTTTGTAATCCACTTTACCAGCTGAATGAGCATTTCACAAAATCTCAAATATATGAATAGACAAATAAACCATTTTCTGATCAGCTTAAATTCGAGCATATTATTCTTGAATCAAGGCTGCAGAACAGATAACAACCTCTGATTATAGTAACATTGATAAAGCCTGTAAGAAATTAAAACAGTAGCTTCAAAATTGAAACAGTACCGTACCAATAGGGGTGCACAACAAAACTCTCTCATAACTTTGTTTGGAATCAATTTATATTCAACTCACCAACAATTCGAGTTGAAACTGACTCGAGTCGATTTTGACTCGAGTTTATTGACTCGGTTGTCTCACGAGTTAAATTCAAGTTGCCTCCAACTCGGTTGATTAATATTTTGTTAGACTTTGTACTATTTAATTATTTATTTGTCATTGTTTCATTATGTAAAGTTCTGAATTGTGTACTATTTATTTTGTCAGACTTTATTTTGGTAATTTTTAATTCGATAAACTATGTACTATCTATGAGTCACGAGTTGGCTCGAGTTGACTGGAGTTGTTCACAAGTAAAATCCAAGTTGAAATTTCTGACTCGAAACTGAATTAGCATCTCGGGCTC
Source organism: Carex cristatella (assembly GCA_024447775.1). NCBI lineage: Eukaryota > Viridiplantae > Streptophyta > Magnoliopsida > Poales > Cyperaceae > Carex > Carex cristatella. The sequence continues at coordinate 1,472,012 of JAJHPF010000010.1, forward strand.
AACTTCGCTAATGAGTTCACGAGTTAAATCCAAGTTATCTTCAACTCGGACTCAACTCGACTCATGAACAGCTCTACGTGCCAAAGCTAGAGAAGAGCATGCAGTAACCAATATCCATTTGAAAAGAAAAGACCAAGGAGGGAGCGGATCCATACCCTCTGAGGTAACAGAATATTTCTGTTTGGATTACACCCGTCCGAGCGGAATCGGGACTAATCTGGTCCGCTTTAAATAGTCGTGTGATGATTGGACGGTCCAGATCCAAACAGTCTGTTACCTTCGATGTTACGAATTCGGAAGGAGGTGCAAGGAAGAGGAGAAGAAAAAGTAAAGGGCAGAGAAGGTGGGCTGTGCGGGGTAAAGAAAAAGGGAAATGGACTGGGCTGGGTTGGGCTGGATCGAAAGAAGGAGAGAGGAAAAGGCAAATGAAATTTAGGTAGGATATCAATCGAGCGCCTAAGACTAATGTTCTTCTTTTAACTAAAAAATCTACAATGCAGTGTTTATACAATGATAAAATGATAAAGAAGAAAGTTACTAATATTCTGTTAGAATAGAAGCATCACAAAAAATCATTGTACGAGACATCTTTAACAAATTCTAATTGAGCCAATCTTGTGTATTTATAGCTAAAAACAAATTTTGGTTGAGGCAAGGTAAAATCAGTATTTATAGTTAACTACTGTATGTCATGCTCCCTGAAGACATATTTTCAGATACTGCTATCCAATTACAACCCATCTTTGCTCAATGGGTACAAAATACTCATGCTTTAGCACCTAGTCTAACAGCTCCTGGTGCAAAGAGTACTAACTTGGGAAGGTAGTGATTTAGTAGCCAACTAGCCATAAAGGTGGCAAAGTAGCTTTGTTCTCTATTAATTCTATTAAATGAGGATTTTCTAGACTATTTTATTCATGCATTTTCGATTCATGTAATTGTATTGATATTATTAAAGGGTGTTTTGTTTGCTTGTAGTTCCCGTTTAATACCTAATAAAGCAAATCTTAGTTTTCGGTTTTCTTGTGATGGAACTGCTGAACGACGAGGAACATGTCAATAGGGGTGTCAATGGGTACGATACGGGTAGAGTGGAAGTATTTTCATACCCATACCCACTAAGAATTGACCTTACCCATACCCTACCCTTACCCGTTAAGAATTTTCCTTACCCTATCCTATCTGTACCCGTTAAAAGTAGTGGGTAACGAAATGGTAGCGGGTGAATAATGAATAATACTAATATAATAATTTTATTAATTTTACAAATATACTATCAAAACTCATCATGTCATACATATGCAATCACAATTACTAATATAAAAATCAAAATACAAATATGAAATCAATTCTAACTAATAATTTTTTTATAAAGAAAAAAAAACAAAAAATACAAATATCTCTTTTAAGAAATTCAAGATTCAATTCATTAACTAAATAGTAAAACATTCAAATAAAAAATTAATATGTTTAATATAATATTCTTCTTACAACAAAATGCATACATCTTCTCATGGATTAACGTTGATAAAGTGATATGAGAAACATAAAATTGAATAAATTGAATATAATATTTATATATCTATATGTAATTTATTTTATATAATTACCTGTTACCCAATGGGTACGGAATAACCTTTACCCGTACCCATACCTGTTTAGCTAACGAAAAAATCCTTGCCCATACCTGTACCTAATAAACTAACGAAAAAAATCTTACTCATACCCATCTTATTGAATACGATACGGGTAGGGTGAACATGTAAACAGTTTTCATGTCAAGTATCCATTTGGGATCATATTTTCTAATATCTATTATGGATGTACAATTCAATTTAAGTAGTAATTTTTCATCTCAGTTGGAAAATGCAGTCCGATGTTTGAGGTATTATAAGCGACCAAAGGATAATTACTCATATCACAGGAGGGAATTTTGCACAAAGTTTCATTACGATTAATTGGTGGCTTAGAGATTTTCTATGGGCACAAGCTTCTCAAGTAATTCAATCTTGTGGTTCTTCACTATCTGTATATTGTTTTTTCCTTTCTTAGGTGCTCATTTTGTCTGAGCTTTTAGTTTAATGTTTCTAATTTTTTTTTTTTGAAGGTTGTCGACAATTGTCAATCAACATGTATATATTAATAATAAAAAAAGTTTATTTATAATAAATTCTCACAGTTCATTCATGTTTATGAAATAAAACTGCTAATAGGGTACAATATTCTCTTGTGTGGTCATCTCACCCTATTCTACCCCTCCCTTAGCAAAGTGTGTCCAGTTGTGTATATCCATTGTTGTCTCATTTATCAGTATACTCGTCGGTTTGGACTTTCCCGAGAATGTTCTTCGGTTTCTTTCCTTCCACAAGGCCCACACTCTCTGCCCATGAACTTTTTCATATATGTCAAACCTTTCTTGAAATTAATGCAAATATATATTTTTATTTCTTAATGATTCAGAATTTCTTAATTAATTATTGAAATAAAAACTTTTTTTTTTTTTTATTACCTTTCGGTTTGCTGAATTTTATAGCGCAAAAAACAGCTCTGTATGAGGCTTTTGGTACAGTGGTTATTCCAAAAAGATTTACAAGTTATGAGCTTCTCTAACTAATTTGGCCTTTGTAGCCTTTTAAATATCATTAGTCTGCGTAATTCTGGTTGAAAATACTACTTTTCAGATTTTGATCTGTAGCATTGGATATAGGTGCACAATAATTAGCTAGACGGAGAATTGAAAATTCGGAGCTATATTTAAGCGCTATAAATAATCTTTACAATAAAGACCCTTTTGAAATTATATATACAATAATATAAATTCAATATAGATATCACATAGTACCCTCTTATCTCCCCGGCCGTCTGCAACCCCAATAAAAATAGACATTGTCTAATTTGTGTCTTAATATATAGTCTCCGGTTTACTCGTTCTCTAATGCAACTATTTTTTTTCCCTATATTTAATCAAATATTTTAAAAAAATAGCAATAATATCTAATCTGAGCTGTTTTCTAAAAGGTAATTAACATATATATTAAATTCTATATACCTCTAAACAATCTAAATAGGAGCGAAGAAAAACTTGGAACGTATATATACTGATAATTTTAGCCAAGCAGAAAAACATGACGTATTTTTAGTTTGGAAGATCAAAGGCACGGTCAAGTGCCTCCTTTCATAATTTTCTTCCAATAGTAGCGGTGTCTCAGTCACTGCTCTCGTTATTGATCATATACGTCTCCGGCTGATTGTTGCCTTCTCAAATCCTTCATATGTCTATGCTTATGATTTGAAATCATACATGAGAATTTATGCTTAGCCTTTGCCGGAGTTGGATGGTGCTCCTGGTGGGGTTGTGGTGGATTTGGAGAGTGGGGAGGTGTTTGTTAGCAGTGCCAGGAGAGGGGTTGTGTTAAAGGTGGGGCCCCATGGAGTTAGCAAGAAATCAATTTCATAATTTAAAATTTCCCATGATAAAGGACTCAGTGGGATTGCGTATCTTCGTGATGGATACATCCTTGTTCTACAGGTATAGAATATACTATAGGATTTGTCTCAAATGCTTGTCAAAATTTAAATTTACTGATCCAATAGGATGCATCAAGGGGTTGGTGATCTCTTTCATTTACCTAAATCTATCTCTTATATTAATTTTAATTTATGTTTCTCTCTAATTTTTTTCCTCATATATCAGTTCTTTAATTTTAAGGATTTGTTAAGTTATTGGCTAATCACACATCACACCCATGCTATCGACTTTCTTAGATAATTTTGTAAAAATTGAGTTCATGCAAAATTTGATTGCCAGAAAAGTTATCATATACAGAAAAGAAACACGATTTCCATCTATCTAATTGGATGGATAAAATCAAATGTTTAAATAGCGTTTATCGTGTTATAGCGGAGCAACTAAAAAAACGACGCTATTGCCATACAGTGCCGCTATAGGGCGATATGACACGCAATATCATTAATAGCGCCATAGCTTTTATGGTCCAAAACTGCTATAGCGCGCTATTTAGAACCTTGGATAAAATTGATTGCAATGATTTATTTTTTCTTGAAAAAATGATGCAATGGATCAAGCACTATTATTTTTTCTTTCTTATCTACAACAAGAAAAATTCTGCCCTTACAGACAACAACTGGGAAGATCTTCAAAGTTGATACGACTGATGGTACTGTGAAAGAGGTATTATCTAGAGATAGCTCAATACCGCTGGCGCTATCCGGCCATGCCATTGCGCTGCAAACTGAGAAATCAATGGCTATTGCTACAAATCAGAGTCTTCTTTTAATAAAAAGTGATGACAATAGTTGGATACAAGGGATTGCTATCCATGACAAGATGAAGATGAAGGACGGCAAAATAGTTGTGGCAGTAGCAATAGGAGATGGAGAGAATGTCTATGTGTTAGTGAACTCACATAAATGGTACATGATAGAGGAGACAGTTTGGGAAGGGTCTAGTAAGAGATATGTTCGTGTTTTTCGGCGGGTTCTCTTAGTCTTGGGTTACACTATTTTTATTTTGTGTTTCCTTTGGTTATTTTGGGTACTATATAATGATAAAAGAATTCCACCTAATAGTCCATATGGTCACGCGTATTTGAAACCAGCAAATGAAATTTATGCTTGGATTTATAAAAGTTGATAGCCAACTTAAACAAGTAGAGGTGGCAAATATATATAGTTAGTCATTGTACGTTTTATTTTTATTGGTGTTTCGTATCGGTGTTTTTTTTTATATATGTATGTGAAATGGTTTTGTGTTATTGTCTATGATCTTTTTTGGTAATTCACACTCAAACACTTTCTCAGTTTCATCTTTTGTTTTATTGTCGTCCATATATACATGCAAGTACATGTAACTATTGCGTATAAAACTTCATGAGAAATTAGTCTCCATCAGAATTTATTTTATTGTGGATAATTATGTCACTAACCATAACTATATTTGTTGGCACATGTAATAATTAATTATAGTGGGTGAATATTCAATTTCTGAAAACAAACATTATATATTGCAACTTTGTTGTAAAAACCTAGCTAACTGCAACAAAGAACTTAATCTCAGCCTTCACTTGTAATTTTTAATCAACCTTCACTTATAATTTTTAAGAATTGATTTCATTATTGCTACAAATGAGAGTAGGGTTGAAAATAGATTCGGATAATCTGATCTGAATCCAAATCATATTCGAATTCAAAATTAAATAGATCGGATAATTTTTGAATCCGGATTCAAATACTTATCTAATTTTCACTTATAATTTTTAGAATTGATTTCATTATTGCTACAAATGAGAGTAGGGTTGGAAACAGATTCAAATAATCAGATCCGAATTCAAATTAAATAGATCGGATAATTTTTTGATCCGGATTTAAATACTTATCCAATATAGAGAAATAGTGTCGGATATGAATTCGGATAAAATTTTGTGAATTAATAGCTTCAACCAATGAATAACTCCTAAATTTTCGAGATTATCTGAGCAGCAACACGAGGAATCTGGTTTTCGTTTCAAAAAGTTGATTTTGCTTTTCCTTTTCCATGTGGGAAGCGAATCAAAGCGGGGTTCCTTGGTATATAAATGCCTCATTATATTGTTTGATTCGAATTGTGGGACTAATTTTAGCTCTCGACAAGAGAAGAAATCAATCATCTCCAATCAAGGTTTTGTCCTACCTGCTGGGCGGATTTTTTTTAAATAGAAATGTTTTTAATTTTTTTAACAAAGCAAGCACTGTCTTAGTTGAAGTTATAAACATTGACTCCACTTAATAACTCGTTTATATTATCGCCACAGAAAATCTCAACATATACCTCCACTAATCCAGTGAATCAGTGGACGCGTGGTTTCAAAAATTTGCACACAGTGCTTCTTTCTCTCTTCCCATCTCCTTCCTCCTTTCTCGTCTCTTCCTTTCAAACTGCGAAGTCCCTTCTTTTTATTATTGTTTTCTTTTATCCTCTCAAAATACTCAACCATTGTTTCCATCTAATTGTTTCAAAATTCCTAGATCGTCTGAGAGAGTTGAAAACTCTTAGATCTACGTTTTAACAAGATAAAAATATCAATTTTTTTTTATAATTTTTTATTATAGCCGAATTAAAATGAATAACTAATTTATTTGAGTTTGTTTGGTATATTTAGTTTGTTTTTGTGTAATTTAGTGTTGATTAGCATTTGGTATTAATTTAGTGTAATTTAGTGTATATGTATTATTAATTTGTTTAATTTAGTATTATGTAGTATAATATATTTTAAGTAATATGTAGTATAATTTGTGTAAAATTATATAAAAGTGAAGTTTATGGTTATTTAGTATAATTTAGTATAAATTTGTGTATGTTTAAAATCTAAAATTTTAATAATATGTAGTTTAATAATTTTTGTGTCTAATTTCAATGGTATAGTTGAAATTTTGAATTTGTCGACAGATTTTGGTCTAAGTATGTTGTAGTAAATGTTCTTTTAGGGCTAATTTAGGGTTGACTTACATATAGTTAAATTTTCTAACAGAGTCAATGGATAATTCGAATTATCAGGAGTCGTTGAAATTTGCACCAGAGAACCACATAGCATGACCAGTTCATGATATGATAATTTTGGTTAAATTTATTAATTATTTGTTTCAAATAAATATTATATGAAGTATTTCAAGTGTTTATAACGTTTTAATTTTTTTTGCAAGCGTACTTCTTCGTTGAAGATAAATTCACATCAGATCAATATTGCTTACAACAGTCGGATAGACGATGCTCTTAAGAGGTTAGGGTTGTACCAAAGTACTTGCATGTGTTACAGTCTTGCTTCATCAATGGGCCTTTAGATATGAGGAATAATTACCATCTTGATATTCGTGAACTTCTCTATACTTGAGGAATGTAACTTTGAGTAATTGCCATTATAACTATTCTTTGCAGACAGCGTTAGATAATACTACAAGATGAATTTCTTATATAAGAAAACTGAATAGCTCTGACATAAGATATTTACACTATGTGAACATATAATGACACCAAACACATAATCCTATTAAAGTACATAAGGTCATTCCAATGCCATATTCCACTAATATGTATCTGTGAGATTAAACTGATTCCCAATCGATTGATCTGTGAAACACAATCAATATTTAATCCTCATACTAAATTTATCTGTAAATAATGTTCCTTGTTGTATAAAAATATTAGGAAAATCTAGAGTTTATTACTTATTACGAAATGGTATTTTCACAATCTCAGAATCTTATTCTAGATACTATAAAGTAATGTCAAACTCAAATAACTTGTTGATTAAATCAACCATTATATGAACAATATTATGGAGCAACATTTACTCGAGGACACTAACTCCATTAGTCAATACCATGGCGGACTAGATCTATCAAACAAAATCAAGTAAAAATGAACATAAAGCGCAAAAGCAATCAAGCGAGGAAAAACATTTCAAATACCAAGTAAACTTATATTAAAACTTCATGAGTAACAAGATTTACTACCTAGCTCTAAAAATCAAGAACTTAGCCTTTAAATGACATGATTACGACAAGAAGAGAAGAGGGATATCCTTCTAATACTCTCAAGCACTCTCATACTAAATTCCTAATACTAACCCTCTTACTTAGGAGAGAGGGGGGTGTCTGATGCCCATCGGACCAAAACAGTGTTCGATGGGTGTCCGATACCGTCCGATCTACTTCAAAATCTGTGCGCACGTATATTAAAGCAAACAGTACGGATATTAAATTGATGCGCATAGATTTTGAAGTGAATCGGACAGTATCGGACACCCATCGAACAGACTCTGGTCCGATGGACATCGGACACCCTCCTCTCCCCTTAGAGTATATATGAGATAAATCTAAAGGGTGTGATCCCATCAATTGGAGAGATAAGTTTTTATTTTTATTTTTTATGAGGCTTATATAGACTCTACACAGGTCTAGGGATGTCAAATATGGAACTTCCAGGAAATTATATAGGGTTATTGATTTATTTATTTTGTGAATGTTATATTTAAAAATTTCGGCACTTTTAATCCGTAATTGAAGAATTGATCCGGCCCCTTTGTTGAGATCTTGGACTTGAGCCTAGCCTTCTTGGATTAATAGTGGGCCTTTGCAAAATTCTAACTTGGCCCACTGATTTAATTTTTGTTTCCAACCGAAGCCCGGAACTGTTTCAGAGTAATTTCCATAAAAAGTTTTCTTATCGCATTAATTGCCGAACGGGGGTGTCAGTGTCCGATTCTAGGTCCTGCTCATGCGGCAGAGAAGGTTCTTGTAACAGGTTTGTTCTTCAATAAGACATGATTGGCGTTTAGTGCCTCGCTCGCGTGGAGAAAGGCATTCGCTACTGGCAATGTAACGTATCCCTGCAGAATATTTCTGGTTAATATTCTGTGGCTAGTTAGTATGCGGGATAGTGTGGTGGTGGCCATTTCTGTCCATCTTTCTACCAGCCTCATATAATTTTTCCTTCCTCTTAATGCATCTAGTAACATCCTCATAGCATCCCCCTGGCCTGAATTGGTTTCTCCTGCTGTGTTTGGCCCGCTTCACCAATCCTTGCTCCAGGTGTTTGTGACCCCTGTGTGCTAGCTTTAGATAAAAAAAAATAAAAACAAAAACTACTGAGGTTTAGAATTTGAAATATATAAAACAATATTGAGATCATGAATTGAATTTAAGAATAATTGTTATGTAAAATAAAATAAATTCTAAGGTTTAGAATAAATTAGCCAGTATATTTTTTTTTTGGTTTTAAAAAAATAAATAAAGTTCTTCACAAGTTTAAAATATTATTGAATTGATCTTTCATGACATAGTTAGACCATCCTAAAAAAATCACATCCTACAAAATGACATATTTTCATAAACAATAGAGTGATGAAAAAACTAATTATTTAGTAATAAAAATAGACCAATATTCTCATAAATTGTCGAATTACTATTTTATTGCCAATATCATATTTTTTTTGTCAATAAAGTATTTTTTTTCTCAAAAACTTAAAATTCATTATTATTGTATTATTAATTATACTCTTAAGTGTTGAATTATTTTAATTTGGTTAGCGAGTTATGTGTATTTCTAATCACTTATAATACATTTTTTTTTAGTAAAAGTTGAAGATCAAGCTACCCAACTATTTAATATATATCCATGTTATATGTATATAACAAAGAATTTTTCTCATCTGGATTTCGAATCCATGACTACTCAAATAGAAACCATGTGCATTAGTCACTAAACTAAAGACTAGTTCTAAAATACATTTTTTAATTTTAAATATTATTAAAATAAAATTAATTTTAAAACCTCAAGTATACTGTAAATATATTTTTTAAAACCTTTTGCTTTTGGTATACACAAAAAGATTAACTTTTTTAACATTATCAATCATACCTTAAGTAATTCTATATTCTAAATATGTCATGGGAGAATAAAAATATAATTCAGTATGTAATCCCAACGAATAATCATTCTGATGCCTGCGCGTGAGTCCCCGCATCGTACCCGCACGATATCGTCTCGCGAATGGTCCCCACAAACTACCCCTGTGTGCTAGCTTTAGATAAAAAAAAAAAAAAAAAACTACTGAGGTTTAGAATTTGAAATATATAAAACAATATAGATATCATGAATTGAATTTAAGAATAATTGTTATGTAAAATAAAATAAATTCTAAAGTTTAGAATAAATTAGCCAGTATAATTTTTTTTGGTTTAAAAAAAAAAATAAAGTTCTTCACAAGTTTAAAATATTATTGAATTGATCTTTCATGACATAGTTAGACCATCCTAAAAAAAACCACATCCTACAAAATGACATATTTTTATAAACAATAGAGTGATGAAAAAACTAATTATTTAGTAATAAAAAACAATAAAGCAATTTCAAATAGAGCGAATCACAAGAAGAGATCGTATGGTTTCTAATTCATCTTCACAATTGATTTTCCCTTTTGCTGGATTTATATGAAAGTGTGAGATGTTTCTGACAATTTGATCTGTGAATAGTATGTAACTGTATATTTTGTGTAAATTTCATAGATCTTTTATTAATGCCTGATTGAACTAGTTTTTTTTTGTATGAAATTAGTATGAGTTTGTTTGTATGAGATAGAATTAGTTGATATAAATGTTATAAGTAATTGACACTGTATAATAAGTAGGGAATATATCTGTTTGTATTGTGTGATTGTACATATTTTTTTTTACAGCTATTAATACTTCCTCGTATATGTATTAATATATCTATGTGTATGTCTTAGACCTATTTAGATTTGGTGATCTTAGATCAATTCAGCTCTAGTTATGTACATGCACCTTGATATTATAGGTATGAATACTTGTTGAAATTTATGTTAATACTTTGTTAAATTTTATATGTAGTAGTTACTGTATTAAATATATTAATACTTCCCTCTTATGTATTAATACTTTTCTTTGTAGGTATTAGTTCAATTTAGCTATTGTGATCTTCTTGTTATAAAATAAAGATAAACAAATAATAAACAAGATAGAGAGAACACATAAAAGATGACAAACTCTTTATTCATATATTTCTCATGTGTGTTACATATATCCAATACAATATTACAAAGCCTCTATTTATAGGCTACAAATTGTAAATGACAAGTCATCTAAATTAATCCAATAATAAATGGGGAAATGAATTCCAATAGTAGTGGGGAATGAATTAAGGTGATTAATGTTGAGAGTTACAAAATTGAAAAGTTGCAAATAGATGAACATTCACATTAATATTTTATTCATAACACTCCTCCTTGGATGTTCATTACATAAGAATATGCCTTATTAAAACCTTACTAGAAAAAACCCTATGGGATAAAAACCCAGTGAAGAAAAAAGAGTACATTATTCTTTTAATACGCAACTACAACTTTACAAAAAAAAACCTGTGGGAAAAACCATGGTAAAGAAAAATGTAATGCATATTAATTCCCCCTTAAGACAACATTAATCAAGATCTTTAAGTCGACCAACTCCAATATTACAGATCACCTTTTCAAATATTGAAGTATGGAGCATCTTAGTAAATAAATATGCTAGATTCTTACTTGAATGAATTTGTTGAATATTAATAGCATTATCCTTTTAATGTCATGTGTGAAAAACATTTTTTAGTGAAATATATATTGTTCTATCTCCTTTAATGTATCATTCTTTTAATCGAGCAATACATGCAATATCATCTTCACATATGATCGTCAGGATCATTTCTCTAAAAAAACAAACCATATGTTTGACGAATGTGTTGAATCACAGATCTTAACCAAACACATTTTCGACTTCGTGTGTTGCTAGAATAATAAATATATCAGGTCTTATATGTCCAACAAAAATATAAGTGCTCATATTGCACTAAGATATGGTATTTCAGGACCAAATAATTCTTCATCAATTGTTCTTTCCACACATATGTAATATATTTTTCTAGATGTATAAAAATGTTACTTCTCAAATGTTCAATTTACAATTCAAGGCTAAAAAATTATTCTCCTAAAATCTTTCATCTCAAATTCTTCCTTTAAATAAATTATTTCTTTTAGAAGCTCTTCAGGAGTTCCATCTTTCAATATAAACTACAATCATAACAAAATCATTTCCATACCTTTTCACAAAAATACAAAATGTATCATTTTTATATCCATCTTTCAATTCACTTAGACAATTATATCTTATGCATTCAGATTGCTTTAATCAATATAAAGATTTATTCAATTTAATTGAATAATGTTCTCGAGAACCTAAATTATATGATTCAGGCATCTTAAATCCTTCAAAGATTTCATATAAATATCATTTACAAGAGAGCCATATAGATAGGCTGTAACAATATTCATTAGGTGCAAATAGTATCTTTCATAGACTGCCAGACTAATTATTTACCGAAAAGTTGTTGCATCCACCACAGGTGAGTATGGTTGTTCATAATCAATTTTAGAATTTTGCAAAAAATCTTAGGCGACAAGCCGTGCTTTATATCTTACAATTTCACATTTCTTATTTTATTTTTGTGTAAATATCAATTTATGTCCCACACATTCAGGTATTGGTACTACAGGCCCAAAAACTTTTCGTTTTTCAATAGAGTTTAACTCTGCCTCAATTGCACCTTTCTATTTTGGCTAATCATTTCTTTGTCGACATATTTTAATAGACTTCGGATCATGATCCTAAATGTTTATTATATTTAATGCTATATTATTTACAAAAATATCATTGATATCAATTTCATCTCGGTTCTATTTTATCCCATTCATGATATAATTTATCGAGATTTTTTTATTTTCATGAATTTTAGATACCTGAGTTTCTGCTGGAACTCCAACGTTACTTATAATTTGATTCTCTTATGGAGTTTTATCTGAAATTATCATATCCTCAACTTACACCATTTTCATTCTTTGCTCCTTTTCTTTTTTTGAGGATTTTTATTTTTAGAATCGATTGGTCTTCCACGTTTCATGAGTGTTATAATATCATTAGTCTATCCGACAGGGACATCGACTTTAATTGGAGCATTAGCAGTTGGTACATGTGATTTGGTCACTTTCTTTGAGTTTGTGAATGCGTCTGGCAATTGGTTAACTAATATTTACAAATGAATTATCTTTTGAATATTTACTTCACATTATTTATTATGAGGAACAAAATGAGACAATTATAATTCATACTAATATATTTTCCAGCTAATTTTGTTTTTCTCCCCCTAAAGTTGGGAATATTAACTCTTCCAAATGACAATCGGCAAACATAGCCGTCAATAAATTTCTTGTCATTGGTTCCATATACTTTATTATAGATAGAGATTCAAATCCAACATAAATTTTCAACCTTCTTTGAGTTTCCATTTTAGTGCGTTGTGGTGGAGCAATTAGAACATATATCGCACATTCAAAAATTATTATATGGAAAATATTAGATATGTGACCAAAAACTAATAGTAAATGAGAAGTTTTATTATAGCTAGTTGGCCTAATGCGAATTTGTTTTGCTGCATGCAAAATAACATGTTCTTATTTTGTGTATAAACATAAGCTGTAGGATGTTCAACATTAATTCTAATAAACATGCATTATCTGAGAAATAAATTCACCAGCATTGTCTAGACGTATATTCTTAATTGAATAATCATAAAATTATGCTCTTAATCAAATAAATTGAGCAAGTGATCTCGCAAATGCTAGGTTGCGAATTGATAATAAACATACATGTGACCATCTAATTGATGCATCAATTATAACTATAAAATATCTAAATGGTAAACAAATGTCACTCTGTATACATTCTAGAAATGTAAGAGATACATTTCATATTTTTGTTGGTGATGGTTGAATAATCAACTTTTCTTGAGAACATGTAACACATGGCAATTCATTAGATTGAAGAATCTTCTGGTTCTTTAATGAATGTTTCCATAAATTCTCTATAATTTTTTCGCATTATTATTGATCCGGAATGGTCCAACCGGTCATGCCAAACTATAAATATATTCTTATATGTAAACTTCTGATTTACAATAACATGTACTTCAATTGTACTAATATATGTGTAGTACAAGTAGGAGAAAAATATAGATAATTTCTTTAATATGTATTTTTTATCTTAGATTGTACTAGTAATATAAAGATACTCAACACGTTCTTCATTGGTTGTCTCAACATGATATCCATTTCGGCGGATATCCTTAAAATTTAACAATTTTTTTTGAGATTTAGAATAATATAATGCATCATCAATATAAATTTGTGTTTCTCCGTGTAGCAAGAAGGTTGCTCTTCCGAAGCTTTCAATTAATTTTGCACTATCTGAAATAGTATTAAATATTTACTTCTTGCATTACTAAACAAAAAAAAATATCTTCAAGGATGATATATAAAATAATATTATTAATTTTTTTTTCACATGGATATTTTTCTTACCATTGGATTTCCTTAAAAGGATTGCGGTGGCAAGCACTTAATGAAGCTAATGTACTAAAATGATCGATGGTCAAATTCCGTTTATATAAAATGTTGCATAAAATATTTTTCCCAAAAAAAACTGTTGTATTTTTAGGTTAATGGTCACTCTTTAATAGAGGTATACTAATGGAACGCAAAACTCCTCTTTAATCCTTTATTAACTGGAGATATAATGGAAACTTAAGAGAGACATAGCCCATAATTATGTTGCCCATAACCGGCTATGTAAATCATCCTATTTATTCTCTCACAATTTAAAACAAAAGAAATTATACAAACATATTGAATATATATATATTTAATCTATATACTCAGATAGAACTTAAGTGCTAGGTTTAAACTTTGTAATAGTCATTATAATCTATTAATAAATTATGGACGTTGTTGTTCAACAAAGAATAATCATTCTTTATTGAAACGAAAAATAATAACAAGTACTATTTTAGGAATAAACAATAAAAAAATAAGTAGTTAAATTTGTTGTCTAATTCAACAATAAAAAAATTAATAATTTATTTATTACTAATCAAGTAATTAATTTTTTTTTTATTAATGAAATCAACATTATTCAAATAAGTAACATGAATTATGCTAAGATTGAGATCACATTCACAAATAAAAATTTCTCGATATTGTTCATATTCTTTAGTGATGCTTGATATAGATCAAAATAATGTTTTGGCGTACGACAGGTACGTTGGTATATGACATGTACGTGACCAATGAGTTTTATCATTATTTTGTATGCTTGATATAGATCAACATAAATTCTCTTATTTGTTATTTTTTTCATTTTTCTCTTTCCCATTATTTTTTCTTTACTATATTTCCACTTCTGGTGCAGATGTGTGTCTTTATAATTTTCATCATGATAATAACATTGATCTTGTCCACGTGACGAGTTTGTCCAAAATCATTATTGTTATATACTATTACATTCACTTCAAGGAATGGAGGAGAACAAATTGGAGTATTTTGTTCAACAACTCGTGATATTGTTCAACCATAAAGAGAGAATAAATCAACTTAGAATATTTTTTAATCTTCGTCAAATTATTGATAAAATTATTGAAAAAAATAAAAAATGAGCATCATGTTAAATTTGTGCATCATATAATTTTTCTTTAAATCTTCTTCAGAAAGATCTTCTTAATTTTTTTTTTGAAATCTTCTTCAAAAAATATTCCACAAAAAAAATATGAATCAGATCTAAATTTCATACTATAAAATTTATGAGTAACGGATGGCTTCGGACCATTTGATAAATTGAGAACTTATGATTAACAGATGACTTCGGGCCATTTGATAAAGTTGAGAAATCGTGATTAACAGATGACTTCATATCATTTGATAAAATTGAGAATTTATGATTAATAGATGGCTTCTGGCCATTTGATAAAGTTGAGAATTTATCTCAAATTAAAAATCAATAGTTTCATTTATAATTTATCATAAATTTATCTCAAATTAACAGATTGGTCTCCAGGCCATTTGAAATTTATATTTCACATAATAGATTTCTTCGGGCATTTAATAAAGATTTGTAGCATGTCAAAATGTCAAAAGAAAAAAAAAATGATTTCTCAGGTACATATGAGTAAATCATCTTATTTTATTTAATAATTACTAATTAAAAGTATCATTTAAATAAATGATAAAAAATATCAAACTTACCTTGAATCTTCAACTAGTAGAACTCTCGTGCTGATAACGTGTTATAAAATAAAGATAAACAAATAATAAACAAGATAGAGAAAACACATAAAAGATGACAAACTCTTTATTCATATATTTCTCACGTGTGTTACATATATCCAATACAATATTACAAAGCCTCTAATTATAGGCTACAAATTGTAAATGACAAGTCATCTAAATTAATCCAATAATAAATGGGGAAATGAATTCCAATAGTAGTGGGGAATGAATTAAGGTGATTAATGTTGAGAGCTACAAAATTGAAGAGTTGCAAATAGATCAACATCCACATTAATATTTTATTCATAACACCCCTCCTTGGATGTTCATTACATAATAATATGCCTCATTAAAACCTTACTAGGAAAAACCCTATGTGATAAAAACCCAGTAAAGAAAAAAGAGTACATTATTCTTTTAATACGCAACTACAACTTTACTGATATCTCGTTATTTTAGCTACATTTCTGACCTAATCGTGTACCAAAACCTGTGTCCAAAACAGTAAAATCATGTTTATTACATTGATTATCTATAGAATATGGTACTGCTGCGCTTTTGTTTGTTTATTGTAGGAAACGGGCGAAGAAAGGGTGAAATCCAACAATCTGGACTTCCTACACGGGCCGAGTCACAATACACACGGACCGTGTCATACCCTACTCGACCCCCTACACAGGCGCTGCACGACCCGGACAGAAGACACAGGCACACGGTCCGTACAGAATCTCACACGGACCGTGTCGACAAATCCGAAGCAGCTTAATCTAAATTTACAGATGATTGCCTAATTAAAGATGGACGGTTATGGAGAATAAAAGAACGACCCCTGGGGGCCAGAAAGGCATCAATTCATACAGAGACCGATTCTAAGGGAGTTCGACAACAACCAACTTGGAGACGAAGTAGAGAGGAGGAAATCGAGAGAATTCCGACGATTCTTCTTCGTATTTTCGGTTTTTGCAATGAATTGTTTATCTTACTTTTGTTATTCTGTTTTAAAAACCATGCTTGAGTAATTTATTTAGTTTCTTGGGAACATGATGTAGTCGAATACTTTGTTTACTTGCTAGTTGTTTGATTATGCGTGATATTTCGTGTTTGCTTGTTTGTGTATGATTTTAATTGCTTTTCTGTGTTGTTCGATTATTATTTGGTTCTTACCATTAGGCTTGGCCACGTCTAACAAGGTACTGCGTCCAATTTCATCTTTCAACCAGACCAAAGTATTTGAGGTAAGTCGATGAACCGAGAGGGAAGACTAATTAGTAGCCGAGAGGTGAACTTTTCAGCAATCGAGAGATGTTGAATACCTTTAGTAAACCAAACAAGTAACTTAGGCCATTCAAACCAATGAACGAGAGTTTAGGTTGGAACCCTAAGAGGATTGAATTGTATTTCTATTATCGAGTTTATTTAGCCAACAAACGAGAGTTGAGGTTTAGAAACATCAGGTATGGTCGGTTCATCCTACACGTAATTAATCGGCGCAGAAACCGGACAACCTGCAGGTTTCACTCGAGTCGACACGGACCGTGTAGGAGACTACACGGGCCGTGTGACACGGGCCGTGTACGAGAGTACACGGGTCGTGTCGGGCAAGAGGCGAGTTGCGAGATGAAATCGAAACCCGAGGAAACGCTTGTTTTAAATTAGTTTTGAATTCCAGTTTAGTTTATTTGCAACCTTATAATATTGTTAACCAAAATTTCAACCAACTCAAACCTTTTCAACACTTCTAGTTCGAAGATAAATTAGGTAAAAATCTAGTTAAGTTATTGAACCGTCCTGTGGATCGACACCCGATATTACCAACGATAGGACTGTACACTTGCAGTCTGAATCAGAAGTAGAATCGAGGTTTAAAAAGTACAGCTTGCTGTACTGAAACTTTGTAGTACACTTTTGTGCGAACATTTACCAAAAAAACCCTGTGGGAAAAACCATGGTATATATTTTTGCAGCTGTACATTTTTTTATTTATAGATGTATATACTAGTTTTGTGAAGTTATATGCAGTTGTATGGATGTGTTATAATGTTTGTATGTATTGGCCATTATAAATATCCACAAATTTGTTGTTAACACTTGACTGAATAGGTATGTACATTTCGTATTATAGGTATTAATACTTGGTTTCATTTATGTTAATACTTAATTTATTCAATTTATACATGCATTAGTTATAAGATATGAATGCTTTGCATTTTATTGTTCAATATTATGATGGATATTGATCTAACCTAATATGTTAAAAAGAGTCACTTTCGTGAATTAATAACGTGCCTAAATAATTCGGACTTCACAATAAAGTCCCTCGCCTTAGCTTATTTAGACCATGAAGCTCTTGTTAGTCTATCCTTCCCTTAGATATCGGTACTTCACGATTAAGTCATTCACCAAACTCTAATCTTAATTCCTTTAATTCCGGTTTAGATTATAAGTTGGTTAAACCCTAATCTAAATCCTAAGAGATTTATGTTCATAATTGGTACTATCCTATATAATCCTAAGCTACTTTGAGTCTAAAAATACCTAAGCGGGATAACTACTATCCCTTCGGATTATGCCAGTACTTTTATTTTTTATCTCCATCTTTTTCCTTTGTTTTCTTTTTCTCTTTTTTTATTTATTTCTTTATTTTTATTTTTTTATCTTTTTATTTTTCATTTGTATATATCATGAATATACACATCTCTAGGCATTAAATCATACCTACGGATATCTCTATTTTTCTAAATTAATATTCCGCATATATGTCATTTTTCCTTAAATTTTAATATCTAATGTTTCCAATTCTTAAACCTTTATTTTCACAAAGTTTTTCGCGAAATTATGTGGTTATTTCAAATTATTCATGGGTATTACCAAAAATTCGTTTAAAATTTGTATAAAATTTTCTAATTTTCATGAATCACTCAAATTTATCAAAAGTTTGTTTTAGCCAATTTTTAACACGAAAATTAAACATGATTTTATACTCATGCATTTTTATACAATTAAGTTTAATTGTGTAAGATTCTACTTTTTTTTATAACTTTGGTAAACATCCTAATAAGTTGGTAATTTCAAAGTTCAAAAAATCAACAATGTAAATTCAATTTATTGTTAGGATGACAAACAATTGATGTTTAATTTTGGTAAAACTTACGAGTAATTTAGAACATACCCCTACAGTAGCATCAATGATGGAATGTTTGACGTTGGGGTACTACAGAAAATCGTTGAACCTATGAGGGACTCCGGATATCCGGAACATCTGTCAACGCCTGGTCGACATACTGTGACATGTCGAAAGGAGTGGGTATGGGGTCATGCTGTGTGGGGTGACTAGAGGATGCCCCACCCCTCCGCGAGCACAATGTACCAAGAGCTGGAGACGTGCGAGGTGCAATCCGACTTCCGAGAGTCGTGGGGCAGATGCCGAACATTGCCCCAGCAGTCATCAACATTGTTCAGCAGAACACCTTCCACGGCTTGGACCATGAGGATCCACATGAACACCTCCAGACCTTTCTCGAATGTTGCACCACAATCAAAACCACTGAAGCAACAGTCGATTACATTAGGCTTGCACTTTTTCCTTTCACACTTAGGGATAGGGCTAAAAAATGGTTAGGGTCATTGCCTAGAGAGTCCATTACCACTTGGAGGGAACTGTCTAAAAGTTTTCTGACTAGGTTTTTCCCTCACAAACGAACTGCTAAGGTAAGAACCCAATTGACTAGTTTTAAGCAAAGGTTTGATGAACCCCTAAATGAGGCATGGGAAAGGTTTAGGGAACTGCAGTATTCTTGTCCACACCATGGTATCCCTGACTGGCTGTTAATTCAAACTTTTTATGATGGTCTGATAGAATCTACTCGTACCTCTGTTGATGCTGTTGCAGGTGGGGCTCTGTCGGAAAGAGAACCGACCGAAGCGTTTAATCTGATTGACAACATGGCTTAGAACCAACAGTGGTCCGGTCGCGAAAGTTCTAGAACAACTGGAGGCGGCCGAATTGAGGTTGATCAAATCACTGCTCTCTCAGCCAAGTTAGACGCCATGCAGAAAGCTTTCGACAAGATGAGTGTCAAGGCGCTTGACAAGCAACAACCGAAATCTTGTGTGATGTGTGGGGACGAGGGGCATCTATATGAGTAATGCCCACTCGCGCAAAGGGATGAAGGACCCGAGCAAGTCAATTCTCTCAACAATGAGCCATCATATTTTCCAAAACCTCCTTTCAACCGATCATACTCAAAGGACCAAAATGATCAACAAGCTTGGAGGTGGAAACACAACAACCCCGCACCCTTCAACAACAATGCTTCTGGCAGCAACAACAACAATCGCAACTTCTTCAACAATGCAGCGTTCAACAACCCAAGCAACCGTGCACCGTATTTTGGCCTATCTAAGCCCTACGTTGCTCCCATGGTGAGTGACTTCATGCACGAGTAAGGGAAGATGAATCAAATGATCTTCGAGCAAATGGAAGCTATTAATGCTCAACTGGCCGGTTTGGCTGCTCAGAACAGAGAAAAGGAGCAAATGGGGTACCAAACCGCTTCGAATCAGCAACAACCTGGCAGGCTTCCTGGCCAACCAGAGGTCAACCCTCGAGGAGAAGCCAAGGCGGTGACACTGCGCAGTGGAACTCACTATGCACCTCCGGCCGCGCCACTGCCGATGACACGGACCGTACAGATGATACACAGCCCGTGTCGGATACCCCACTTGCGAAAAGCCCTAGTCGCACGGACTTGACGCGCCGCAGCACAGGTGGAGAAACCGCATGACACGGACCGCACGCATTCTACACGGCCCGTGCAAAAGTCTGCTCAAGGTCGAAAGTGAAAGAAGCGAGACAAACAACCACTATATAGACCACCCGTACCATTTCCTCGAAGGCTAGGCGAGACTAAGCTCAATGATCAATTTGCGAAGTTCGTGGATATTCTCAAGCAATTGCATATCACCATTCCATTCACCGAGGCTCTTACTCAAATGCCGACTTACACGAAGTTTCTCAAGGACATCCTCTCCAACAAGCGAAGCTTGGGGGACGTGAGACGGTGAAGTTGGATCGAACAAAGTGCAAAGCAATCCTAAGAAGCGAACTCCCTCCCAAACTAGAGGACCCCGGTAAGTTTTCCATACCATGCTCAATAGGGAAAGCCACGATCAAGAAAGCTCTATGTGATTTAGGGGCAAGCGTGAGTCTCATGCCACGCACCATATTTGATCGAATGGAGGTAGGAGAGCTCAAGCCTACCCGGGATGACCCTACGGTTAGCGAGATTCATCGGTGCGCCTACCACTAGGCATAGTGGAGGACGTACCGCCACGGTTGGTAAGTTTTTCGTACCTCGCTGATTTTGTTGTTATGGAAATGGAAGAGGACAAGGAAGTCCCCATCATTCCGGGACGACCTTTCCTAAGAACTGCGCAGTGCAATGATTGACGTGAAGAACGGCACACTAACCTTCAACATTGGGGACGACAAGGTGCGATTCCAGATCGACCGCGCCATGAAATACCCCTCATCACCGAGTCTTGTTTCAGAATCGAAGTGGTCGAAGAATGCCTGGAAGATTTAGCCGAAGATTACCTTCTGGAGCAAGCCAACCGCTCGCTAAGGTATCATCTTGATTTTTTTTCTGAGTTACAGGATAAAGAAAGCGAGGTGGAACCCATTTGTGCAGCAGAGGCGACAACAGATGATCTGGATACCAATCTACACGGACCGGACAAAACTCACACGGGCCGAGTGTAACTCACACGGACCGTGCAGGAGCCCAGACTGAGCCAACTCCTGAGCTCAAGCCCCTTCCAGCCAATCTCGGGTATGAATTCCCGGGTCCAAACAACTCTTGTCCCGTGATTGTAAATGCGGGTTTGAATCCCGAGCGGACCGCCAAACTTCTGGAGAAGCTCAAACTTCACAAAGGCGCGATTGGGTACTCGATCAGGGACCTGAAGGGGATCAACCCTACCATCTGCTCACATCGAATTCTGTTGGAGGACGACCACAAGCCATCTGTAGAGCACCAGCGACGACTCAACCCAACCCTTAAAGAGGTAGTGAAAAAAGAAATTCTTAAACTTCTTGATGCAGGAATCATCTACCCGATCTCTGATAGCAAATGAGTGAGTCCCGTTCATGTGGTGCCAAAGAAAGGAGGGACGACAGTGGTGAAAAATGACAAAGACGAGCTGATCCAAACACGTGTCGTGACTGGCTGGCGCATGTGCATCGACTATAGGAAGCTGAATACAGCCACACGCAAGGACCACTTTCCATTACCGTTTGTCGACCAACTCCTAGAAAGGCTTGCAAATCATTCTTACTTTTGCTATCTCGATGGTTATTCTGGTTTCTTCCAAATACCCATCCACCCAAACGACCAAGAAAAGACCACCTTTACTTGCCCCTATGGTACTTACGCATATCGTAGGATGCCATTTGGTCTATGCAATGCACCAGCAACCTTCCAACGAGCCATGATGGCTATCTTTTCTGAATTCATTGAAAATGAGGTTGAAGTTTATATGGACGATTTTTCTGTCGATGGTGCATGTTTTGATTCTTGTCTATCTAACCTTTGTAAGATTTTGCAGAGGTGTGAAGAAGTCAATCTCATTTTGAACTGGGAGAAGTGCCACTTCATGGTCCAAGAAGGTGTTGTCTTGGGACATGTCGTGACCTCCAAAGGCATCGAGGTAGATAAGGCGAAAATTGAGGTGATTGAGAACCTAGCGATTCCAACAAACGTCAAAGGAGTTCGCAGCTTCTTAGGTCACGCAGGATTCTACCGCCGATTCATCAAGGACTTCTCCAAAATCACAAAACCTCTAACAAATCTTCTGGTTAAGGATTCTGAGTTTTATTTTGACAATGATTGTATGAAATCTTTTTGCAGCTTGAAGCAAGCCCTCATCTCCGCACCCATCTTGCAACCACCGGACTGGTCCTTGCCATTCGAGTTGATGTGCGACGCAAGTGACTATGCTGTAGGGGCAGTCTTGGGACAAAGAAAAGACAAGAAGCCATACGCCATCTACTACGCCAGCAAGGTGTTGGACCCAGCCCAACTAAACTACACAACCACCGAAAAGGAGCTTCTAGCAGTTGTTTTTGCTCTTGACAAATTCAGATCCTATCTGGTCGGCTCGAAAATCATTGTTTACACCGACCATGCTGCACTAAGGTATCTTTTAAGCAAACAAGATGCAAAACCTCGTTTGATTCGTTGGATTCTTCTTTTACAGGAATTTGATCTCGAAATCAAAGACAAGAAAGGGGTTGAGAACACTGTGGCTGACCATCTGTCCCGAATCCGCTTGGAAGAAGAAAGTGACACCCTGCCAATCAATGATTCATTCCCTGACGAACAACTTCTGGCCATTACCTCTGCTCTGTACGAGGCCGACACGGACAGCACAGACTCTCACTCGGTCCGTGTACTACACAACACGGGCCGTGTAACACTCAATACGGACCGTGTCAACAGCCATGCAGAACCCTGGTATGCAGACATTGCGAACTTTCTTGCCTCAGGAGTGCTGCCTCGCACCATGACCTACCAACAGAGGAAAAAGCTCAAGTCAGATGCCAAGTATTATTTCTGGGACGACCCTTTTCTATTCAAAACAGGCGTAGATGGGATTTTTCGACGATGCGTACCTATCGAGGAAACGCGCTCCATTCTCGAACACTGCCACTCATCAGCCTACGGTGGACATGCCTCTTTCTCCAAAACAGCCGCAAAGGTATTGCAATCTGGTTTCTTTTGGCCTTCTATTTTCAGGGATGCGAAGAACTTTGTTATGGCTTGTGACAATTGCCAACGGACTGGCAACATCACCCGGCGCAACGAGATGCCTCTTAACTCCGTACTCGAGGTCGAGATCTTTGACGTATGGGGGATCGATTTCATGGGACCCTTCCCATCCTCATATGGGAATGAATACATTCTGGTCGCAGTTGACTACGTGTCCAAATGGGTGGAAGCAGTGGCGTGCCGCAATGCAGACTCCAATGTGGTGAAGAAATTGTTCACGGATGTCATCTTCCCTCGCTTTGGTGTGCCACGAGCCGTAATCAGTGATGGAGGCAAGCACTTTATCAACCGCCAATTCGACAATCTCCTAATCCGGCATGGGGTGACTCACAAGGTAACAACATCTTATCACCCTCAAGCTAATGGTCAAGCTGAGATTTCCAACAGGGAAATAAAATCCATCTTGGAGAAGACGGTAGCAAGAACACGCAAGGATTGGGCGCTCAAGCTGAATGATGCACTCTGGGCCTATCGAACTGCTTTCAAAACTCCGATTGGGATGAGCCCTTTCAAGTTGGTCTATGGGAAGCCGTGCCACTTGCCCGTGGAGATCGAACACAAGGCATACTGGGCTACGCGAGCTATCAACATGGACATGCTTGCAGCCCGGAAACAAATGCATCCTCGAATTGCATGAACTCGACGAAATGCGTTTGCAATCTTACGAGAACGCAACCATTTACAAAGAGAAGACTAAGCGCATCCATGACAAACACATCATGCACCGCGAATTCAGGGAAGGAGATCTTGTTCTTTTATTTAATTCTCGATTAAGACTGTTTCCAGGAAAGCTCAAGTCTAGATGGTCGGGGCTATTTGAGGTAAAGAAGGTGTACCCTTTTGGAGCCATTGACATTGACAATGAAGAACAGGGGACGTTCAAAGTCAACGGTCAGCGTCTCAAGCACTACATCGCTGATCACCCGCAACGCGAGCGGCTGGTTCAGGTTCTGTCCGATCCAGTTTGCAGTGCAACCTAACGAAGGACGGTCAAGCTCGAGACCTAAAACAAGCGCTCCTTGGGAGGCAACCCAAGTCCCTTTTACATTTTCTAGCATTTCTTATTTTGCATTATCTTTCTACTATTATCTGTTTTATTATCTCGTGTGCATTTTTTTTTCTTTCTATGTTTTTGCATTTCAGAAGCTGATTGGGGAGATGTTTCATTCTCAGGACCATACACGGTCCGTGTCACAATACACACGGTCCGTGTAGGTACCAAACGACGTGAGTTCCACACAACACGGGTCGTATCAGGCTTAGACACGAGCAGACTCACACGGTCCGTGTCCAAACTCACACGGTCCGTTTCAGGTCCGAGCGGTGCAACGAACAGACGCGCCCGCTCCGCGTACGTTACTCCTTTCTCCTCTACTTAGCCTGTCTTCTTCTCCATTCGACCGATCCGCAAGAACTCCCAGCAAACTCCACCACCCGGCCGTGTTACTTGCCCGTGTGCACTGTAGCGCCGCCCTTTCTCTCCGTACCGAGATCTTACCACTTCCACTTCTCCCTCTTCTCCACTCCCCTTTTGATTCATCCGAGATCCCTCAGTACCGACAACGTACCGGGCACCTCTACTCTGCCATTGACGCTGATCTCCTTGCTGCAAACCCTTGATTCACACGGTCCGTACCAACACCTACACGGCCCGTGTCGCTACCTCCACACGGTCCGCATCACGTTCTGCACGGCCCGTGTCACTCTCATTCTCAGCCACAGCTCAAGAAACACGGTCCGTGTCAAAATCCACTCGGCCCGTGTCATAACTTGACAGAACACACCATGAATCAGGAGCGTCGTAGCAAGAGGAACCAGGACCGTGCACAAGCGGCTCTCCGTGCCTCGACACCACCGCCTGATCAGACACCATCATCCGAGAGCTCTCACTCCTCTCACTCTTCTCACTCATCTCATTCTTCTCACTCCGCGCCATCAGCCGTACGCTCCCCAACTCCTTCACCAAATCCATCACCTGAGCGATATGACTCGGAGGAGTCCGACCACCTTTCCGGGCATTACACCGACAGTGCCGCTGAGCACGAGCCTAACTTCTTTCCGATGCCCACGCGTCGGATGTTTGAGCGCTTCGAGATCCTACGGAATAGGAAGTGCAAAAACACCCCGAAAGTCGACTTCGACACTCTTCGCGCTTTTGGGATCGAGGAGCAGTTCCTTGACCTCACTGGCCGCATCGGGTTTACTCCCGAATCCTGGGCTATCGAGCACAATGCCTATGAGAGGCTCACTCTTGAGTTCCTCTCCTCTCTCCAGCTCAAGTGGGACGCGGAAGACCAGCCCTACATCAAATTCAGGATGTGCAGTGCGACATGCCACGTCCCTGTAGCTACTCTTCGCATGTGGTTTGGGTTACCCACAAACCCAACCACACCCGAGCTCCGTTTCCGAGAGGGGTTGGACAAGGATCATTTCTGGAACTTGGTCAGTGGCTTGCGGGGATGCCACAACAAGGACTACAAGGGCCTCAACATTCCTCACCCTGTCCTCCGCTGCATCCAGCGCGCCTTAGCTTGCACCATCTTCGCGCGCGGCGAGAGACAGTCGCCCGCGCCAATGAGACAGATCTCATGTTGCTTGGATCACATGCTCCGCCGAGATGCCGACTTAGAGCGGCCCGATCTGATGCTCATTATGATTCAAGATCTGGCCGGAGATCGCCAGTCACACAGACGGGAGGAGACATCACCCTCGGCGGTTATGTCACACATATCGCTGAGCACTTAGAGTATCAGATTCAGGGTGATACTCTCTGCAGGGGCCCGACCACACTAGATATTGAGTCCTTCAGACTGGCGAAATTCATCCATCTCGACAAGGGCACCGCCGGCCATCATGACAGATACTATTGGTGCATGCCGGATGGCACACGCGAGCACCGTCTCCCCTTCTCCGCACCTATCTCTTTCGTGGATAGGAGCACCTGGCTATTCACAAGCCCTCGACTTGCTCCGCCACCACCTCCTCCTGTAGTCGATCATCCCATGCCAGATGTGGTCATGCCAGATGCGCCCAGCTCTTCTCAGCCAGTGCACACCGTTACCTCTACTATGGGCCTCTCTTCTTCTACTGCAGCCCGCACTTACCCACTCTCTGATCCTACCATCATGGATGTGTACCGCCTCGTCTACGACATGAGGCAGGAGCAGGGTGAGATTCTACGCGACCTCACCGACAGAGTGACCGCTATTGAGGATGAGTTGCGCGACTGGCGTTGGTGGGACTACGACCACGACTCCGACCACGGAGCCGCGGACCACTGAGCAGGTTTGTTTTCCCTATCCCTAGCTTTTATATCTCCTTATTTATACGTCTTTAAGCATTGGGGACAATGCTAAGACGAAGCTTGGGGGGGTCTTTATCTGTTTAGTTTGCATTTTAGGTCATGTTTTATCTCTTGTTTGTATCATAGTTTACTTTTTGTTTGCATTTTAGGCGAAATTTTTTTGCGAATCGTTTGAATCTGGATCTTTAGTGAACCATTTTGGCCATGACCAACCTGACCTTGGTTTGATTGAAACTAACACCATAATTGACCACACAATTGATTAGGATGAGATTGTCCTTTGTTATTGATGAAAACCCGTTCATTTCGAGAAAAATATTTGAATTCTGAACTGTACCTTACAAAATAGGGAAATGAGGATTTTTGACTAAAATATTACGATATCCAATGGTATGAAAGAATACCATCGGATGTGTGTATTCATGGTGTATGCAAATGAAAATAATGGGAAAAGATGGAGAAAATAAGAGTACTGGCAATAAGCCCTTCGAGGCGCCTTTGAGCTCGTCTCCCAAATGTAAAAAACAAAAACGAGTACTGGCACAATCCATTTGGATGCCTTTGAGCTCGATTTGCATATACCAACACACTAAGGGCAAAATGGTCGAAACCACCACTAACGAGGGTATATCTTCAGTCTAAAGCTTAATATCGATAGGTTCGGGTAATTAATCTTAAAATATATCAAAGCATCTCAAAATTTGGAGTTAAGTGGTCAGTTTGTGGAGTGAATCGAAATTAACTTAAGGGAAGTCTAAATTGTAGTCAAAATGATTCACGAGATCTCTGATACAAACAATTCATAGAAGATTTCTATTTAGGAAATTATCTTGCATTTAGGTAGTTTAAATGACCAATCTGGCCAAAGTTGTTATTTTTGCTTGAGGACAAGCAAGATTTCAGCTTGGGGGGATTTGATATCTCGTTATTTTAGCTACATTTCCGACCTAATCTTGTACCAAAACCTGTGTCCAAAACAGTAAAATCATGTTTATTACATTGATTATCTATAGAATATGGTACTGCTGTGCTTTTGTTTGTTTATTGTAGGAAACGGGCGAAGAAAGGGTGAAATCCAACAATCTGGACTTCCTACACGGGCCGAGTCACAATACACACGGACCGTGTCATACCCTACTCGACCCCCTACACAGGCGCCGCACGACCCGGACGTAAGACACGGGCACACGGTCCCGTACGAGAATCTCACACGGACTGCTCGGACAAATCCGAAGTTAATCTAAATTTACGAGATGATTGCCTAATTAAAGATGGACGGTTATGGAGAATAAAAGAACGACCCCCAGGGGGCCGAAAAGGCATCAATTCATACGAGACCGATTCTAAGGGAGTTCGACAACAACCAACTTGGAGACGAAGTAGAGAGGAGGAAATCGAGAGAATTCTGACGATTCTTCTTCGTATTTTCGGTTTTTGCAATGAATTGTTTATCTTACTTTTGTTATTCTGTTTTAAAAACCATGCTTGAGTAATTTATTTAGTTTCTTGGGAACATGATGTAGTCGAATACTTTGTTTACTTGCTAGTTGTTTGATTATGCGTGATATTTCGTGTTTGCTTGTTTGTGTATGATTTTAATTGCTTTTCTGTGTTGTTCGATTATTATTTGGTTCTTACCATTAGGCTTGGCCACGTCTAACAAGGTCTTGCGTCCAATTTCATCTTTCAACCAGACCAAAGTATTTGAGGTAAGTCGATGAACCGAGAGGGAAGACTAATTAGTAGTCGAGAGGTGAACTTTTCAAGAATCGAGAGATGTTGAATACCTTTAGTAAACCAAACAAGTAACTTAGGCCATTCAAACCAATGAACGAGAGTTTAGGTTGGAACCCTAAGAGGATTGAATTGTATTTCTATTATCGAGTTTATTTAGCCAACAAACGAGAGTTGAGGTTTAAAAACATCAGGTATGGTCGGTTCATCCTACACGGAATTAATCGGCGCAAAAACCGGACAACCTGCAGGTTTCACTCGAGTCGACACGGACCGTGTAGGAGACTACACGGGCCGTGTACGAGAGTACACGGGTCGTGTCGAGGCAAGAGGCGAGTTGCGAGATGAAATCGAAACTCGGGAAACGCTTGTTTTAAATTAGTTTTGAATTCCGGTTTAGTTTATTTGCAACCTTATAATATTGTTAACCAAAATTTCAACCAACTCAAACCTTTTCAACACTTCTAGTTCGAAGATAAATTAGGTAAAAATCTAGTTAAGTTATTGAACCGTCCTGTGGATCGACACCCGATATTACCAACGATAGGACTGTACACTTGCAATCCGAATCGAAGTAGAATCGAGGTTTAAAAAGTACAGCTTCTTGCTGTCCTGAAACTTTGTAGTACACTTTTGTGCGAACATTTACCAAAAAAACCCTGTGGGAAAAACCATGGTATATATTTTTGCAGCTGTACATTTTTTTATTTATAGATGTATATACTAGTTTTGTGAAGTTATATGCAGTTGTATGGATGTGTTATAATGTTTGTATGTATTGGCCATTATAAATATCCACAAATTTGTTGTTAACACTTGACTGAATAGGTATGTACATTTCGTATTATAGGTATTAATACTTGGTTTCATTTATGTTAATACTTAATTTATTCAATTTATACATGCATTAGTTATAAGATATGAATGCTTTGCATTTTATTGTTCAATATTATGATGGATATTGATCTAACCTAATATGTTAAAAAGAGTCACTTTCGTGAATTAATAACGTGCCTAAATAATTCGGACTTCACAATAAAGTCCCTCGCCTTAGCTTATTTAGACCATGAAGCTCTTGTTAGTCTATCCTTCCCTTAGATATCGGTACTTCACGATTAAGTCATTCACCAAACTCTAATCTTAATTCCTATAATTCCGGTTTAGATTATAAGTTGGTTAAACCCTAATCTAAATCCTAAGAGATTTATGTTCATAATTGGTACTATTCTATATGATCCTAAGCTACTTTGAGTCTAAAAATACCTAAGCGGGATAACTACTATCCCTTCGGATTATGCCAGTACTTTTATTTTTTATCTCCATCTTTTTCCTTTGTTTTCTTTTTCTCTTTTTTTATTTATTTCTTTATTTTTATTTTTTTATCTTTTTATTTT
The DNA here is from genome assembly GCA_024447775.1 of Carex cristatella. NCBI lineage: Eukaryota > Viridiplantae > Streptophyta > Magnoliopsida > Poales > Cyperaceae > Carex > Carex cristatella. The sequence goes on from JAJHPF010000010.1 coordinate 1,501,974, forward strand.
TCATTTGTATATATCATGAATATACACATCTCTAGGCATTAAATCATACCTACGGATATCTCTATTTTTCTAAATTAATATTCCGCATATATGTCATTTTTCCTTAAATTTTAATATCTAATGTTTCCAATTCTTAAACCTTTATTTTCACAAAGTTTTTCGCGAAATTATATGGTTATTTCAAATTATTCATGGGTATTACCAAAAATTCGTTTAAAATTTGTATAAAATTTTCTAATTTTCATGAATCACTCAAATTTATCAAAAGTTTGTTTTAGCCAATTTTTAACACGAAAATTAAACATGATTTTATACTCATGCATTTTTATACAATTAAGTTTAATTGTGTAAGATTCTACTTTTTTTTATAACTTTGGTAAACATCCTAATAAGTTGGTAATTTCAAAGTTCAAAAAATCAACAATGTAAATTCAATTTATTGTTAGGATGACAAACAATTGATGTTTAATTTTGGTAAAACTTACGAGTAATTTAGAACGTACCCCTACAGTAGCATCAATGATGGAATGTTTGACGTTGGGGTACTACAGAAAATCGTTGAACCTATGAGGGACTCCGGATATCCGGAACATCTGTCAACGCCTGGTCGACATACTGTGACATGTCGAAAGGAGTGGGTATGGGGTCATGCTGTGTGGGGTGACTAGAGGATGCCCCACCCCTACTCGAAAATGGTATGTCTACTAGATGCCATGCTCTACTAATAAAAACACTATAATTAAAGCACTGATTGGCTATGTGACCTGGAGCTCCACACCGAAAGCACAGAGGGCGGGACGGAGAAGAAGACACCTTGAGTTCAATGAGCTTTAATCTAACGAGATTAGATCTGCTGAGTCGATCTAGATCAAAATGCAAATCATCGCTTTTACGCCAGTTTCTGCCTTGCGCTAAGTTGCTCTCAGACCGCATTATGTGGCCTGGCTCATGGAGCAGCGCCATGGCTGACGTCAGAGTAGTTCGAGCCATACACCATACATTGTAGCATTATCTGAAACCATGAGTCACAAACAGCCTTAATGAAATTCATGCAGGACAGTAAAATAAGGTTGTTGGAATGTCCATAATTGAACAATTTTTCTGATAGTATTGTTCAACACAAACCTTCATTTGAAAAATAAAGCATAGATCATCTCGTGACAGGTGCTCCTACATGCAATATGCAAGGTATAAATTACAACACTGGAAGTTAGGTTATGCAAATCCATGTTCAAATAAAAAATAGCAAAAAAGAACTGTCTTGAAGGGAAAGAAAGAAGTACATGACCCAATACAACTTCATTTAAGCCACTCATGGATGGAGTTCTCTCTATTAACCGAACCTGCACAAACAGCACTAAGTAATTTGAGAGAGAAGAATTGCAATGACAAATTAGGATAATCATGCCATACTGTTATGAATTAACATTTCTATAGTTTACTACAGAAACCTGTTTTTGATTCAGATCAACTGACATGTAATCAGCTAAAAATAAAGCAACAGATGCTCCATAAAAGAACTCTGACCTTTACACCTTCAGGGAAACAGAAGGCATGAATACTGCTCGACCTTTACACCTTCAGGGAAAACAGAAGGCATGAATACTGCTCTCCCGCATCCCTACATTTTTTTCCCAGAGGATACTTAAAAGAATTCGCAATCACAAAAGCATTTAAATGGTCTGTTGGCAAAATAAATGTACAACAAAGAATAAGGCAACATACGAAGCAATACAAAAATACAAAAATTAAAAATTAAAACCAAGTATCTAATGCCACATGGAACAAATGAGGTCCGCCGAATCACTCACAGTAGCGGTCTTTGAGATAAACTACGATTCAGTCACCACACGAAGTCCATTAGGCAGTGTCGTGACACGTGTCTCTGGCGCCGCCGGTATGCTGCTGTGGTCCACGAGAGAAAGGATGAGGGGCGCGTAGCGAAGAAAAAGGAGGATCGGAGTACTCAAGCTGCTTGAGCCTAGCGTTAACCGCATCTGCGATCAGATCGTACTGCATGATCGTGTCCCTCAGGATTATCTACCTGAAAAAAAAACAGAAGTGTAAGATCACTCGGTCAGTAACCTAAGAAATCAAATTAATCAACTGTTAAAATACACAAAGGATACTATAGTACAGAACATCAGAACGTATCCATTATAAGGAGACATCGAGAAGAATTGCAGTGTCCTGTCTAATTTAACAACAAAAGGGGGGGAGAGAAGGAGAGAAGAAAAAGACACCTTACCCCTTAAAGAACCATGCATAATAGCCCAACTCTCTCTCTCTCTCTATATATATATATATATTGTATTGCTTGCTTGAAGGCCCCTAAAAATGATATAACATTAGTATTCATAATTCCATCCAATTTTGAAAAATAAAGAGAACTTTTGACTTGAACCAGATTGTATGGATGCATGCTTCAAAAAGGCAGAAAAAAATAAAATAATTGTAAGTACCAGTAAGCAATTTTGATTCCTCTTCAGTCAATGGATCCCCTTCAGAATAGGAATCGAATCTGTTACCAGTGTATTTTTGCACAATGTTGCGGCCCCATGGACCCAGACCTCTGTATTGACAAGAAAAATAATTAGCCTGGCACGACATGTCTCTTTCTTGATTGCCATTGTACTAAACTAAATAAATAATTAATGCCTTTATTGAAGAAATCGTGAAGGAAAACTGATTTATGTCGTATACATGTTATATATCGTCATAACCCAATTCAATTGGAAATACTAAGCGCACAAAATCCCAAAGACAAAAAGAAATCCAAAAGGACACATATCAGTATTCAGTACCATGTAATACACCTCAATATATATGGTACCATGATACCAGCACCAACAATTACTGGTATAGTAATAAGCGCCACTTTAAGCATGGAACTATAAAATAAAAATAAAATACGGCAGCTTTTACCTTATGAGCTTTTGAGGAGTGAAATTAGATTCCCAAAAATGGTTGATGACAGCACCTTTCCATGATGATTTAAATTTTGAAAACTGCTCTGAGCTGTGCTCTGACTCAGTTGTGAAACCAGCGGGACCCACCAGAACCAGATGTTTTACATGCTCAGGATGCTACAAAAAATTAACATAGGACAAGCATATCAGATGAAATCATAAATTATTGTAAATTACTAAAATCTTGAAGTAACCTTGCACATTTATGACCAAAAAAGAAAGAAAGAAAGGAATATCTAGTTTCCCTTAAATTTTTCTCAAATGAACTTCTTCCTAACAACTTATCTGTACTGAAATAGGAGGAGTCTGGTCATCTGTACAAAGCATAGAAAGAGGAGGTTTCCGAGTATATAGGTAATTTGAGGATATGCAGGGACACGCATGAATATCTTTGAAAATCACATATCAGTTTCATAAATAATAATAAAAGAATTCCACCTTTAGTGCATACTTCGATGCCACGTATCCACCAAATGAGTGACCAAGCAAAATGAAATTAGTTAGATTCTTAGCCTTGTGGCATTCTTCAAAAGAATCAATGAACCATGCTTCAGTTTCTGTGAGGATTTAGAAAAAAGGTCATTTAATTCACTGAATCAGAGATCCTAGGTAACCTGACACAAAAGATTGATTTCAAACAATGGATTTCCATTTAACAAACCTTCTGTACTTTTACAAGTGAAGTCAGGTCGACATGAACCACCCCATCTGAAAATGGAAAAGGTGCTAAGTGAAACAAACTCTTGCAGATAAAATACAAATACTGGTGTTTACCAAATTAATGAACCAAAATATTGAATTACGGGAAAACTGGTACCATATTGGACAAAGTTAGACCAATTTACCCTTTTTCATTATTTTATATTCTCATCAATGCAGGCAGTCTGAGTCAGAACAAAACAATAAGAACATAAAGCAGTGAAGTCCTGCCATGTTGGTGCTTTTTGTTAATTGTATCCTCAAAAGCAGTAGCACACTAACATAAACCTTGTAGATAACAATAAGCAATTACCCGAGCTGATCAATGGCAATGACTTGAAATTTACTCGCAAGGGTGTCAAAGTTCCTAAAGAAGAAACCCTGAGAGGCGCCATAGCCATGAATTAAAACTATTGTAGGAGAGTTTTCACTGCTGTCGAAGGTAACGGTGTTTATATAACGTGGTTCATTGCTAGATGATCTGAACCACTTGATCTTCGACCCAGGTGGACCCGATCCTATATTGACCTGCTCAGTTGTGTAGCCAGTTCTACAATAAAAAAATGTTGGATTCAGAAATAAAATTAAAAAAAGGCTTGATTCGTGTTTCAATAACAGAGTTCTCCGGTCAGTTCGCTGTGCCAGTAAGAAAATGTTCCAAGAATGCAAATTAAAATTAGAACAGTAAGCTTGGTGCCTTCATATAAACTTACCAAGCTATTTTATTTTCATTATTATCTTTTTGCTTATGAAGTGCTTATATGCACAAATTGTGTCAAACTGTCAATCAAGCTCAAGAAACACAATTGTGTCAAACTCTCAATGAAGTTCATTCATAATGTACTGTCACTTTCCAAGGATGTTTCAACAAGCTCCAGTCCAGTCCCTTCCGAAATGAAGAGGATCCAATACAATACAAGATAAAAAAAAGGGATTCAAGCTCCAGTCCAGTCCCTTGCGAACTTACGACTTCTCTCTCTGATCCTCTGGCGCATGGCGCGTTCATTCCAAAGGGACGAAAGGGGCATCTAACCGGTTCGGTTTTGACGGCCTATTCACTGACAAGTGGGCCCTGGTTTCCTGAATTACAAATGGACAGTTCAGATTAGTTATTTTAACTTGGCACGAATCTTAAAACGGATCCCAAATAATTTCTGTAGGCACCGGATTGACTTCGGCCCAGATGGTATTAATCTGGGCCGTCCGTTTGTAATTCGAGGAGGATACGGACTCTGTTTTCGATCCAACGGCCTACAATCAGAGGACTTGAGAGTAGCTCCGCTGCCCATCGAAATTACTCTGAAATTACTCTGAAACAGTTCCGGGCTTCGGTTGGAAACAAAAATTAAATCAGTGGGCCAAGTTAGAATTTTGCAAAGGCCCACTATTAATCCAAGAAGGCTAGGCTCAAGTCCAAGATCTCAACAAAGGGGCCGGATCAATTCTTCAATTACGGATTAAAAGTGCCGAAATTTTTAAATATAACATTCACAAAATAAATAAATCAATAACCCTATATAATTTCCTGGAAGTTCCATATTTGACATCCCTAGACCTGTGTAGAGTCTATATAAGCCTCATAAAAAATAAAAACAAAAACTTATCTCCCCACTTGATGGATCACACCTTTAGATTTATCTCATATATACTCTAAGGGGAGAGGAGGGTGTCCGATCCCCATTGGACCAGAATCTGTTTGATGGGTGTCCGATACTGTCCGATTCACTTCAAAATATATGTGCATCACTTTAATATCCGTACTGTTTTCTTTAATATACGTGCGCACAGATTTTGAAATAGATCGGACGGTATCGGACACCCATCGAACACTGACTAAACATGTATATAACTAAATACTGACATAAGATATATCTCAATTAAAAAAAAACAAATAGAATACATAGTAACAAAAGATACACAAATTTTCTCTTAGTATTATTTTAGATAATTCAGAGAAGAGAAAAAAAATACGATTTGCGTCACCACCCCTCATTTTGCCGAAGATAGTCCTCTGCCCCGACTCTTCTCCTTGTACTTCCCCAACATCTACTCTTTGCCTTCTCTGATAAAATCCTATACCTAAAATACACAACACAAAAATTAATTTTAAATTATCAAAATTCTCAAATTGTATTAAAATAATTCAGTCTAAAAAAAAATTAACGAAAATATTAATTTTTGGCAATTTCTAGCTGTTTCTGTTTTTTCATGTTCTAAATTCTAAAAATCTCGTGCAGGACTGATATTTTGGCTTTATCTAACATCGTTAATTTAGGCAACGCCAACGTTTCTCATTAGAGAGATCATTTCAAATAAAGTTCAGAATGAATAAAAAAAAAACAGTTATAAGTATGTTGTTGATATAAAGATAAGAGTATCAATTAATATTTTAAGCAATTTGAGTTTTGATTGGGGTTGCTAGATCTCATAATTTTTTATAGACATAATCATTTGCACTAAATTTATCGTGTCTATTGTATTTAAAAGTTAACCCATCATGTGAAAGTCATTTTTAGTATATGATTTAAAATGGTAATTTGTACTTATTGTGAGAAGATGATGTTCAAGATTTTTTTTTTTTTTTTTGATGAAAAATATGGATCTAGCACATATTAAATTGAAATAAAATGTTCTGTTACATCGGGGATGTAACTACACAAGATGAAAAACAATTGTGCTCAAGACAGATTGAGCCAAATAGAAATGCAGTAAAAGAAAGAGTAAATTGGAAGTGTAGAATAAAAGCAGTAAGAAGGAAAAATTGTCTGCGGCTTGGGAAATTACTCCCTATCTGTTATTGCTGCTCGTGTAGCGCTTAATTGAAGTTGGCATAATACCTCATCGCGAATGTCCCTCGCCTCTTTGCTTTGCTCTGTAAAGGTTCTATTGCAACGCTCTCTCCAAATACAAAATTGAGTTATGAGCAATGTCCCTCTTTGTAATTTCGAGATTGTTGTGTCTCGTGAGCATCTCGGTTAGGCGTGCCAGCCACTGTCGAGGTAGTTTATCCGGTATCCTTCTTGATAGTTCATAGTAGACCGGTTTGGAGAAGTTGCGGGTGTCAAACATATGTTTAATTGACTCGCTTTCCGACTTACAAAGGACGCACCTATTGACCAGAGGCCAGCCTCGTTTATTGAGGTTGTCAATTGTGAAGAGTTTGTTTGATAACATTAGCCACCCGAAAACTTTCATTCGCGGTTGCACCTGCAATTTCCAAACCTTGCATGCCCCCGATAGGATTCTCGGGATTGTTTTTCATTGCCCGGTATCCCTCTCTCGACCGTGTAGATCCCCGTTTCATTCCATGGCCAGCGAGATGTCATCTTGGGTTAACGGGTTTAAGGATAGACCCGATAAGATGTGATGAAGCTGTGACAATTCCTCTTGTGCAAGTGTCGATAGGCTGTCTCTAAATAAAAATTGTAAGGGAGTGGTTTGTGATACCTGTTGTAAGGAAATGTCCATGTCCTGAGCGTAAGTGTACAAGTTCGGTAGCTGTGCTCTTAGAGTAACTCCATCCCATCTGTTATCCCAGAATTTGATGTTTTCCCCACTCCCTGGCCTGTGTAGAAATGCAAATCTATGAAATTTTGCCGAGCCTGACATTGCTGTGCTAAATAAGGGCGAGTCTGGAAGACCATTGTGGGAGACATTCTGCTGAAATAGAGATTTGCATAATGAGTCCTTTGGTTTAGCCCATTGCCAATACCACTTCAATAGAAGGGCTTGATTGAATGTTTGCAGGTCCATTATGCCGAGGCCTCCAAGTTCCTTCGGTGTGCAAGTCAAGGTCCATGAAGCTGGATTCATCTTCCTATTAGGTAAAGGTGCTGCCCCATGCCAAAGAAAAGACCTTCTTATTTTATCAATGTCTCTAATTACCCAATCCGGTAATTTCAGGCAAGACATAAAGTATGTCGGAAGTGATGATAACACCGAGTTGATGAGCACAATTCTTCCTGCAATACTGAGATGTTTGGCCGCCCACCCACTTAGTCTCTTGTTCATTCTCTGGATTAAAGGCAAGTACGCCCTTTTTGGCAATTTTTTGTCCGACAGTGGCATACCTAAATAAGTGAATGGCAGAGTTGCCAACTTGCATCCCAGTACATTAGCCAATTCCCGTTTTACCGACTCTGAGCCCATGTTAATCATTAATTCTGATTTAGTCAGATTTACTGATAACCCTGAGATCTGTTTGAACACCGTAAGTATGATCTGTATTGCCTGAAGCTGCTGAATTTCGGGTTTGATAAAGAACATTGCATCATCCGCGTAAAGCAAGCACGGAGACATTTCTCTGAATGGCATCCTCAGTGCACCTGTGTTTGTTAATTTTTGTACGTATCTGGCTAAGAAGTCAATTGCCAAAATAAACAGCAGTGGGGAGAGCGGGTCGCCCTGTCTCACGCCTCTTTTGAGTTTGATTTTTCTACCCAATAGACCGTTGATCATTATTTGAGAAGTTCCTGCCAAGATGCTGTGTTGAATCCAAGAGAGCCATTTTGTTGGAAACCCGTGTGCTTCCATGACCTTTAGAATAAACTCCCAACTTATTGTGTCGAAAGCTTTTGTGAAATCTGCTTTGAATAGCGCAATTGGTAGTCTTTCTTTTCTAGTTGCATGTAGGACCTGTTGGGCATAGATGAAGCTTTCACATATGTTTCTGTTCTTCATGAAACCAGTTTGTGCTTTGTGAAGCAGCATAGGAAGTTTTTGTTGCAATCTGTTTGCAAGGATTTTTGAAAAAATCTTTTGCACTCCATGCAGCAAGCTTATTGGCCTATAATCTTGAACCACTGTCGGGGAGTCCTTCTTAGGCAGGAGCACTATGAACGAAGTATTAAGTGGTTCCAGTGACATCCCTTCTGTTGTGACAAATTGGAACACCTTACACAAGTCAGGGGCTAGAATGTCTATGAATTGTGTATAAAATTCACCCGAGAATCCGTTCGGTCCCGGGCTCTTATTTTTAGGCCATTGCTTGATGGTGTGTTTGACTTCTTGAAGTGTTATCCCCTCCTGTAGTTGGTGTAATTCCTCACCTTGGTTGCAGTACAGGTTTTCCCAATGAATTTGTGGTACAGGTAGTGAGTGCTGTCCTAGCAAGTCAACATAGAATTGGAAGAAGGCCTGTGCTTTTGAAGTTTGATCTGTGCAAGTGACACCTTGATGCTCAATTTGTGCTATTGTGTTTATTTTCTTTGATGCAGATGCTATACTGTGAAAGAATCGAGTGCCTCTATCTCCTTGTAATTCCCATTTGGTTCGCGCTCTTTGTCGCCAAATATCTTCCTCTATGACTGATAATTCTGTGAACTTTTGTTTTATTTTTGCTGCTATAAATTTCTCCAATGGTGTGGTCTCTCCTATCTTTGACCTGATCTAACCAACCTAGGAAATCTCTACAAGTGGCAATCTGTCTCTTGACATTGGTAATTCTTTCTCTAGCCCATACCTTTGTTTTGTTTTGGATGATCCGAAATTTATTATTCAATTGGATTGGTGTATTCGCAGTTCCTAGGTCTTGCCAAGTTTTTATGACCATATCACTAAACTGTTTGTAACGTAGCCAACAGTTCTCAAATCTAAAAAATCTAGTTTTCTTGTACCTTGTTGTCGCTGTGTATAGAATAGGGCAATGGTCGGACGAAGTGTTGGGCAGTGCCATCTGAGTTGCATTGGGGAATGCTTGGTTCCACTCATCTGAAAAAAGAAACCGGTCTAGACGCGCCCTGTGTGGTTGCTCTCTCTCATTTGACCAAGTGAAACGGCGACCTTGTAGAGGTGAGTCGATTAATCCCAATGTAGATATTAGTGCTGCAAAGTCTCGTGTTGTTCTCCATTCTGCCGCTGAGTTAGTAGTTCGATCTTCGATTGACAATGTAATATTGAAATCGCCTCCTAGAAGCCAAGGAGTGCCATCTACCGGTTTGATGTCGGTTAGCTCCTGTTTGAAAGCAGATCGGTCTGTAGCTGTAGAGGGCCCATAAATTCCTGAGAAGAAAAATCTAGTCCCATCTTCTATGTGTGCTAGTAGTAGGCTTATACTGTATCTTTTCACTTGTTTGCTTATTAAGGTGAATTTTGATGGGAGCCATGCCAACAAAATTCCTCCTCTGGTGCCTTGTGCTTGTAATGTCTCAATTTGTGTCAATCTACTACCACAAATTTCTTTAGCCATCCTACTGTCAAAATTCGAAAGTTTGGTCTCTTGTAGGCAAACTAAGTCCGGTTTCTCAGTAATTAAAGTTTGTCTCACCGCTAGTCGCTTGTTCCTTTCGTTTAATCCGCGAACATTCCAAGAAAGAAATTTTAAAAGTGTGTTGTGACTCATTATAAAACTAAAACTCCATCTTTTTCCATTGCACAAAGGCATGTGATACAGTTGGCTCATGGCCACAGACCAACTTAAAAAGTAATTACTCCAATCTACTCGCTAACCCAAATAAAACATTCCTCCTTCCCAAATTAAAAAACAGAAATTGTAAACACATTTTAAACTAAGAGATACAACTGGCCTTGAGCTCGAATTCTTGACTTCAAACCTCGTGCGAAGGGGGGAATAGAAGGCAGCAGGGGTGTGGCTGCCTCTGATTCTTTGAGTTGAGCTATCTTGAAATGAAGATTTTCTTCAAATTCTATCCCAGCTGTGTTGACAATCACTTCGGCTTGGAGACTTGTCAGAGGTTCGAAATTGCGCAGGTACTCCAATTTCTGCTCAATTGGTATGGCAGTGGGTTTCTTCTTATTAGTCCTTTTGGGCGATGGTGCTATGAAATCGGCTCCAAGGAGCATGCATGCCTTCTCTTCAGGGGAGATGTATGAAGCTGTTTCCTTGCCTTTGATTCTTGGGCTCCTTCGGATGTTGTTATTTGTTTTGGATTCAAAACCAGGTGGTGGGCTCTCACTAAAAGGAAATAGAGATGGGCTTGTGTCTGTAGTGTGTGTCTCACTGCTGGGTAAAGGTCCATCCTCATATAAGAAAGCAAAGAAGTCAGAAGATGTTGATTTGGTTTGAGAAATTACCTTTTCTTCTGTGGGCTTCGCAGGCTCAAGTAATTCTGGGCCGAAAGAGAAAAAGGATTTATCCTGTTGAAATCCTATGTTGACCGGCCCCATTCTGGAGTCCCCAATATTCTCCCATGTGTTTGAATATAATACCTGGGGAGGTTTCACCAAAAGTATCTGCCAGGAGGAGCATGCGTATGTTCCTTTTGTCTTGTAGTGTGCCTGTACAGACAGGCTGTCCCAAGTTCTTTTGAATAGAACCGTTGAAACTATTTTTGTGTGTCGCAGGTAGTTCTTTCTAACACTGGGAACAAGACTTACCTCCTTTCTGTTGTTTTTGTCACTCGGCTCTCTAGTTTCGTTTTGCACTTGTGGGTCCAGTTGAGGGAAGATGTGAGCCTGGACCGGTGTTTGCAATACCTGCCTGGTACGCCTGGAGTAGGAAGAACCGACCCCAGCATGGTATGAGTCTAAGGTTCGCGATTGGTCGTCCGAATCCGAGGAGTATCGTTCCGGGCTCGGCGGTGCACGGCGGCCGTTGTTCCTCTGCCGGCGAGATACATCGCCTCCCGGTGGTGGAATCTGTCCCACCGGGGAGTGAAGCCATCCTTCCATCTCCACAAACACTGTTGTGGAGTATGGGTTAGTCGTGTACAGGAGAGACGGCGGTATGTTTGCCGGGTTGTGACACGATACCAGAACTCTTAAGGTGTCGAAATTTTCATTGATGAAGACCGGAGCCAGTTTGAGCACATGCCCAATACCGGCCAGTAGGTGGTCTACATCCTCTATGTTCCAAGCATTCAACGGAACTCCCCTGAGTAGAAGGCGTGCCTTGTATGGGATAGGATCATAGGTCATGCCCAAAGTCGGTTTCCATTCAGCAAGCTGAACATGTGTGTTGTAATCGATGGCAAAGGCTCCGACATGAACCGCGTGGTTCCTTAGGTCAATTGTGGGGAAAGTGACCAGAAAATGGCCCATTGTGCGGTCCAGCTTACCTATTTTAAAATCCCTCGGGTGACGGTGGAGTTGGGCGGCCAAGGTGGTGGCAAGGCGGTGTGGTAGAGTGCTCTCGTTACAATTTGGCCCCATGTGGACCATAGCAGCCTTTTCTAAGAGCTCGTTACTCGGGTGGAAACCTTCCCTATTCGGCACATATGCCCTTCTCAGCTCATGGCGCACGGCCGGGAGTCTGGAAGGTGGGAGCATGGCCATTGTTTGCCAGTTCTCCATTGGGTCAGTGTCTGTGTTATGGGTAGAGTGGTGATCTCTGTTTGGTTGTGGGGGGTAAACTCTAAGTGGTACTGTAGCACGTTTTATAGGCTTCACTTCTTTGGGTCTGCAGTTCCCAGATTTGTGTCCATATCCATTGCATTTAAAGCATTTTATTGAGTTCCTGCAAGCAGCTTACAAATGGCCCTTCTCTGCACACTTATAACACTTTCCTTGTTCTTTTAGAGCCTGCATTTGCTTAAGAAGCAATGGGTGGGTGAACTTACCTGAATTTGAGCTGAGCTTACCCTTATTGCTTTTCTTCCTTTGAACTGTTGTCCAACCTTCCTCCAGATTAATGCTCCTGCCAAGAGTTATTAAGAGGCTCAGTGGTACCTGGTATTCTCCCCTGGGTATTGAGGTGCGCCGCCTGTACTTGTTGTGTCTTTAGCTCATCAATGAAGGTCTGTCTACCCATGTGGGGTTTGGGTTGAGAGAATGCATTTATTCCACTGTTTGGCTTGGTGGGAGGGTTCAATGGGTAGCCAGCTGCCACTTGGGCAAAGGATGGAGTGGGGAGTGCAGCCTTAAGGTTGGCGATGGCAGTTGCTGTGGTTTTCCTGTGCTCCAAGGTGGGGAAGAAAGTGGCTGGTTTGGGGAGGTGGGTCGCCTGGGTGGGGAGGGGAGTCGCCTGGAGGGGGAAGAGAGTCGCCATCGTTATCAGTCGATGTTCAAGATTATTAGAATTTTTTTTAATAAGATTCTTATCATAGGTTGAGAAATTTAGAAATAAAAATTGTGAAATAATTCAAAAAACAAATTTCATGACCTTGGTGAATTTACAAGGATTATAAGATCCTTATAAGAGTAATTCGTGAATTATTTGCAAATTATTTGTGAATGTCATGAGTACATGCCAAATAATTCAAATTATTTTATATGTATTATATAGAAACCATATTCATATAAAAAAATTTAGATGTAGTAAAATTAACTTTTAGACACAATTTATTATGGGTAATGATTTTAACAGTATGTGCGCTGATTCAATAGTATGTGCGCCGCATAAAGCTAAAATTCCTCCGTTAAAATCTTTACCCGTAATAAATTGTCTGAAAACGGCGCTGCATAAAGCCAAAACGCACCGTCTGTTTACAACACAGATTGGACGGTCTGGATCTAAAATTAAAAAAATAGTTTACGTTAAAATCTGAATTCCCTACCACCTCTGTTTCTTGTACACCTCTGTTTCTTGTAATATATATATATATATATATATAGCCTCTCTTGCTTTTGCTCTGATGCTCTCATTCTCTCTTTTTCTTATTCACGAGTAACAAGAGCAAGGAGACACCACCTGCACGAAAAGGTTTATTTTTCTCTCGTATGCAAAGCTGATGCTTTCATTTTCTTTCGTTTTCATATGCAAAGCTGATGCTTTCGTTTTCTTTCATTTTTAGGACGGCAACATCTCACGACACCGTTGTGATTAGCATCTCATCAGACTCAGATGAGAAATCATTGAGACGGAGACCTCAGCTTTGCGAAATCAGGTTTGGACTTTGGTACCCTCAAATTAGATTTTTTTTTTCCTTCAAAATTACAGAATAATTTAAGTAATTATGAATTTGGTGCAAAATTTGTCATAAATTCAGAATAATTTCATAATTCCCCTTTTATTTCCTGAGATCATTATTAAAGCCCTAAATCTGAGGTAATGATCAAATGAATTACTAAATTTTGCAGGTCAGCATTCAACCTAGTGGAAGAAAGTGGTCCCATCGTTAGAGGCAGAGGAGAATAGCCTCGGGAGACCCTCGCACTCATCTGACAGCTTTGTAGAGCCGTGGTTCTTTTATCAGCCTCCGTCTGATTCAGTGGCTGACCACACGGAGATGCTGGCGTCATGCTCTAGAACGGAGTGGGCCCCACAGAATTGCCTGTCCACCGCACGCTCAATGGCGAGCTCATGGGGTTACAGGTACCGGCATCTGATGAAGAATTGGAGGACACTGCCTCCTCTAAACTCCAAGCTGACAAGGCGGCTCCTCCTGCAGCAATCATCACGTCCCCCCTCACTGGTACTGGAACTGACTGCCGACAAAAGAGGTAATTACACATTAACGGGTGTCATTTATAAATTACGTGGAATTGTAATACATCTTTTTATCAACCACTGTAAACATTTGGATATATTCAATAAAACTTTGCTGCAGGGGATTCAATTCAAATAATTGGGTGCACTTTAGTCCAGTTTTTCTGCTAGGTTATTATGGACTAGGTCTGGTACCTTACCGGCCTATATCAGACCCAATTTTGCAGACTCAAATGCAATATAAGGTACCAGTGGTACGGTACTAGAACACAGGCACAAACAATAGCCAAATGACAGTAACCATACCAGTCAAACCATAGTATGGTAACTTATTTTTTCGTTTTTGAGATTGATCTAGATCATTTAGATCTAGATCTTGATCTCTTCATTTCTCCTTTTCAAAGTTGAGATTCGAATTTATTAGAAGATCACGAGATTGTGTTGATTGACTCAGCAAAATCTATTCAAATAGTTTTGAAGTAGTGAGCTAGTATCTAAATTCACAAGGGTGAGAAGATTCAAATAACTAGCATTGATCTCTCAATCAACACCTTAGTGTGCGAAGCTTGCGGTTTTCTAATTTGGAAACTGTAACAAGGGAGACTAAGGCACAGACAACCGTATCTTGCACCAATTGATTGGAGAGGTATGACTACAACACTTTGTTAGATCATGTGTATGACATGATCCATGAACTGTATGTGATTGAATGCATATATACAGTAATATAATTTCTAGATTGCTAATAAAATTTTGAAATTGAACCTACTAGCTTAGAGCGTTGCCTAACACAAATAGGTCCTGCACGAATTTCAAAGCTAAAATAATACTAACCCTGGATCCTGAATAGGCACTGGACATGTCGGTCACGCACAATATGTGATATATAAGCACTCCCCGGCTTCCCCCACTGTCTCTCCCTATATAAGCTCTCTAATGCTCTCTTTCTGATCTCACTTTATTTTTTATCGATATCTATTTCCAAGGACCTTGCTATCTGACACACTCTTTCTCTCTCTATCTCTCTTTTTGATCACATTCTCTCCCTTTGGTTTCGCTCTCTCCTCTATAGCCTAGCGCCTCCAGCCGACCGACCTCCTAAGCTCCTCTTGCTCTCCGTCTCTCCATTCTCGGTATGCTACCCCTCTCTCCTTCTCTGATTTTTTATTTAATTTTTTATTTTATAGGGTTTAAGACATGACCAATCAATTGTACATCAATCATCTTAAAATTTCTTAAATGACATTTAAAAAATAGAAAGAAATCAAGACAAATTGAAAAGATGACACAATTTACATTTTGAAAGTACGTGTCTAAATAAATTTTGTCTTCTACATGTAGAAAAATATAAAAAATATGCATAGAATCAAAAGTACGCAGACTATTTGATTGGAGAGCTAATATTTAATCCGATATTTCATCTTTTTAATCACAACCATTGACAGATTAGAACATCTATATGCGTAATATAAGAATGGAGATAGAGATATTTGCTAAGTTTGAAAATATGGACTAGTTCATAAAAATTATGGCCGGAACGAAGGATATGGAGCGATTTGGGAAAATATATATGTTACGGGGGAGATAGAAGGGAATGAAGAAGGAGACGCCAATAAAATCTCGTCTGTTCTTCTTTTGTTTTATTAGAAACAAATATCAAGTTGGACGGACGAAATTTGAAAATTTTATCTGTCAATTGTTATGGCCGGATTAGAAAAAAAAATAAAGTCGATAGCTTGATATAGAGAAATAATTAGACAAATAAGTGTCTGAAAAGAAGAAATTCGAGGGGTAGGTACAAAGGAAATTTCTCCTTAATCATAAAATTACCCATTGTGTGGGCTCCAAGGTAGGTGGGTAGTCAATTTCCTCCTCCTAATGTCTATAATTGGAGTTGGCTTACATTATCCATTGTAGCATGCATGCAGCAACCAAGGATATAATTTGACTCGATAGTTGAGACCCATTTAACTTCTAGTGAGTGGTGTGGGTTCACCTCTACCAACCAACCACATGCCAGATGACACCTATGTGTCACACCAAACCTGAACGCCTCTAATTGTAAGGAAAAAGAAACAAGAATATATAAAGAAAGAACCATTCAACTCGATCAGATACGAGTCATTTCCCCTACCCACCTACAAAATTTCCCACATTACCATCTCATCTCGTACCATTTCTTTCCAAATTTCTTAACTTTCTTCAACACTCTTCAAAACATGTGTCCAAATTAAGTTATCCAAGTTTACTTGATGCCTGTATGAAGAGAATAGAAGAGTAGGCTACCATGGTGGCTGAGTTAGCTGTTCTCACCCCCTTAGGATGGCTGGTGTCCCCCTTGATCAAAATGCTATTCGACAAAGCACATGACCATCTCGGCACCGGCATCGACAAAAGAAGGAAGATACTTGCAGCCATGGTACTTCCTCGCCTCTCGTTGGTGATTGAGAAAGCCGAAAAGAGCCCCAACAAGGAGAAGCTACTGGACTGGCTCAAAAGGCTCAAGGGTGCGTACTATGAGGCTGAGGATGCAATCGACCTATACGAGTATGAACTGCTTAAACAGAAGGTAAAGACTGATAGAAAAACACTACAACAAAAGGTGAAGAATGAGAGGAGGACCCGAATTATTTTACCATTCAAATTTGTACCCCGTCCTCTTAAGATTGTTTCGGTTAAGTTAAAAGATAGCTTACCTATTTACTCCCGTCAAAAGATCATGCTAAAGGGTTGTATAAACAAACTCATAGAAATTGCAAAGGAGGCCAGTGGATTTCGTGATTTGTTAGAGGTCCAAGAAAATGCTAGGGGTAGTGATGTTAATAGGGAAACAATTTCAGAGCCTCCCGGTAGAGTTTTTGGTCGTGAGATTGATAAAGAAAACATAGTCGGCTTACTCACGAAAAAGCCTTTAAATTCTGAACCTGAATCAAGCACGAAACCAACTATCCCTATTATTGCCATTACGGGCCGTTCAGGTATTGGAAAAACTACACTTGCCCAGTATGTTTATAAATTTATGGATGAAAAGAAGCATTTTGGTGTTCTTATGTGGGTGCATGCCCCTCGCAAATTTGATGCCAGTGATGTGATTAAGAACATGATAGAAATCATGAAGGCAAAAGAATCCACTCTCTATGATTGTACAAATAATCCCTCTACTTCTCTTGAAGCCCTTTTAACACAATTAAGAAGCATGTTAGGGTCTAAGAAACTTCTACTTGTGTTAGATGATTTTTGGAGTGATACTGAGAATTTTGTTTTGCAATGGGAGAATTTCATTAGTTGCTTAAGTGGTTGCTTGCCAGGGAGCAGAATTCTACTTACAACTCAATCCAAAAATTTTGCACAACAGGCCAGCCTTGTCGGTGTTACGAAAGTAGATACCTATAATTTAGAGGAGATAGAAGAGGATAAATTTTTGGAACTCTTTATGCACTATGCTTGGCCTAGAAATTCTCATTTGAAAAAAGAGGAATTCAAAAAAATAGGTCGAAAACTAGTTGTTAAGCTAAAAGGAGATCCTAGTGCGGCAAAGTTAGTGGGTCATCAGTTGAGTGGAAAACTTGACCTAGGGTATTGGGAGAAAGTAGCAGAAAAAGATTGGTTGGGAGATAACATGAAAGCGAGGGTCTGGAGTTATGAACAGTTACCTCTAAATCTCCAACGTTGTTTTGCAATCTGGTGCTTATTTTCGAAAGGTACGAAGTTCCCAAGAAATTTATTAATTAATTTGTGGATGGCAGAAGGTTTTATTAGACCAACAGATAAGCAAGAAAGGTTGGAAGATATCGGTGAAAATTACTTGGATGAGCTTGTATCGAGGTTTTTTATTGAAGAAGTTGAAGTTGAAAGGGTAAAACGATATCAAGTTCATGACCTGCTTCATGATCTTGCAGAGCTGGTTCAAGGTGATGATTTTATTAGAATTGACTCAACTAATTCCAGAGAAGTTTCTTCCCACATAAGCAACATGTTATCTAGAAGTGAGAACATTCGCCACATCCTTTTGCCCTCAAGCATGATAAATGAACTAAACCAAAAGTTATGCCTCATGAAAAATATACGCACTTTTTGGGTGGAACCAGACATCGTTGTCCCAAAGAATGTATTGCAAGAGATATTGAAACACATGGAAAAACTACGGGTGTTGCATCTTTTCAAATGTGTTGATGATTTGCCGGACTCTTTTGGCACTTTAAAACATCTCCGTTACCTCAATATTATTGGCTCTCAGCCTCTTAAGAAGTTACCTGAATCGATATGCAAACTTTACCACCTCCAAAGGCTTGACCTACGGAATTGTGAATCCCTACCCAAGGATTTTTGTGAACTCATTAGCTTGAGGCGGCTTTATGCAAGTAGGGAAACAATGTCCCATATTTCGCATGTTGGAAGGCTGACGTCCCTCCAAAACCTTGATCATTTCATTGTAAGGAAGAAATGTGGGTATGAATTGCACCAACTAGAAAACTTAAATCAGCTTCAAGGTGAAATGCGCATTACAGGTCTTGAGAATGTAGCGAGTACAGAGGATGCTATAAAGGCCAATTTGCAAAATAAAAAGCATCTCGCGACATTAGAATTTGGGTGGAACTCTGATGAAAGAGGCACTGATAATGCTACATGTCTCTCTACTCCACATGTTAAATTATTGGATGCATTACAACCTCATCCTCATATAAGTGGTCTCACACTTACGGGATTTGGAGGAGATAGATTTCCAAATTGGCTCTTAAGCCAGGATTTACTAAAACATCTCAGATCAATAATATTAATGGACTGCAACAAAGTAGAAGAAATATCATCCATTCACGAATTGCGTCCCAGTTGTACAAGTCTTACATTACGGGGCTTCAAAAACCTTAAAAAGATGCCTACCTTTCCACCAAATCTCACTTCTTTAGAGATTAGCAATATGCCACTACTTTGTTATTTCTCTGAGGTTGATTTGTTGAAGAAGGAAGAAAGAAACCAATCCAAACGTGAGGTAGTGAAGCAAATAGTAGAGTGCCTGAAATCAGAGGATGTAATATTAGAAAGAAATTTTGAGTCAAATGTGAAGCTTTTCATTATTTTCGTGAAACATAGATTGGAAGCAGCATTAGATTATTCTCCAGATCCGCTTTTGTATGAGTGGGCAGAGATATTGAAATTTGACCCTTTCAATGATGAATATTCTCACGATCAACTTTTGGATGTGTGGGTTATGTGCATGCATTGCCACATGGAAACAATGTTATATAAAAATGAAGAGTCCAAGTTGCTTTTACCATCTTCACTCACTTACCTTGAGATATCATCATGTAGCATTACTGATGATGCATTATCCTCCTGCATACAATGCCTTGTTTCCCTGTCTAAACTAGAAATATCTAATATTCAGACAATAATCTCTCTTCCTTCCAAGGAAGTCCTATTTGCATTGAAGAACCTCAAGTCTCTTACAATTGAAGGATGCTATTTGCTCAGTTCCTTGGGAGGTATCGGAGCCTTGATATCTCTGATAGTGCTAGAACTAGATGGCTGCCTCAATTTGAATAGATCAAATGATCCATTGCCTTCCTCCTTGGAGAGGCTAAAATTTTCGAATTGCTCAAATGTTGATGTTATTCTGGCCGAATCAAAATTACCAGTACTATTTTCCCTTGAGGTCTGGGATATAGTGTTCAAGAACCTGAAGCGAGTTTTACGTGTTGGTCACCTGCATAATCTCAAGGATCTGACTATAGTGGGATTGGATGGTCGATTAGAGGGATTTAGTTCATTAACTTCACTTTGTAGTCTAAAGGTGTGGCAGAGCCCTAAGATCACATCTTTGATGGACAAGCTGTACGCATCTGCACTTCGAAAGGTTTCAGTTGACAACCCATTACTTTTGAAGTTGATACTATCAAATGAAACTATATCCTCAATAAATAGTTTGACCATTTCTTTATTCAAAGGAGATTCCTCAGATGATGAGGTTTTTCAGTATCTTACCTCTCTCAATTATTTGAGCTTTAATGTATGCAATATTACCCATCTACCGACGAACTGGAAGAATCTTGCATCTCTTCGGTTTTTGAGTCTATATAACTGTCCAAACCTATGTGAATTAGAAGGACTACCAAGGAATCTTCGTGAATTGTATATTAAAGACTGTCCAACCCTGACAGAGAAGTTCAACAAGGGGGGCACTTACTGGGTCCGGTTTCTTCAAGGAAGCACCATGGTGATATTTCCAACAGAAGGTAGACTACTTTTGAGACCCCACAGGAAACCACTTCTATGTTTTAATATTATATCTTCTCTTTATTGATAAATGAATCATTTAGATCAGTTATTAATTAGAAGGAAGGCACCATTTTCTAAAACAAATGTTATTAGGTCCCCTTTATCCTTTTGGTTCACCAATGCATTTAAATTCCTGTTGTTTTTCCATGACTGGAAAATCAATAGAGTTTCAAAGGTCACCTGGAATAAAATCTGATAAAAAAGGATTTATTTGTAAGACCTTGGTACTTGACTGTTAGTATGGTTGAGCACTCATGAACGGTACCAGTGCACCATACCCCTCTATCCTTTTTATCTTTTTCAGTATTTGATTTCTGTCTTAATGATAACCGTACTTATACTTTCATGGCCATTTATTTTAATTCTCATTATGTCAGTTCACTGAATCAATTATTCAATTCATTTAAAATTTGTGTTTCCCAGTAGAAACTATTTAATTTACAGCAATCTTCATTCATTTTAAACTAGTTCCATTTCAATATTTAAATATATATCTATTTTCACAAACACGTTCATGTAACAAGAATCAGAAAGATACATTTTACGTTTGGTAGTAATTAATGCTGGCATTGCAATATTTATATATTATCCATCTCATAGACATAATATTTCTGCTCTTAGGATGCTAACTAATATTTTCTTCTCAACTTTGTTCCTCTTGTAGAAGAAAGGAACCGTTTTTAGGTTGGACTTGTTTGCTCTCACTCTTGAGTTTCTTCTCGATCTGCTCTCTCCCACCCCCCCCTGCGCAAAAAATAAAAAACGAATCTCCTTTGATTATCTATTAGATGAAATTTGTTGTATCCATTTTCTTATGTCTTCATCCAGTACTGCTGGGTATAATTTTGTGTAATTGTCGAACTTATATGATATTTTAAATGTTCTTGGAAACTACAGAAAAAAAAAAAACCCAAAAAGGGTGGGGTGTGTGGGGGTGGGGGGGGGGGCGCAGGAAAAAATATAAAAAAATATTTTACACTAATTTCAGTCCGCATGATACAATATTATTGTGTCTATGTCCTATTTATTTTTATATGGTACTTTTTTCTTTGTTGTATTTTAAGAGTTGGTCTACTTCAAGTGTTTTGAGCTCGTAGTTGTCACTTTATATGATGTGCATTTTTATGTGGTGTGTATTATCGGTTTATTTATGTGGACATTTGCATGATAAGACTGCTTGTTGAATTTTTTATGGGACAAATTTTGTTTGATATATTGTTATTGTTTCTGGTTGTAAAAGATTCTGCTGAAAGTATATTGACATATGCTTGTTAAGTGGCATGCACGGATGTCATTGCAATTAAACCCATTATTTTATTTTTTTATTATTATGATCGCATTTTTAATAAAGATATCTGTGGTTATTTGCCTAAATGAACCTTTTTGTTTAAAGGAAAAAGTAATATTCTTTAAAAGTCTTATTATATTTCTTGCTAATTATGATGTGACTTCAATTAAATCCTTACTAATTTTCTATGCAATTTGAAATATTTCATGTCGAGTTTCTTCTTTTATATTCGTTAGCCCAACTTTTTTTAGGAAGTAGATAATTTTTTTTTTGGTTTTAGAGGTCCCAGTAAGAACTGTGGTATTTTCACTATTCTTGCTGTATAATATAAAGATAAAACTTGACATTGTTACGGCTCCTTGCTTGATTTTATATCTTCTGGAACAATTGAAACAGTTCACCCATGACAACAGAAATAATTCATTCTTCAATCTACAACGAAATAGGCCCAGGCCCAAGACTTGTGAAACCCAAATCAGGGCCCATAATAAATTTATCATTTGAGACTTTGATGTATCTTGGGCAGACTTTGACAATTAAAGACTGATACACGGTCCAAATTTTTTTCTGAATCGTACAAAAATTGAGATTTTTTTTAAACGAAAAATGTACCTAAATTCGTGTGGCACTTCTTGATTATTAAGTTCCATGTTCATTAGTATTAAGTTTTATTGTTTGAATATAAACTTATAATAATTACTTTAGTAGTATGACAAGAATCATACATTAACAAGTGCTAATCAAGACTAAACATGTATATAACTAAACTAGTATCTTGCCCGTGCGATGCAACGGGATATATTATAAGATCTTTAGGCACTTGAATAGATCTGTTTATTAACATTTACACTGAAATAATTTTTTAATGAAAATTAAAAATACAAAAAAGGAGATTCAAATGATAAAGAAAAGTAAAATAAACAATAACAAATAATAGTTTGATCAAATATAATATGAAAAAAAAATCTTCAAGTATCGTTGACAATGTGATCCTCTTCGATATAGTCCAAGATTTCTGAAAATAAACAAAAAAAAATGTGAAACATAGATTTTAATAGCTCCAATTGAAAAACTTTATAATCAAATTAGAGATGTTAAATTAAATGGTTCATACCTTATTCCTCGCTCAAGATCTCTCGGCAAACTATATTTTTTGTATACACTCCGGGAGCATCAATTTCCTCCTTCCGTTTCAACAAGACTTTTGTTGTATGTCGTGACGTACCTCTTGACAGTGCGACATATAACTGGCTGTGCAAAAAAAATGCTCGGGTAAATAGATGCCGACATTAGGAATTGTTTGTCCCTGTGCCTTATTGATTGTCATGGCAAAACTTAGGCGAATAGGAAATTGCTTTCGCGTAAACTTGAAAGGAAACATCTCATCATCGGATGGACACATCGGAATTCTCGGTAGAAAAATTCTTTTACCAGCGTGTTCTCCAATAGCAATCTCCGCATCTATTGCATTATTTTGAGAATTCCGGCATATAAGCCTTGTACCATTACAAAGGCCATTTGATGGATCAAGGTTCCGTAATAAAATAATCGGACAACCCAACTTCAGTTTGAGAAGATGTGGAGGCAGACCACTTGGAGTCAAGGAGTTCAAAAATTCTGTCGGATAGTGATTAGATGTATCATCTATTGCTTTGTCAAAACTATAGTAGATCATCTCATCACCTGAAAATATGTCAATCATTTGTTGATTCAATTCATCAACATACTCGTTTCTTGTTGATAGTATGGCCCAAGAAATGATATACTCCGACGAACCACCGTTGAGATGGAGAGAGGGGAAAATAGATTCTATTAACCGCTGTTTAGAATCCTCTTCTGTAGTGTATGGAATTACCAATTCTTCAGGAATACGAATAAAGTCCCCCTCCAATGATTCTTTTGTTCCATCACCAACTTTGAGCAAATATTCAGAAAAATATGGATCTAACAAAGCTCTCATGTTTCGGGTTAATTTTATTTTTTTTATTGATGGCCAAAGAAGAGACATTCACAGAGTGGAATCAATAATTTGTGCTCTAGTACCACGTCTAACAACTGGGAGCACCTAATAATTATATAAATTATGTGTATGAGATTTTTTTTAAAGCAATTAATTTGAACAATAAATAAAATAATATAAAATAACTAATCAATTACCTGTCTGAAATCACCTCCGAAAAGCATGATCTTCCCGCCGAAGGGTAAATTTTCTTCGATTATATCTTGCATTGTTCTATCAAGTGCTTCAATTGCTTGTCGCTTTGCCATTGATGCTTCATCCCATATGATCAAAGTAGCCATCCGCAATAATTGTGCAATTCCACTTTGCTTCTTGATATTGCAAACAGAGTTGTTCTCAATTTTCAAGGGAATTTTAAACCTAAAATGTGCTGTTCTTCCCCCTGGCATGTTATTTGCTGCAGATCCTGATGAAGCAGTCGCCAGTGCGATAAGATTCATAGAAAGCACTTTAGCTAGTATTGCTTTGTATAGATATGTTTTGCCTGTCAAATACATGGAAAACACTTCAGTTCAATGAATAATTTATTATAAAAAGTATTGATTTTCTTTTCCAATTAATAGATAAGGGATGTATCAGCCTTATCAAACTCACATGCTTCAGGTTATATCCTTGACAAATATACATAAACCATGCCTATAATCTATAACCCCCGTTAAATGTCAAGTTTAATTGAACTGTTTAGGAATTAATTAATAATTTTTTTCTACAGTAGTATCAATTTTTTCCATAACCAAACCGAGCTTCTTTAAATTTTAAGATTATTTAATCAATATCTGTCACCATTATGTATTTTCTCTAGAAATGTTGTCTGCTTTGTTCCCCTCTTTGATAGATATGTTTTCTTAAACTCGCAGAGAACTTTCAAAAAATTTTAACTTTGACAAATTAAAAACATCATTGTATACTCGTCAACTTTATATTATCTTTGTATCATAATATACTTGAAGCTAAAGAAATAAAATATTACCTGTTCCGCCTGGTCCATCAATAAAGAAAACTCCACTCTTCTTATCCATAACACATTGCATAATCTCGTTAAATGCGGCCAATTGTTCTGGATTTAGAGAGTCACACAAGCGCAAATGTTCTTCATCAACCGTTATTGCCATCTCATCAGCCACCGCACGAAATTCGTTGACATTTAAATCACCTAGTTGACTCAGCTCTGGTAAATCATACATTTTTGCGTTTCTGCCCATTGATTGTAAGAAATCATTAATGCTCTTCAAGACCATCTGTTGTACCAGTTCTAAAGAATTGTACTCCCTTCGATAGTCCTCAGAAATTTTGTCAAAATGCTCATTCCATAAGGCTCGAACATTCCCCGGCTCACAATAGACCAATATGGTTGTGAACAATCTCCTAAGAGCAGATGGAAATTGAAAAATAGCAGCTTCCGAGAGACAGTTTGATATACTATTATCTTGCTCTATGAGACCTCTAGCTTGAGCGGATGCTTGAAAGCTAATGTGTAGAACTCCATGAAATTTCAAAAGATCCGCAAATGAAGTCGGGCCTCTGACATGATTAAGTAGTATACGCAAATAGTACCGATCACCATCTGACGGGTTAGCACTGACGACTCTACCCACTTCTCCTCCCCGTTGCCGTCTGTTCCATTTTTTTCTGGTTGAGTTCCATGTAAAGTGCTCTGGAAATTCTCTGTAAAGAAAACTCCTTGCTTCTAGATTTGTCTTATTTGTCTCAAAGAATTCGGTAAGCATTGTTTTTTTTGCACTTTCATCATTAGTGAGATCATATAAGTTTTGGTTCTCTGTAAAATGCATGGTTTGTTCATTTGGAAGATGTAACCACAGTGAACGGACTGATGGATTTATCTCACTGAGTGCAAAACCAAATATCCTCCACATTGCCTCAGGTGCTGACACCCAACGTGCATCTTGAAACATTTTGATCTCATTAACCTGGTTCTCCATAGTTGCTGGTTCAACAGCCACGGCTGCACGATCATGTCCCTTGTAAATGTACTTGAAAAGATATTTAACAGCTTGAATGCTTGAGCAAACTTCAACATTGATATGACAATTGTAGTGCATAAGTAGATGCGGGTTATAAGGAACAACCCATCTATTATCCAAATACGAACCACGGACTTTAACTTGTCGCCCGTTGTTTCTTCTCCGGTAGACAGGATAAGAGTCTTTGCCTGATATAGTTGGAAAACACCAAATATGTAAAAGACTGTAAAAGGGCCTGTACAACTAAATTGTCTAATTTTTAAATAAAATTTCTTACAAGTAAAACCTAACAAAAGACTTGAAATTAAATTATAGTTTTTATATATCAGTATAATGCTTGGCGCTACCTAATATACCAGTATGAGACCAAATAATTGTCAATTATGTATTCTGTGCTAGCAATGATAAAATAATAACTACATTAAAAGTTAAAATTGTTACCTTGAACTGTGATCTCTGAGAATTGTTTCGGATAAGAAAATCTGCACTTCCCATTTCTCATGCAAGGACATACCGGTTGTAAAGCACCGCAAGGTCCATGCAACATGTGTTTGACAACCAACTTGTAAAGCTCTGGATACTTTTGAGGGTCAGGGATCTCAGCAGAAACGATCTTGTCATACATGCTGGATTTGTGATTTTATACCTAGGCTGCAATATAATGAGGAAATGTGCATGAGGCAACCCTCTCTTTTGAAACTCAATCACGTGCACACGTGATGCCACCACACCAAAATTTTTTTTTTTAAAAAGGAGGTCTTTCAAACCTTCAAGTTTAGCACGAAACACGCGTCCTATTAGATCAGGTCGGTCTTGTGCTTGTTGCCCCGGAAGTAACTCACGATGTATTTCCTCCCAATCTGGATTGCAAGTCATGGTCAGAAAAATATCTGGATGCCCAAACCGTGTAACCAGTGCCATGGCATCCATGAACCTACGCCTCATGTCTCTTGGGCCACCTATGAATGATGACGGCAACACTATTCTTTGACCAATCATGTGCGCTCGACCTTCGCCGGCAATTACACTATCAACAACACCTTGAAGTATTTCTTTTCTGCTTTTTACCTGATCTTTAAGAATGAAATCCAATCGAGATGTTTCTATTTTTATGTACATGTCTACAACAAATTGTTGTAGCAACCTACCACCCAACAAAAGCACATTTGTATCACTTCGTATCTGGAGTTTGTAGCAGTAATATTCTCTAGCTGAAACGGTATTTCTGCCTTTGCGTCTAGAGACATCTGCATTCATGGAAAGGAAATTAAAAAATAACTAATATGATAAAAAAAAATTAATTCGAAATTTTAAATTGCAAGAATGATATTACTCTAACATATAATTCACCTTGCTCAGCTTCATCACCGTAATCCATGCATTCCTCTGTAATAGACTCCATGGATACACCCTCTCTAGTTTGTGCTTGTTGCATGTGTTCTTGTGCTTAACAACCTCATTTGCCCTAGTTTGTGCGCTTAACAACCTCAATTGGCATTGTTCGTGTACTTAACAACTTCGTTTGCCCTTGATCTTGTGCTTATGAACCTCATTTGCATTGGTTCTTGTGCTTAGGAACCTCATTTGCCCTTGTTCGTGTGCTTAACAACCTCAATTATCGTTGTTCATATGCTTCTTAGCCTCTTTTGCCCTTGTTCTTGTACTTAGCAACATCGTTTACACAAGTTCTTGTGATTAACAACCTCATTTGCCCTTGTTCGTCTGCTTAACAACCTCAATTGTCGTGGTTCAGATGCTTCTTAACCTCTTTTGCCCTTGTTCTTGTAATTAGCAACATCATTTACACTTGTTCTTGTGCTGAACAACCTCATTTGTCGTTGTTCTTGCGTTTTGCAACATAATTTGCCTTTGTGCTTGTGCTTATGAACCTCATTTGCATGATTTCTTCTGCTTAACAACCTCATTTGTCCTAGTTTGTGAGCTTAACAACCTCAATTGGCATTGTTTGTGTGCTTAACAACTTCTTTTATGCTTGATCTTGTGCTTATGAACCTCATTTGCATTGTTTCTTGTGCTTAGGAACCTCATTTGCCCTTGTTCGTGTGCTTAACAACCTCAATTGTCGTTGTTCATATGCTTCTTAGCCTCTTTTGCCCTTGTTCTTGTGCTTAGCAACATCGTTTACAGTTGTTCTAGTGATTAACAACTTCATTTGCCCCTGTTTGTGTGCTTAACAACCTCAATTGGCGTTGTTTGTGTGCATTACAACCTCTTTTGCCCTAGATCTTCTGCTTATGAACCTCTTTTGCCCTTGATGCTTCTTAGCCTCTTTTGCCCTTGTTCTTGCGATTAGGAACCTCATTTGCCCTTATTGGTGTGCTTAACAACCTCAATTGTCCTTCTTCATATTCTTCTTAACCTCTTTTGCCCTTGTTGTTGAGCTTAGCAACATCATTTACACTTGTTCTTGTGATTAACAGCCTCATTTGTCCTAATATGTGTGCTTACCAACCTCAATTGGCGTTCTTTGTGTGCATAACAACCTCTTTTGCCCTTGATCTTGTGCTTATGAACCTCATTTGAATTGGTTCTTATGCATAGGAATCTCATTTGCCCTTGTTCGTGTGCTTCACAACCTCAATTGTCATTGTTCATATGCTTCTTACTCTCTTTTACCCTTGTTCTTGTGCATAGCAACATCGTTTACACTTGTTCTTGTGATTAACAACCTCATTTGCCCTTGTTTGTGTGCGTAACAACCTCAATTGGCGTTGTTCGTGTGCTTAACAATCTCTTTTGAACATGATCTTGTCTTACGAACCTCATTTGCATTGGTTCTTGTGCTTAGGAAGCTAATTTTGCCTTGTTCGTGTGCTTAACAACCTCAATTGTCGTGGTTCAGATGCTTCCTAACCTCTTTTGCCCTTGTTCTTGTGCCTAGCAACATCATTTACACTTGTTCTTGTGCTTAACAACCTCATTTGCATGTGTTCTTGTGCTTAACAACCTCATTTACCCTAGTTTGTGCGCTTAACAACCTCAATTGGCATTGTTCGTGTACTTAACAACTTCATTTGCCCTTGATCTTGTGCTTATGAACCTCTTTGCATTAGTTCTTGTGCTTAGGAACCTCATTTGCCCTTGTTCGTCTGCTTAACAACCTCAATTGTCGTTGTTCATATGCTTCTTAGCCTCGTTTGCCCTTGTTCTAGTGCTTAGCAACATCGTTTACACTAGTTCTTGTGATTAACAACCTCATTTGTCCCTGTTTGTGTGCTTAACAACCTCAATTGGCGTTGTTTGTGTGCATTACAACCTCTTTTGCCCTTGTTCTTGTGCTTAGCAACATCATTTACACTAGTTCTCGTGATTAACAACCTCATTTGCCCTTGTTCGTCTGCTTAACAACCTCAATTGTCCTTCTTCATATTCTTCTTAACCTCTTTTGCCCTTGTTGTTGAGCTTAGCAACATCATTTACACTTGTTCTTGTGCTTAACAACCTCATTTGCCGTGTTCTTGCGTTTTGCAACTTAATTTGCCCTTGTGCTTGTGCTTATGAACCTTATTTCCATGATTTCTTGTGCTTAACAACCTCAGTTTCCCTAGTTTGTGAGCTTAACAACCTCAATTGGCATTGTTCGTGTGCTTAACAACTTATTTTGTCCTTGATCTTCTACTTATGAACCTCGTTTGCATTGGTTCTTGTGCTTAGGAACCTCATTTGCCCTTGTTCGTGTGCTTAACAACCTCAATTGTCATTGTTCATATGCTTCTTAGCCTCTTTTGCCCTTGTTCTTGTGCTTAGCAACATCGTTTACACTAGTTCTTGTGATTAACAACCTCATTTTCCCTTGTTCGTCTACTTAACAACCTCAATTGTCCTTCTTCATATTCTTCTTAACCTCTTTTGCCCTTGTTGTTGAGCTTAGCAACGTCATTTACACTTCTTCTTGTGCTTAACAGCCTCATTTGTCGTTGTTCTTGCGTTTTGCAACATAATTTGCCCTTGTGCTTGTGCTTATGAACCTCATTTGCATGATTTCTTGTGCTTAACAACCTCATTTGCCCTAGTTTGTGTGCTTAACAACCTCAATTGGCATTGTTATTGTGCTTAACAACTTCTTTTGTCCTTGATCTTGTGCTTATGAACCTCGTTTGCATTGGTTCTTGTGCTTAGGAACCTCATTTGCCCTTTTTCGTGTGCTTAACAACCTCAATTGTCGTTGTTCATTTGCTTCTTAGCCTCTTTTGCCCTTGTTCCATTGCTTAGCAACATCGTTTACACTAGTTCTTGTGATTAACGACCTCATTTGCCCATGTTCGTGTGCTTAAGAACCTCAATTGTTGTGGTTCATATGCCTCTTAACCTCTTTCGCCCTTGTTCTTGTGATTAGCAACGTCATTTACACTTGTTCTTCTGCTTAATAACCTCATTTGTCGTTGTTCTTGCGTTTTGCAACTTAATTTGCCCTTGTGCTTGTTCTTATGAACCTCATTTGCTTGATTTCTTGTGCTTAACAACCTCAGTTGCCCTAGTTTGTGAGCTTAACAACCTCAATTGGCATTATTAGTGTGCTTAACAACTTGTTTTGTCCTTGATCTTGTGCTTATGAACCTCGTTTGCATTGGTTCTTGTGCTTAGGAACCACATTTGCCCTTGTTCGTGTGCTTAACAATCTCAATTGTCGTTGTTCATATGCTTCTTAGCCTCTTTTGCCCTTGTTATTTTGCTTAGCAACATCGTTTACACTTGTTCTAGTGATTAACAACCTCATTTGCCCCTGTTTGTGTGCTTAAGAACCTCAATTGGCGTTGTCTGTGTGCATTACAACCTCTTTTGCCCTTGATCTTGTGCTTATGACCCTCATTTGCATTGGTTCTTGCGATTAGGAACCTCATTTGCCGTTATTCGTGTGCTTAACAACCTCAATTGTCCTTCTTCATATTCTTCTTAACCTCTTTTGCCCTTGTTGTTGAGCTTAGCAACATCATTTACACTTGTTCATGTGCTTAACAGCCTCATTTGCCCTAATTTGTGTGCTTACCAATCTCAATTGGAGTTCTTTGTGTGCATAACAACCTCTTTTGCCCTTGATCTTGTGCTGATGAATCTCATTTGCATTGGTTCTTATGCTTAGGAATATCATTTGCCCTTGTTCGTGTGCTTAACAACCTCAATTGTCCTTCTTCATATTCTTCTTAACCTCTTTTGCCCTTGTTGTTGAGCGTAGCAACATTATTTACATTTGTTCTTGTGCTTAACAGCCTCATTTGCCCTAATTTGTGTGCTTACCAAACTCAATTGGCGTTCTTTGTGTGCATAACAACCTCTTTTGCCGTTGATCTTGTGCTTATGAACCTCATTTGCATTGGTTCTTGCGATTAGGAACCTCATTTGCCCTTATTCGTGTGCTTAACAACCTCAATTGTCCTTCTTCATATTCTTCTTAACCTCTTTTGCCCTTCTTGTTGAGCTTAGCAACATCAGTTACACTTGTTCTTGTGCTTAACAGCCTCATTTACCCCTGTTTGTGCGCTTAACAACCTCAATTGGTGTTATTTGTGTGCATTACAACCTCTTTTGCCCTTGATCTTGTGCTTATGAACCTCATTTCCATTGGTTTTTGCGATTAGGAACCTCATTTGCCCTTGTTCGTGTGCTTAACAACTTCAATTGTCCTTCTTAATATTCTTCTTTACCTCTTTTGCCCTTGTTGTTGAGCTTAGCAACATCATTTACACTTGTTCTTGTGCTTAACAGCCTCATTTATCGTTGTTCTTGCGCTTTGCAACATAATATGCCCTTGTTCTTGTGCTTACGAACCTCATTTGCATGTGTTCTTGTGCTTAACAACCTCATTTGCCCAAGTTTGTGCGCTTAACAACCTCAATTGGCATTGTTCGTGTACTTAACAACTTCGTTTGCCCTTGAACTTGTGCTTATGAACCTCATTTGCATTGGTTCTTGTGCTTAGGAACCTCATTTTCCCTTGTCCGTCCGCTTAACAACCTCAATTGTCGTTGTTCATATGCTTCATAGCCTCGTTTGCCCTTGTTCTTGTGCTTAGCAACAACGTTTACACTAGTTCTTGTGATTAACAACCTCATTTGCCCTTGTTCGTCTGCTTAACAACCTCAATTGTCGTGGTTCATATGCTTCTTAACCTCTTTTGCCCTTGTTCTTGTGATTAGCAACATCATTTACACTTGTTCTTGTGCTTAACAACCTCATTTGTCGTTGTTCTTGCGTTTTGCAACATAATTTGCCTTTGTGCTTGTGCTTATGAACCTCATTTGCATGATTTCTTCTGCTTAACAACCTCATTTGTCCTAGTTTGTGAGCTTAACAACCTCAATTGGAATTGTTTGTGTGCTTAACAACTTCTTTTATGCTAGATCTTGTGCTTATGAACCTCGTTTGCATTGTTTCTTGTGCTTAGGAACCTCATTTGCCCTTGTTCGTGTGCTTAAGAACCTCAATTGTCGTTGTTCATATGCTTCTTAGCCACTTTTGCCCTTGTTCTTGTGCTTAGCAACATCGTTTACACTTGTTCTAGTGATTAACAACCTCATTTGCCCTTGTTTGTGTGCTTAACAACCTCAATTGGCGTTGTTTGTGTGCATTACAACCTCTTTTGCCCTTGATCTTCTGCTTATGAACCTCATTTGCATTGGTTCTTGCGATTAGGAACCTCATTTGACCTTATTCGTGTGCTTAACAACCTGAATTGTCCATCTTCATATTCTTCTTAACCTCTTTTGCCCTTGTTGTTTGGCTTAGCAACATCATTTACACTTGTTCTTGTGCTTAACAGCCTCATTTACCCTAATTTGTGTGCTTACCAAACTCAATTGGCGTTCTTTGTGTGCATAACAACCTCTTTTGCCCTTGATCTTGTGCTTATGAACCTCATTTGGATCTTATGCTTAGTAATCTCATTTGCCCTTGTTCGTGTGCTTCACAAACTCAATTGTCGTTGTTCATATGCTTCTTAGTCTCTTTTACCCTTGTTCTTGTGCATAGCAACATCGTTTACACTTGTTCTTGTGATTAACAACCTCATTAACCTTGTTTGTGTGCGTAACAACCTCAATTGGCGTTGTTCGTGTGCTTAACAATCTCTTTTGAACATGATCTTGTCTTACGAACCTCATTTGCATTGGTTCTTGTGCTTAGGAACCTAATTTTGCCTTGTTCGTGTGCTTTAACCTCAATTGTCGTGGTTCAAATGCTTCTTAACCTCTTTTGCCCTTGTTCTTGTGCCTAGCAACATCATTTACACTTGATATTGTGCTTAACAACCTCATTTGTCGTTGTTCTTGCGCTTTGCAACATAATATGCCCTTGTTCTTGTGCTTATGAACCTCATTTGCATGTGTTCTTGTGCTTAACAACCTCATTTGCTCTAGTTTGTAAGCTTAACAACCTCAATTGGCATTGTTCGTGTGCTTAGCAACTTCTTTTATGCTTGATCTTGTGCTTCTGAACCTCGTTTGCATTGTTTCTTGTGCTTAGGAACCTCATTTGCCCTTGTTCGTGTGCTTAACAACCTCAATTGTCGTTGTTCATATGCTTCTTAGCCTCTTTTGCCCTTGTTCTTGTGCTTAGCAACATCGTTTACACTTGTTCTAGTGATTAACAACCTCATTTGCCCCTGTTTGTGTGCTTAACAACCTCAATTGGCGTTGTTTGTGTGCATTACAACCTCTTTTGCCCTTGATCTTCTGCTTATGAAACTCATTTGCATTGGTTCTTGCGATTAGGAACCTCATTTGCCCTTATTCGTGTGCTTAACAACCTCAATTGTCCTTCTTCATATTCTTCTTAACCAATTTTGCCCTTGTTGTTGAGCTTAGCAACATCATTTACACTTGTTCTTGTGCTTAACAGCCTCATTTGCCCTAATATGTGTGCTTACCAACCTCAATTGACGTTCTTTGTGTGCATAAGAACCTCTTTTGCCCTTGATCTTGTGCTTATGAACCTCATTTGCATTGGTTCTTATGCTTAGGAATCTCATTTGCCCTTGTTCGTGTGCTTAACAACCTCAATTGTCCTTCTTCATTTACTTCTTAACCTCTTTTGTCCTTGTTGTTGAGCGTAGCAACATCATTTACACTAGTTGTTGGGCTGAACAGCCTCATTTGCCCTAATTTGTGTGCTTAACAAACTCAATTGGCGTTCTTTGTGTGCATAACAACCTCTTTTGCCCTTGATCTTGTGCTTATGAACCTTATTTGCATTGGTTCTTATGCTTAGGAATCTCATTTGCCCTTCTTCGTGTGCTTCACAACCTCAATTGTCGTTGTTCATATGCTTCTTAGTCTCTTTTACCCTTGTTCTTGTGCTCAGCAACATCGTTTACACTTGTTGTTGTGATTAACAACCTCAATTGGCGTTGTTGTGTGCTTAAAAATCTCTTTTGAACTTGGTCTTGTCTTACGAACCTCATTTGCATTGGTTCTTCTTCTTAGGAACCTAATTTGGCCTTGTTCGTGTGCTTAACAACCTCAATTGTCGTGGTTCAGATGTTTCTTAACCTCTTTTTCCCTTGTTCTTGTGCCTAGCAACATCATTTACACTTGTTCTTGTGCTTAACAACCTCATTTGTCGTTGTTTTTGCGTTTTCCAACATAATTTGCCCTTGTTCTTGTGCTTATGAACCACATTTGCATGTGTTCTTGTGCTGAACAACCTCATTTGCCCAAGTTTGTGTGCGTAATAACCTCAATTGGTATTGTTCGTATGCTTAATAATTTCCTTTGCCCTTGATCTTGTGCTTATGAACCTTGTTTGCATTGATCCTTGTGCTTAGGAACCTCATTTGCCTTATTCATATGCTTAACAACCTCAATTGTGGTTTTTCATATGCTTCTTAGCCTCTTTTGCCCTTGTTCTTGTGCTTAGCAACATCCTTTACACTAGTTCTTGTGATTAACAACCTCATTTGCCCTTGTTCGTGTGCTTAACAACCTCAATTGCCGTGGTTCATATGCTTCTTAACCTCTTTTGCCCTTGTTCTTGTGATTAGCAAAATCATTTACACTTGTTCTTGTGCTCAACAACCTCATTTGTCGTTGTTCTTGCGTTTTGCAACATAATTTGCCATTGTGCTTGTGCTTATGAACCTCATTTGCATGATTTCTTGTGCTTAACAACCTCATTTGTCCTAGTTTGTGAGCTTAACAACCTCAACTGGCATTGTTATTGTGCTTAACAACTTCTTTTGTCCTTGAGCTTGTGCTTATGAACCTCGTTTGCATTGGTTCTTGTGCTTAGGAACCTCATTTGCCCTTTTTCGTGTGCTTAACAACCTCAATTGTCGTTGTTCATTTGCTTCTTAGCCTCTTTTGCCCTTTTTCTTGTGCTTAGCAACATCGTTTACACTAGTTCTTGTGATTAACGACCTCATTTGCCCAAGTTCGTGTGCTTAAGAACCTCAATTGTCGTGGTTCATATGCTTCTTAACCTCTTTTGCCCTTGTTCTTGTGATTAGCAACGTCATTTACACTTGTTCTTGTGCTTAACAACCTCATTTGCCCTTGTTTGTGTGCGTAACAACCTCAATTTGCGTTGTTCGTGTGCTTAAAAATCTCTTTTGAACATGATCTTGTCTTACGAACCTCATTTGCATTGGTTCTTGTGCTTAGGGACCTAATTTGGCCTTGTTCGTGTACTTAACAACCTCAATTGTCGTGGTTTAGATGCTTCTTAACTTCTTTTGCCCTTGTTCTTGTGCCTAGCAACATCATTTACACTTGTTCTTGTGCTTAACAACCTCATTTGTCGTTGTTCTTGCATTTTGCAACATAATTTGCCCTTCTTCTTGTGCTTATGAACCTCATTTGCACGTGTTCTTGTGCTTAACAACCTCATTTGCCCAAGTTTGTGTGCGTAATAACCTCAATTGGCATTGTTCGTATGCTTAACAATATCTTTTGCCCTTGATCTTGTGCTTATGAACCTTGTTTGCATTGCTCCTTGTGCTTAGGAACCTCATTTGCCTTGTTGATGTGCTTAACAACCTCAATTGTGGTTTTTCATATGCTTCTTAGCCTCTTTTGCCCTTGTTCTTGTGCTTAGCAACATCGTTTACACTAGTTCTTGTGATTAACAACCTCATTTGCCCTTGTTCGTGTGCTTAACAACCTCAATTGCCGTGATTCATATGCTTCTTAACCTCTTTTGCCCTTGTTCTTGTGATTAGCAACATCATTTATACTTGTTCTTGTGCTCCACAACCTCATTTGTCGTTGTTCTTGCGTTTTGCAACATAATTTGCCCTTGTGCTTGTGCTTATGAACCTCATTTGCATGATTTCTTGTGCTTAACAACCTCATTTGCCCTAGTTTGTGAGCTTAACAACCTCAATTGGCATTGTTATTGTGCTTAACAACTTCTTTTGTCCTTGATCTTGTGCTTATGAACCTCGTTTGCATTGTTTCTTGTGCTTAGGAACCTCATTTGCCCTTGTTCGTGTGCTTAACAACCTCAATTGTCGTTGTTCATATGCTTCTTAGCCTCTTTTGCCCTTGTTCTTGTGCTTAGCAACATCGTTTACAGTTGTTCTAGTGATTAACAACCTCATTTGCCCCTGTTTGTGTGCTTAACAATCTCAATTGGCGTTGTTTGTGTGCATTACAACCTCTTTTGCCCTTGATCTTCTGCTTATGAACCTCATTTGCATTGGTTCTTGCGATTAGGAACCTCATTTGCCATTATTCGTGTGCTTAACAACCTCAATTGTCCTTCTTCATATTTTTCTTAACCTCTTTTGCCCTTGTTGTTGAGCTTGGCAACATCATTTACACTTGCTCTTGTGCTTAACAGCCTCATTTGCCCTAATTTGTGTGCTTACCAACCTCAATTGGCGTTCTTTGTGTGCATAACAACCTCTTTTGCCCTTGATCTTGTGCTTATGAACCTCATTTGCATTGGTTCTTGCGATTAGGAACCTCATTTGCCGTTATTCGTGTGCTTAACAACCTCAATTGTCGTTGTTCATATTCTTCTTAACCTCTTTTGCCCTTGTTGTTGAGCTTAGCAACAACATTTACACTTGTTCTTGTGCTTAACAGCCTCATTTGCCCTAATTTGTGTGCTTACCAATCTCAATTGGAGTTCTTTGTGTGCATAACAACCTCTTTTGCCCTTGATCTTGTGCTGATGAATCTCATTTGCATTGGTTCTTATGCTTAGGAATATCATTTGCCCTTGTTCGTGTGCTTAACAACCTCAATTGTCCTTCTTCATATTCTTCTTGACCTCTTTTGCCCTTGTTGTTGAGCGTAGCAACATTATTTACATTTGTTCTTGTACTTAACAGCCTCATTTGCCCTAATTTGTGTGCTTACCAAACTCAATTGGCGTTCTTTGTGTGCATAACAACCTCTTTTGCCGTTGATCTTGTGCTTATGAACCTCATTTGCATTGGTTCTTGCGATTAGGAACCTCATTTGCCCTTAGTCGTGTGCTTAACAACCTCAATTGTCCTTCTTCATATTCTTCTTAACCTCTTTTGCCCTTCTTGTTGAGCTTAGCAACATCATTTACACTTGTTCTTGTGCTTAACAGCCTCATTTACCCCTGTTTGTGCGCTTAACAACCTCAATTGGTGTTTTTTGTGTGCATTACAACCTCTTTTGCCCTTGATCTTGTGCTTATGAACCTCATTTCCATTGGTTTTTGCGATTAGGAACCTCATTTGCCCTTGTTCGTGTGCTTAACAACTTCAATTGTCCTTCTTAATATTCTTCTTTACCTCTTTTGCCCTTGTTGTTGAGCTTAGCAACATCATTTACACTTGTTCTTGTGCTTAACAGCCTCATTTATCGTTGTTCTTGCGCTTTGCAACATAATATGCCCTTGTTCTTGTGCTTACGAACCTTATTTGCATGTGTTCTTGTGCTTAACAACCTCATTTGCCGAAGTTTGCGCGCTTAACAACCTCAATTGGCATTGTTCGTGTACTTAACAACTTCGTTTGCCCTTGAACTTGTGCTTATGAACCTCATTTGCATTGGTTCTTGTGCTTAGGAACCTCATTTTCCCTTGTCCGTCCGCTTAACAACCTCAATTGTCGTTGTTCATATGCTTCATAGCCTCGTTTGCCCTTGTTCTTGTGCTTAGCAACAACGTTTACACTAGTTCTTGTGATTAACAACCTCATTTGCCCTTGTTCGTCTGCTTAACAACCTCAATTGTCGTGGTTCATATGCTTCTTAAGCTCTTTTGCCCTTGTTCTTGTGATTAGCAACATCATTTACACTTGTTCTTGTGCTTAACAACCTCATTTGTCGTTGTTCTTGCGTTTTGCAACATAATTTGCCTTTGTGCTTGTGCTTATGAACCTCATTTGCATGATTTCTTCTGCTTAACAACCTCATTTGTCCTAGTTTGTGAGCTTAACAACCTCAATTGGCATTGTTCGTGTGCTTAACAACTTCTTTTATGCTAGATCTTGTGCTTATGAGCCTCGTTTGCATTGTTTCTTGTGCTTAGGAACCTCATTTGCCCTTGTTCGTGTGCTTAAGAACCTCAATTGTCGTTGTTCATATGCTTCTTAGCCTCTTTTGCCCTTGTTCTTGTGCTTAGCAACATCGTTTACAGTTGTTCTAGTGATTAACAACCTCATTTGCCCTTGTTTGTGTGCTTAACAACCTCAATTGGCGTTGTTTGTGTGCATTACAACCTCTTTTGCCCTTGATCTTCTGCTTATGAACCTCATTTGCATTGGTTCTTGCGATTAGGAACCTCATTTGACCTTATTCGTGTGCTTAACAACCTGAATTGTCCTTCTTCATATTCTTCTTAACCTCTTTTGCCTTTGTTGTTGTGCTTAGCAACATCATTTACACTTGTTCTTGTGCTTAACAGCCTCATTTACCCTAATTTGTGTGCTTACCAAACTCAATTGGCGTTCTTTATGTGCATAACAACCTCTTTTGCCCTCGATCTTGTGCTGATGAACCTCATTTGGATCTTATGCTTAGTAATCTCATTTGCCCTTGTTCGTGTGCTTCACAAACTCAATTGTCGTTGTTCATATGCTTCTTAGTCTCTTTTACCCTTGTTCTTGTGCATAGCAACATCGTTTACACTTGTTCTTGTGATTAACAACCTCATTTACCCTTGTTTGTGTGCGTAACAACCTCAATTGGCGTTGTTCGTGTGCTTAACAATCTATTTTGAACATTATCTTGTCTTACGAACCTCATTTGCATTGGTTCTTGTGCTTAGGAACCTAATTTTGCCTTGTTCGTGTGCTTTAACCTCAATTGTCGTGGTTCAGATGCTTCTTAACCTCTTTTGCCCTTGTTCTTGTGCCTAGCAACATCATTTACACTTGATCTTGTGCTTAACAACCTCATTTGTCGTTGTTCTTGCGCTTTGCAACATAATATGCCCTTGTTCTTGTGCTTATGAACCTCATTTGCATGTGTTCTTGTGCTTAACAACCTCATTTGCTCTATTTTGTGAGCTTAACAACCTCAATTGGCATTTTTCGTGTGCTTAGCAACTTCTTTTATGCTTGATCTTGTGCTTCTGAACCTCGTTTGCATTGTTTCTTGTGGTTAGGAACCTCATTTGCCCTTGTTCGTGTGCTTAACAACCTCAATTGTCGTTGTTCATATGCTTCTTAGCCTCTTTTGCCCTTGTTCTTGTGCTTAGCAACATCGTTTACACTTGTTCTAGTGATTAACAACCTCATTTGCCCCTGTTTGTGTGCTTAACAACCTCAATTGACGTTGTTTGTGTGCATTACAATCTCTTTTGCCCTTGATCTTCTGCTTATGAAAAACATTTGCATTGGTTCTTGCGATTAGGAACCTCATTTGCCCTTATTCGTGTGCTTAACAACCTCAATTGTCCTTCTTCATATTCTTCTTAACCTCTTTTGCCCTTGTTGTTGTGCTTAGCAACATCATTTACACTTGTTCTTGTGCTTAACAGTCTCATTTACCCTAATTTGTGTGCTTACCAAACTCAATTGGCGTTCTTTGTGTGCATAACAACCTCTTTTGCCCTTGATATTGTGCTTATGAACCTCATTTGGATCTTATGCTTAGTAATCTCATTTGCCCTTGTTCGTGTGCTTAACAACCTCAATTGTCCTTCTTCATATACTTCTTAACCTCTTTTGTCCTGGTTGTTGAGCGTAGCAACATCATTTACACTAGTTGTTGTACTGAACAGCCTCATTTGCCCTAATTTGTGTGCTTAACAAACTCAATTGGCGTTCTTTGTGTGCATAACAACCTCTTTTGCCCTTGATCTTGTGCTTATGAACCTTATTTGCATTGGTTCTTATGCTTAGGAATCTCATTTGCCCTTGTTCGTGTGCTTCACAACCTCAATTGTCGTTGTTCATATGCTTCTTAGTCTCTTTTACCCTTGTTCTTGTGCTTAGCAACATCGTTTACACTTGTTGTTGTGATTAACAACCTCAATTGGCGTTGTTGTGTGCTTAACAATCTCTTTTGAACTTGATCTTGTCTTACGAACCTCATTTGCATTGGTTCTTGTGCTTAGGAACCTAATTTGGCCTTGTTCGTGTGCTTAACAACCTCAATTGTCGTGGTTCAGATGTTTCTTAACCTCTTTTGCCCTTCTTCTTGTGCCTAGCAACATCATTTACACTTGTTCTTGTGCTTAACAACCTCATTTGTCGTTGTTCTTGCGTTTTGCAACATAATTTGCCCTTGTTCTTGTGCTTATGAACCTCATTTGCATGTGTTCTTGTGCTGAACAACCTCATTTGCCCAAGTTTGTGTGCGTAATAACCTCAATTGGTATTGTTCGTATGCTTAATAATTTCCTTTGCCCTTGATCTTGTGCTTATGAACCTTGTTTGCATTGATCCTTGTGCTTAGGAACCTCATTTGCCTTGTTCATATGCTTAACAACCTCAATTGTGGATTTTCATATGCTTCTTAGCCTCTTTTGCCCTTGTTCTTGTGCTTAGCAACATCCTTTACACTAGTTCTTGTGATTAAGAACCTCATTTGCCCTTGTTCGTGTGCTTAACAACCTCAATTGCCGTGGTTCATATGCTTCTTAACCTCTTTTGCCCTTGTTCTTGTGATTAGCAAAATCATTTACACTTGTTCTTGTGCTCAACAACCTCATTTGTCGTTGTTCTTGCGTTTTGCAACATAATTTGCCATTGTGCTTGTGCTTATGAACCTCATTTGCATGATTTCTTGTGCTTAACAACCTCATTTGTCCTAGTTTGTGAGCTTAACAACCTCAATTGGCATTGTTATTGTGCTTAACAACTTCTTTTGTCCTTGAGCTTGTGCTTATGAACCTCGTTTGCATTGGTTCTTGTGCTTAGGAACCTCTTTTGCCCTTTTTCGTGTGCTTAACAACCTCAATTGTCGTTGTTCATTTGCTTCTTAGCCTCTTTTGCCCTTTTTCTTGTGCTTAGCAACATCATTTACACTAGTTCTTGTGATTAACGACCTCATTTGCCCAAGTTCGTGTGCTTAAGAACCTCAATTGTCGTGGTTCATATGCTTCTTAACCTCTTTTGCCCTTGTTGTTGTGATGAGCAACGTCATTTACACTTGTTCTTGTGCTTAACAACCTCATTTGCCCTTGTTTGTGTGCGTAACAACCTCAATTTGCGTTGTTCGTGTGCTTCAAAATCTCTTTTGAACATGATCTTGTCTTACGAACCTCATTTGCATTGGTTCTTGTGCTTAGGGACCGAATTTGGCCTTGTTCGTGTACTTAACAACCTCAATTGTCGTGGTTTAGATGCTTCTTAACCTCTTTTGCCCTTGTTCTTGTGCCTAGCAACATCATTTACACTTGTTCTTGTGCTTAACAACCTCATTTGTCGTTGTTCTTGCATTTTGCAACATAATTTGCCCTTCTTCTTGTGCTTATGAACCTCATTTGCACGTGTTCTTGTGCTTAACAACCTCATTTGCCCAAGTTTGTGTGCGTAATAACCTCAATTGGCATTGTTCGTATGCTTAACAATTTCTTTTGCCCTTGATCTTGTGCTTATGAACCTTGTTTGCATTGCTCCTTGTGCTTAGGAACCTCATTTGCCTTGTTGATGTGCTTAACAACCTCAATTGTGGTTTTTCATATGCTTCTTAGCCTCTTTTGCCCTTGTTCTTGTGCTTAGCAACATTGTTTACACTAGTTCTTGTGATTAACAACCTCATTTGCCCTTGTTCGTGTGCTTAACAACCTCAATTGCCGTGATTCATATGCTTCTTAACATCTTTTGCCCTTGTTCTTGTGATTAGCAACATCATTTACACTTGTTCTTGTGCTCCACAACCTCATTTGTCGTTGTTCTTGCGTTTTGCAACATAATTTGCCCTTGTGCTTGTGCTTATGAACCTCATTTGCATGATTTCTTGTGCTTAACAACCTAATTTGCCCTAGTTTGTGAGCTTAACAACCTCAATTGGCATTGTTATTGTGCTTAACAACTTCTTTTGTCCTTGATCTTGTGCTTATGAACCTCGTTTGCATTGTTTCTTGTGCTTAGGAACCTCATTTGCCCTTGTTCGTGTGCTTAACAACCTCAATTGTCGTTGTTCATATGCTTCTTAGCCTCTTTTTCCCTTGTTCTTGCGCTTAGCAACATCGTTTACAGTTGTTCTAGTGATTAACAACCTCATTTGCCCCTGTTTGTGTGCTTAACAATCTCAATTGGCGTTGTTTGTGTGCATTACAACCTCTTTTGCGCTTGATCTTCTGCTTATGAACCTCATTTGCATTGGTTCTTGCGATTAGGAACCTCATTTGCCATTATTCGTGTGCTTAAGAACCTCAATTGTCCTTCTTCATATTTTTCTTAACCTCTTTTGCCCTTGTTGTTGAGCTTGGCAACATCATTTACACTTGCTCTTGTGCTTAACAGCCTCATTTGTCCTAATTTGTGTGCTTACCAACCTCAATTGGCATTCTTTGTGTGCATAACAACCTCTTTTGCCCTTGATCTTGTGCTTATGAACCTCATTTGCATTGGTTCTTGCGATTAGGAACCTCATTTGCCGTTATTCGTGTGCTTAACAACCTCAATTGTCCTTCTTCATATTCTTCTTAACCTCTTTTGCCCTTGTTGTTGAGTTTGGCAACATCATTTACACTTGCTCTTGTGCTTAACAGCCTCATTTGCCCTAATTTGTGTGCTTACCAACCTCAATTGGCGTTCTTTGTGTGCATAACAACCTCTTTTGCCCTTGCTCTTGTGCTTATGAACCTCATTTGCATTGGTTCTTATGATTAGGAATCTCTTTTGCCCTTGTTCGTGTGCTTAACAACCTCAATTGTCCTTCTTCATATACTTCTTAACCTCTTTTGCCCTTGTTGTTGAGCGTAGCAACATCATTTACACTAGTTCTTATGCTGAACAGCCTCATTTTGCCCTAATTTGTGCCCTTACCAAACTCAATTGGCGTTCTTTGTGTGCATAACAACCTCTTTTGCCCTTGATCTTGTGCTTATGAACCTCATTTGCATTGGTTCTTATGCTTAGGAATCTCATTTGCCCTTGTTCGTGTGCTTCACAACCTCAATTGTCGTTGTTCATATGCTTCTTAGTCTCTTTTGCCCTTGTTCTTGTGATTAGCAACATCGTTTACACTTGTTCTAGTGATTAACAACCTCATTTGCCCCAGTTTGTGTGCTTAACAACCTCAATTGGCGTTGTTCGTATGCTTAACAACTTTCTTTGTCCTTGATCTTGTGCTTATGCACCTCGTTTGCATTGGTTCTTGTACTTAGGAACCTCATTTGCCCTTGTTCGTGTGCTTAACAACCTCAATTGTCGTTGTTCATATATATGCTTCTTAGCCTCTTTTGCCCTTCTTCTTGTGCTTAGCAACATCGTTTACACTAGTTCTTGTGATTAACAACCTCATTTGCCCTTGGTCGTCTGCTTAACAACCTCAATTGTCATGGTTCATATGCTTGTTAACTTCTTTTGCCCTTGTTCTTGTGATTAGCAACATCATTTACACTTTTACTTGTGCTTAACAACCTCATTTGTCGTTGTTCTGGCGTTTTGCAACATAATTTGCCCTGGTGCTTGTGCTTATGAACCTCATTTGCATGATTTCTTGTGCTTAACAACCTCATTTGCCCTAGTTTGTGAACTTAACAACCTCAATTGGCATTGTTTGTGTGCTTAACAACTTCTTTTGTCCTTGATCTTGTGCGTATGAACCTTGTTTGCATTGGTTCTTGTGCTTAGGAACCTCATTTTCCCTTGTTCGTGTGCTTAACAACCTCAATTGTCGTTGTTCAT
Source organism: Carex cristatella (assembly GCA_024447775.1). Lineage (NCBI taxonomy): Eukaryota > Viridiplantae > Streptophyta > Magnoliopsida > Poales > Cyperaceae > Carex > Carex cristatella. The sequence continues at coordinate 1,545,773 of JAJHPF010000010.1, forward strand.
ATGCTTCTTAGCCTCTTTTGCCCTTGTTCTTGTGCTTAGCAACATCGTTTACACTTGTTCTTGTGCTTAACATCCTCATTTGCCCTAATTTGTGTGCTTACCAACCTCAATTGGCGTTCTTTGTGTGCATAACAACCTCTTTTGCCCTTGATCTTGTGTTTATGAACGTCATTTTCTTTGGTTCTTATGCTTAGGAATCCCATTTGCCCTTGTTCGTGTGCTTAACAACCTCAATTGTCGTTGTTCATATGCTTCTTAGTCTCTTTTACCCTTGTTCTTGTGGTTAGCAAAATCGTTTACACTTGTTCTTGTGATTAACAACCACATTTGCTCTTGTTTGTGTGTGTAACAACCTCAATTGGCGTTATTCGTGTGCTTAACATTCTCTTTTGAACATGATCTTGTCTTATGATCCTCATTTGCATTGGTTCTTGTACTTAGGAACCTCATTTGCCGTTCTACGTGTGCTTAACAATGTCAATTGTCGTGGTTCAGATGCTTCTCAACCTCTTTTGCCCTTGTTCTTGTGCTTAACAACATCATTTACACTAGTTCTCGTGATTAACAACCTAATTTGCCCATGTTCGTGTGCTAAACAACCTCAATTGCGGTGGTTCATATGCTTCTTAACCTCTTTTGCCCTTGTTCTTGTGATTAGCAACATCATTTACACTTGTTCTTGTGCTTAACAACCTCATTTGCCGTTGTTTTTGCGTTTTGCAATTGTTCGTGTGCTTAACAACCTCTTTTGTCCTTGATCTTGTGCTTATGAACCTCGTTTGCATTGGTTCTTGTGCTTAGGAATCTCATTTGCCCTTGTTCGTGTGCTTAACAACCTCAATTGTCATTGTTCATACGTTTCTTAGCCTCTTTTGCCCTTGTTCTTGTGCTTAGCTACATCATTTACACTAGTTCTTGTGATTAACATCCTCATTTGTCCCTGTTTGTGTGCTTAACAACCTCAATTGCCGTCGTTTGTGTGCATTACAACCTCTTTTGCCCTGGATTTTGTGCTAATGAAGCTCATTTCCTTTGGTTCTTCCAATTAGGAACCTCATTTGCCCTTGTTCGTGTGCTTAACAACCTCAATTGTCCTTCTTCATATTCTTCTTAACCTCTTTTGCCCTTGTTGTTGAGCTTGGCAACATCATTTGCACTTGTTCTTGTGCTTAACAACCTCATTTGCCCTAATTTGTGTGCTTACCAACCTCAATTGGCGTTCTTTGTGTGCATAACAACCTCTTTTGCCCTTGATCTTGTGTTTATGAACCTCATTTTCTTTGGTTCTTATGCTTAGGAATCCCATTTGCCCTTGTTCGTGTGCTTAACAACCTCAATTGTCGTTGTTCATATGCTTATTATTCTCGTTTACCCTTGTTCTTGTGCTTAGCAACATCGTTTACACCTGTTCTGGTGATTAAGAACCTCATTTGCCCTTGTTTGTGTGCGTAACAACCTCAATTGGCGTTGTTCGTGTGCTTAACAATCTCTTTTGAACATGATCTTGTCTTATGAACCTCATTTGCATTGGTTCTTGTGCTTAAGAACCTCATTTGACCTTGTTCGTGTGCTTAAGAACCACAATTGTCGTGGTTCAGATGCTTCTTAACCTCCTTTTCCCTTGTTCTTGTGCTTAGCAACATCGTTTACAGTAGTTCTTGTGATTAACATCCTCATTTGCCCTTGTTCGTCTTAACAACCTTAATTGCCGTGGTTCATATGCTTCTTAACCTCTTTTGCCCTTGTTATTGTTATTAGCAACATCATTTACACTTGTTCTTGTGTTTAACAACCTCATTTGTCGTCGTTCTTGCGTTTTGCAACATAATTTGCCCTTGTGCTTGTGTTTATGAACCTCATTTGCATGATTTCTTGTGCTTAACAACCTCATTTGCCCTAGTTTGTGAGCTTAACAACCTCAATTGGCATTGTTCGTGTGCTTAACAACTTCTTTTGTCCTTGATCTTGTGCGTATGAACCTCGTTTGCATTGGTTCTTGTGCTTAGGAATCTCATTTGCCCTTGTTCGTGTGCTTAACAACCTCAATTGTCGTTGTTCATACATTTCTTAGCCTCTTTTGCCCTTGTTCTTGCGCTTAGCAACATCATTTACACTAGTTCTTGTGATTAACAACCTCATTTGTCCCTGTTTGTGTGCTTAACAACCTCAATTGCCGTTGTTTGTGTGCATTACAACCTCTTTTGCCCTTGATTTTGTGCTTATGAACCTCATTTGCATTGGTTCTTGCGATTAGGAACCTCATTTTCCCTTGTTCGTGGGCTTAACAACCTCAATTGTCCTTCTTCATATTCTTCTTAACCTCTTTTGCCCTTCTTGTTGAGCTTAGCAACATCATTTACACTTGTTCTTGTGCTTAACAGCCTCATTTGTCCTAATTTGTGTGCTTACCAACCTCAATTGGCGTTCTTTGTGTGCATAACAACCTCTTTTGCCCTTGATCTTGTGCTTATGAACCTCATTTGCAATGGTTCTTATGCTTACGAATCTCATTTTCGCTTGTTCGTGTGCTTAACAACCTCAATTGTCGTTGTTCATATGCTTCTGAGTCTCTTTTACCATTGTTCTTGTGCTTAGCAACATCGTTTACACTTGTTCTTGTGATTAACAACCACATTTGCCCTTGTTTTTGTGTGTAACAACCTCAATTGGCGTTGTTCGTGTGGTTAACATTCTCTTTTGAACTTGATCTTGTCTTATGAACCTCATTTGCATTGGTTCTTGTCCTTAGGAACCTCATTTGCCCTTGTTTGTGTGCTTAACAATCGCAATTGTCGTGGTTCAGATGCTTCTCAACCTCTTTTGCCCTTGTTCTTGTGCATAGCAACATCATTTACACTAGTTCTCGTGATTAACAACCTAATTTACCCATGTTCGTGTGCTTAACAACCTCAATTGCGATGGTTCATATGCTTCTTAACCTTTTTTGCCCTTGTTCTTGTGATTAGCAACATCATTTACACTTGTTCTTGTGCTTAACAACCTCATTTGCCGTTGTTTTTGCGTTTTGCAACTTAATTTGCCATGATTTCTTGTGCCATAATTTGCGTTTTGCCATAATTTGCCCTTGTGCTTGTGCTTATGAACCTCATTTCCATGATTTCTTGTGCTTAACAACATCAGTTGCCCTACTTTGTGGGCTTAACAACCTCAATTGGCATTGTTCGTGTGCTTAACAACTTCTTTTGTCCTTGATCATGTGCTTATGAACCTCGTTTGCATTGGTTCTTGTGCTTAGGAACCTCATTTGCCGTTGTTCGTGTGCTTAACAACCTCAATTGTCCTTCTTCATATTCTTCTTAACCTCTTTTGCCCTTGTTGTTGAGCTTAGCAACATCATTTACACTTGCTCTTGTGCTTAACAGCCTCATTTGCCCTAATTTGTGCGCTTACCAACCTCAATTGGCGTTCTTTGTGTGCATAACAACCTCTTTTGCCCTTGATCTTGTGCTTATGAACCTCATTTGCATTGGTTCTTGTACTTAGGAATCTCATTTGCCCTTGTTCGTGTGCCTAACAACCTCAATTGTCCTTCTTCATATACTTCTCAACCTCTTTTGCCCTTGTTGTAGAGCGTAGCAACATCATTGACACTAGTTCTTGTGTTGAACAGCCCCATTTGCCCTTGTTTGTGTGCGTAACAACCTCAATTGGCGTTGTTCGTGTGCTTAACAATCTCTATTGAACATGATCTTGTCTTATGAACCTCATTTGCATTGGTTCTTGTACTTACGAACCTCATTTGCCCCTGTTTGTGTGCTTAACAACCTCAATTGCCGTGGTTCATATGCTTCTTAACCTCTTTTGCCCTTGTTCCTGTTATTAGCAACATCATTTACACTTCTACATGTGCATAACAACCTCATTTGTCGTTGTTCTTGCGTTTTGCAACATAATTTGCCCTTGTGCTTGTGCTTATGAACCTAATTTGCATGATTTCTTGTGCTTAACAACCTCAGTTGCCCAAGTTTGTGAGCTTAACAACCTTAATTGGCATTGTTCGTGTGCTTAATAACTTCTTTTGTCCTTGATATTGTGCTTATGAACCTTGTTTGCATTGGTTCTTGTGCTTAGGAACCTCATTTGACATTGTTCGTGTGCTTAACAACCTCAATTGTCGTTGTTCCTATGCTTCTTAGCCTCTTTTGCCCTTATTTTTGTGCTTAGCAACATCGTTTACACTAGTTCTTGTGATTAACAACCTCATTTGCCCCTGTTTGTGTGCTTAACAACCTCAATTGGCGTTGTTTGTGTGCATTACAACCTCTTTTGCCCTGGATCTTGTGCTTATGAACCTCATTTCCATTGGTTCTTGCGATTAGGAACGATTAGGAACCTCATATGCCCTTATTCGTGTGCTTAACAACCTCAATTGTTCTTCTTCATATTCTTCTTAACCTCTTTTACCCTTGTTGTTGAGCTTAGCAACATCATTTACACTAGTTCTTGTGCTGAACAGCCCTATTTGCCCTTGTTTGTGTGCGTAACAACCTCAATTGGCGTTGTTCGTGTGCTTAACAATCTCTATTGAACATGATCTTGTCTTATGAACCTCATTTGCATTGGTTCTTGTACTTACGAACCTCATTTGCCCTTGTTCGTGTGCTTAACAATCTCAATTGTCGTGGTTCATATGTTTCTTAACCTCTTTTGCCCTTGTTCTTGTGCTTAGCAACATCATTTACACTAGTTCTCGTGATTAACAACCTCATTTGCCCATGTTCGTGTGCTTAACAACCTCAATTGCCGTGGTTCATATACTTCTTAACCTCTTTTGTCCTTGTTCTTGTGATTAGCAACATCATTTACACTTGTTCTTGTGCTTAACAACCTCACTTGTTCTTGTACTTACGAACCTCATTTGCCCCTGTTTGTGTGCTTAACAACCTCAATTGCCGTGGTTCATATGCTTCTTAACCTCTTTTGCCCTTGTTCCTGTTATTAGCAACATCATTTACACTTCTACATGTGCATAACAACCTCATTTGTCGTTGTTCTTGCGTTTTGCAACATAATTTGCCCTTGTGCTTGTGCTTATGAACCTAATTTGCATGATTTCTTGTGCTTAACAACCTCAGTTGCCCAAGTTTGTGAGCTTAACAACCTTAATTGGCATTGTTCGTGTGCTTAATAACTTCTTTTGTCCTTGATATTGTGCTTATGAACCTTGTTTGCATTGGTTCTTGTGCTTAGGAACCTCATTTGGCATTGTTCGTGTGCTTAACAACCTCAATTGTCGTTGTTCCTATGCTTCTTAGCCTCTTTTGCCCTTACTCTTGTGCTTAACAACATCCTTTCCACTAGTTCTTGTGATTAACAACCTCATTTGCCCATGTTCGTGTTCTTAACAACCTCAATTGTCGTGGTTCATATGCTTGTTAACCTCTTTTGCCCTTGTTCTTGTGATTAGCACCATCATTTACAGTTTTTCTTGTGCTTAACAACCTCATTTGTCGTTGATCTTGCGTTTTGCAACATAATTTGTGCTTGTGCTTGTGAACCTCATTTGCATGATTTCTTGTGCTTAACAACCTCATTTGCCCGAGTTTGTGAGTTAACAACCTCAATTGGCATTGTTCGTGTGCTTAACAACTTCTTTTGTCCTTGATCTTGTGCTTATGAACCTCGTTTGCATTGGTTCTTGTGCTTCGGAACCTCATTTGCCCTTGTTCGTGTGCTTAACAATCTCAATTGTCGTTGTTCATATTCTTCTTAGCCTCTTTTGCCCTTGTTCTTGTACTTAGCAACATCGTTTATACTAGTTCTTGTGATTAACAACCTCATTTGTCCCTGTTTATGTGCTTAACAACCTCAATTGGCGTTGTTTGTGTGCATTACAACCTCTTTTGCCCGGGATCTTGTGCTTAGCAACATCGTTTACACTTGTTCTAGTGATTAACAACCTCATTTGCCCCTGTTTGTGTGCTTAACAACCTCAATTGCCATGGTTCATATGCTTCTTAACCTCTTTTGCCCTTGTTCTTGTTCTTAGCAACATCAGTTACACTTGTAGTTGTGCTTAACAACCTCATTTGTCGTTGTTCTTGCGTTTTGCAACCTAATTTGCCCTTGTGCTTGTGCTTATGAAACTCATTTGCATGATTTCTCGTGCTTAACAACCTCAGTTGCCATAGTTTGTCAGCTTAACAACCTCAATTGGCATTGTTCGTGTGCTTAACAACTTCTTTTGTCCTTGATCTTGTGCTTATGAACCTCGTTTGCATTGGTTCTTGTGCTTAGGAATCTAATTTGGCCTTGTTCGTGTGCTTAAGAACCTCAATTGTCCTTGTTCATATGCTTCATAGCCTCTCTTGCCCTTGTTCTTGTGCTTAGAAACATCGTTTACACAAGTTCTTGTGATTAACAACCTCATTTGCCCTTATTTGTGTGCGTAACAACCTCAATTGGCGTTGTTCGTGTGCTTAAAAATCTCTTTTGAACCTGATCTTGTCTTATGAACCTCATTTGCATTGGTTCTTGTACTTAGGAACCTCATTTGCCCTTGTTCGTGTCCTTAACAATCTCAATTGTCGTGGTTCAGATGCTTCTTAACATCTTTTGCCCTTGTTCTTGTGCTTAGCAACATCATTTACACTAGTTCTCGTGATTAACAACCTCATTTGCCCTTGTTCGTGTGCTTAACAATCTCAATTGTCGTGGTTCATATGTTTATTAACCTCTTTTGCCCTTGTTCTTGTGCTTAGCAACATCATTTACACTAGTTCTCGTGATTAACAACCTCATTTGCCCATGTTCGTGTGCTTAACAACCTCAATTGCCGTGGTTCATATTCTTCTTAACCTCTTTTGCCCTTGTTCTTCTGATTAGCAACATCATTTACACTTGTTCTTGTGCTTAACAACCTCATTTACAGTTGTTCTTGCATTTTGCAACTTAATTTGCCCTTGTGCTTGTGCTTATCAACCCCATTTCCATGATTTCTTGTGCTTAACAACCTCTTTTGCCCTAGTTTGTGAGCTTAACAACGTCAATTGGCATTTTTCGTGTGCTTAACAACTTCTTTTGTCCTTGATCTTGTGCTTATTAACCTCGTTTGCATTGGTTCTTGTGCTTAGGAACCTCATTTGCCCTTGTTCGTGTGCTTAACAACCTCAATTGTCGTTGTTCATATGCTTCTTAGCGTCTTTTGCCCTTGTTCTTGTACTTAGCAACATCTTTTACACTTGTTCTTGTGATTAACAACCTCATTTGTCCCTGTTTGTGTGCTTAATAACCTCAATTGGCGTTGTTTGTATGCATTACAACCTCTTTTGCCCTGGATCTTGTGCTTAGCAACATCGTTTACACTTGTTCTAGTCATTAACAACCTCATTTGCCCCTGTTTGTGTGCTTAACAACCTCAATTGCCGTGGTTCATATGCTTCTTAACCTCTTTTGCCCTTCTTCTTGTTATTAGCAACATCATTTACACTTGTACTTGTGCTTAACAACCTCATTTGTCGTTGTTCTTGCGTTTTGCAACATAATTTGCCCTTGTGCTTGTGCTTATGAACCTCATTTGCATGATTTCTTGTGCTTAACAACCTCTTTTGCCCTAGTTTGTGAGCTTACCAACCTCAATTGGCATTGTTCGTGTGCTTAACAACCTCTTTTGTCCTTGATCTTGTGCTTATGAACCTCGTTTGCATTGGTTCTTGTGCTTAGGAATCTCATTTGCCCTTGTTCGTGTGCTTAACAACTTCAATTGTCGTTGTTCATATGCTTCTTAGCCTCTATTGCCCATGTTCTTCTGCTTAGCAACATCATTTACACTTGTTCTTGTGCTTAACAACCTCATTTGTCCCTGTTTGTGTGCTTAACAACCTCAATTGCCGTCGTTTGTGTGCATTACAACCTCTTTTGTCCTGGATCTTGTGCTTATGAAGCTCATTTCCATTGGTTCTTGCGATTAGGAACCTCATTTGCCCTTGTTCGTGTGCTTAACAACCTCAATTGTCCTTCTTCGTATTTTTCTTAACCTCTTTTGCCCTTGTTGTTGAGCTTAGCAACATCATTTGCACTTGTTCTTGTGCTTAACAGCCTCATTTGCCCTAATTTGTGTGCTTACCAACCTCAATCGGCGTTCTTTGTGTGCATAACAACCTATTTTGCCCTTGATCTTGTGCTTATGAACCTCATTTGCATTGTTTCTTATGCTTAGGAATCCCATTTGCCCTTGTTCGTGTGCTTAACATCCTCAATTGTCGGTGTTCATATGCTTCTTAGCCTCTTTTACCCTTGTTCTTGTGCTTATGAACCTCATTTGCACGTGTTCTTGTGCTTAACAACCTCATTTGCCCAAGTTTGTGTGCGTAATAACCTCAATTGGCATTGTTCGTATGCTTAACAATTTCTTTTGCCCTTGATCTTGAGCTTATGAACCTTGTTTGCATTGCTCCTTGTGCTTAGGAACCTCATTTGCCTTGTTGATGTGCTTAACAACCTCAATTGTGGTTTTTCATATGCTTCTTAGCCTCTTTTGCCCTTGTTCTTGTGCTTAGCAACATTGTTTACACTAGTTCTTGTGATTAACAACATCATTTGCCCTTGTTCGTCTGCTTAACAACCTCAATTGCCGTGGTTCATATGCTTCTTAACCTTTTTTGCCCATATTATTGTTATTAGCAACATCATTTACACTTGTACTTGTGCTTAACAACCTCATTTGTCGTTGTTCTTGCGTTTTGCAACATAATTTGCCGTTGTGCTTGTGCTTATGAACCTCATTTGCATGATTTCTTATGCTTAACAACCTCTTTTGCCCTAGTTTGTGAGCTTAACAACCTCAATTGGCATTGTTCGTGTGCTTAACAACTTCTTTTGTCCTTGATCTTGTGCTTATGAACGTCGTTTGCATTGGTTCTTGTGCTTAGGAATCTCATTTGCCCTTGTTCGTGTGGTTAACAACCTCAATTGTCGTTGTTCATATGCTTCTTAGCCTCTTTTGCCCTTGTTCTTATGCTTAGCAACATCATTTACACTAGTTCTTGTGATTAACAACCTCATTTGTCCCTGTTTATGTGCTTAACAACCTCAATTGCCGTTGTTTGTGTGCATTACAACCTCTTTTGCCCTGGATCTTGTGCTTATGAAGCTCATTTCCATTGGTTCTTGCGATTAGGAACCTCATTTGCCCTTGTTCGTGTGCTTAACAACCTCAATTGTCCTTCTTCATATTCTTCTTAACCTTTTTTGCCCTTGTTGTTGAGCTTAGCAACATCATTTGCACTTGTTCTTGTGCTTAACAGCCTCATTTGCCCTAATTTGTGTGCTTACCAACCTCAATTGGCGTTCTTTGTGTGCATAACAACCTCTTTTGCCCTTGATCTTGTGTTTATGAACCTCATTTGCTTTGGTTCTTATGCTTAGGAATCCCATTTGCCCTTGTTCGTGTGCTTAACAACCTCAATTGTCGTTGTTCATATGCTTATTATTCTCGTTTACCCTTGTTCTTGTGCTTAGCAACATTGTTTACACCTGTTCTGGTGATTAAGAACCTCATTTGCCATTGTTTGTGTGCGTAACAACCTCAATTGGCGTTGTTCGTGTGCTTAACAATCTCTTTTGAACATGATCTTGTCTTATGAACCTCATTTGCATTGGTTCTTGTGCTTAAGAACCTCATTTGCCCTTGTTCGTGTGCTTAACAACCACAATTGTCGTGGTTTAGATGCTTCTTAACCTCTTTTCCCTTGTTCTTGTGCTTAGCAACATCGTTTACACTAGTTCTTGTGATTAACAACCTCATTTGCCCTTGTTTGTCTGCTTAAGAACCTCAATTGCCATGGTTCATATGCTTCTTAACCTCTTTTGCCCTTGTTATTGTTATTAGCAACATCATTTACACTTGTTCTTGTGTTTAACAACTTTATTTGTCGTTGTTCTTGCGTTTTGCAACATAATTTGCCCTTGTGCTTGTGCTTATGAACCTCATTTGCATGATTTCTTGTGCTTAACAACCTCATTCGCCCTAGTTTGTGAGCTTAACAACCTCAATTGACATTGTTATTGTGCTTAACAACTTCTTTTGTCCTTGATCTTGTGCTTATGAACCTCGTTTGCATTGGTTCTTGTGCTTAGAAACCTCATTTGCCCTTGTTCGTGTGCTTAAAAACCTCAATTGTCATTGTTCATATGCTTCTTAGCCTCTTTTGCCCTTGTTCTTGTGCTTAGCTCCGATGGGCATCGGACACCCCCCTCTCTCCTAAGTAAGGAATTTAGGATGAGAGTGCTTGAGAGTATTAGAAGGATATCCCTCTTCTCTTCTTGTCGTAATCATGTCATTTAAAGGCTAAGTTCTTGATTTTTAGAGCTAGGTTGTAAATCTTGTTACTCATGAAGTTTTAATATAAGTTTACTTGGTATTTGAAATTGTTTTTCCTCACTTGATTGATTTTGCGCTTTATGTTCATTTTTACTTGATTTTGTTTGATAGATCTAGTCCGCCATGGTATTGACTAATGGAGTTAGTGTCCTCGAGTAAATGTTGCTCCATAATATTGTTCATATAATGGTTGATTTAATCAACATATTTTTTGAGTTTGACATTACTTTATAGTATCTAGAATAAGATTCCGAGATTGTGAAAATACCATTTCGTAATAAGTAATAAACTCTAGATTTTCCTAATATTTTTATACAACAAGGAACATTATTTACAGATAAATTTAGTATGAGGATTAAATATTGATTGTGTTTCACAGATCAATCGATTGTGAATCAGTTTAATCTCACAGATACATATTAGTGGAATATGGCATTGGAATGACCTTATGTACTTTAATAGGATTATGTGTTTGGTGTCATTATATGTTCACATAGTGTAAATATCTTATGTCAGAGCTATTCAGTTTTCTTATATAAGAAATTCATCTTGTGGTATTATCTAACGTTGTTTGCAAAGAATAGTTATAATGGCAATTACTCAAAGTTACATTCCTCATATATAGAGAAGTTCACGAATATCAAGATGGTAATTATTCCTCATATCTAAAGGCCCATTGATGAAGCAAGACTGTAACACATGCAAGTACTTTGGTACAACCCTAACCTCTTAAGAGCATCGTCTATCCGACTGTTGTAAGCAATATTGATCTGATGTGAATTTATCTTCAACGAAGAAGTACGCTTCAAAAAAAATTTAAAACGTTATAAACACTTGAAATACTTCATATAATATTTATTTGAAACAAATAATTAATAAATTTAACCAAAATTATCATATCATGAACTGGTCATGCTATGTGGTTCTCTGGTGCAAATTTCAACGACTCCTGATAATTCGAATTATCCATTGACCCTGTTAGAAAATTCAACTATATGTAAGTCAACCCTAAATTAGCCCTAAAAGAACATTTACTACAACATACTTAGACCAAAATCTGTCGACAAATTCAAAATTTCAACTATACCATTGAAATTATACACAATAATTATTAAACTACATATTATTAAAATTTTAGATTTTAACCATACACAAATTTATACTAAATTATACTAAACAACCATAAACTTCACTTTTATATAATTTTACACAAATTATACTACATATTACTTAAAATATATTATACTACATAATACTAAATTAAACAAATTAATACTACATATACACTAAATTACACTAAATTAATACCAAATGCTAATCAACACTAAATTACACAAAAACAAACTAAATATACCAAACAAACTCAAATAAATTAGTTATTCATTTTAATTCGGCTATAATAAAAAATTATAAAAAAATTGATATTTTTATCTTGTTAAAATCGTAGATCTAAGAGTTTTCAACTCTCTCAGACGATCTAGGAATTTTGAAACAATTAGATGGAAACAATGGTTGAGTATTTTGAGAGGATAAAAGAAAACAATAATAAAAAGAAGGGACTTCACAATTTGAAAGGAAGAGACGAGAAAGGAGGAAGGAGATGGGAAGAGAGAAAGAAGCACTGTGTGCAAATTTTTGAAACCACGCGTCCACTGATTCATTGGATTAGTGGAGGTATATGTTGAGATTTTCTGTGGCGATACTATAAACGAATTATTAAGTGGAGTCAATTTTTATAACTTCAACTAAGACAGTGCTTGCTTCGTTAAAAAAATTAAAAACATTTCTATTTAAAAAAAATCCGCCCAGCAGGTAGGACAAAACCTTGATTGGAGATGATCGATTTCTTCTCTTGTCGAGAGCTAAAATTAGTCCCACAATTCGAATCAAACTATATAATGAGGCATTTATATACTAAGGAACCCCGCTTTGATTCACTTCCCACATGGAAAAGGAAAAGCAAAATCAACTTTTTGAAAGCAAAACCAGATTCCTCGTGTTGCTGCTCAGATAATCTCGAAAATTTAGGAGTTATTCATTGGTTGAAGCTATTAATTCACAAAATTTTATCCGAATTCATATCCGACACTATTTCTCTATATTGGATAAGTATTTAAATCCGGATCAAAAAATTATCCGATCTATTTAATTTGAATTCGGATCTGATTATCTGAATCTGCTTCCAGCCCTACTCTCATTTGTAGCAATAATGAAATCAATTCTAAAAATTATAAGTGAAAATTAGATAAGTATTTGAATCCGGATTCAAAAATTATCCGATCTATTTAATTTTGAATTCGGATATGATTTGGATTCAGATCAAATTATCCGAATCTATTTTCAACCCTACTCTCATTTGTAGCAATAATGAAATCAATTCTTAAAAATTATAAGTGAAGGTTGATTAAAAATTACAAGTGAAGGCTGAGATTAAGTTCTTTGTTGCGGTTAGCTAGGTTTTTACAACAAAGTTGCAATATATAATGTTTGTTTTCAGAAATTGAATATTCACCCACTATAATTAATTATTACATGTGCCAACAAATATAGTTATGGTTAGTGACATAATTATCCACAATAAAATAAATTCTGATGGAGACTAATTTCTCATGAAGTTTTATACGCAATAGTTACATGTACTTGCATGTATATATGGACGACAATAAAACAAAAGATGAAACTGAGAAAGTGTTTGAGTGTGAATTACCAAAAAAGATCATAGACAATAACACAAAACCATTTCACATACATATATATAAAAAAACACCGATACAAAACACCAATAAAAATAAAACGTACAATGACTAACTATATATATTTGCCACCTCTACTTGTTTAAGTTGGCTATCAACTTTTATAAATCCAAGCATAAATTTCATTCGCTGGTTTCAAATTTGCGTGACCATATGGACTATTAGGTGGAATTCTTTTATCATTATATAGTACCCAAAATAACCAAAGGAAACACAAAATACAAATAGTGCAACCCAAGACTAAGAGAACCCGCCGAAAAACACGAACATATCTCTTACTAGACCCTTCCCAAACTGCCTCCTCTATCATGTACCCTTTATGTGAGTTCACTAGCACATAGACATTCTCTCCATCTCCTATTGCTACTGCCACAACTATTTTGCCGTCCTTCATCTTCATCTTGTCATGGATAGCAATCCCTTGTATCCAACTATTGTCATCACTTTTTATTAAAAGAAGACTCTGATTTGTAGCAATAGCCATTGATTTCTCAATTTGCAGCGCAATGGCATGGCCGGATAGCGCCAGCGGTATTGAGCTATCTCTAGATAATACCTCTTTCACAGTACCATCAATCGTATCAACTTTGAAGATCTTCCCAGTTGTTGTCTGTAAGGGCAGAATTTGGATTTTGTTTGTTGAGAATTTTTCTTGTTGTAGATAAGAAAGAAAAAATAATAGTGCTCGATCCATTGCATCAATTTTTCAAGAAAAAATAAATCATTGCAATCAATTTTATCCAAGGTTCTAAATAGCGCGCTATAGCAGTTTTGGACCATAAAAGCTATGGCGTTATTGATGATATTGCGTGCCATATTTCCCTATAGCGGCGCTATATGGCAATAGCGTCGTTTTTTTAGTTGCTCCACTATAACACGATAAACGCTATTTAAACATTTGATTTTATCCATCCAATTAGATAGATGGAAATCGTGTTTCTTTTCTGTATATGATAACTTTTCTGGCAATCAAATTTTGCATGAACTCAATTTTTACAAAATTATCTAAGAAAGTCGATAGCATGGGTGTGATGTGTGATTAGCCAATAACTTAACAAATCCTTAAAATTAAAGAACTGATATATGAGGGAAAAAAATTAGAGAGAAACATAAATTAAAATTAATATAAGAGATAGATTTAGGTAAATGAAAGAGATCACCAACCCCTTGATGCATCCTATTGGATCGGTAAATTTAAATTTTGACAAGCATTAGAGACAAATCCTATAGTATATTCCATACCTGTAGAACAAGGATGTATCCATCACGGAGATACGCAATCCCACTGAGTCCTTTATCATGGGAAATTTTAAATTCTGAAATTAATTTCTTGCTAACTCCATGGGGCCCCACCTTTAACACAACCCCTCTCCTGGCACTGCTAACAAACACCTCCCCACTCTCCAAATCCACCACAACCCCACCAGGAGCACCATCCAACTCCGGCAAAGGCACAGCATAAATTCTCATGTATGATTTCAAATCATAAGTATAGACATATGAAGGATTTGAGAAGGCAACAATCAGCCGGAGACGTATATGATCAATAGCGAGAGCAGTGACTGAGACACCGCTACTATTGGAAGAAAATTCAGAAAGGAGGCACTTGACCGTGCCTTTGTCAGAGATGGCATAAACAGTGGGGTCCATGGCAGATCCGACAACAAAGTGTCGCATGGTCGAATCCCATACTAGACTTGAAAATTGAAAGGTGGAGGAATTGATGCTGATAACATGACACGTCGAGCGTGGAGTAGTGCCTAGGACCAGAAGCAAGGCGAGAGAAAAGAGCAACAAAGAACACATTGAGGCAGTTTCAGTTTTGGTGCGAGTCTTTGTTTGGAAGATTTTGCTATCGATACTTTTCTAGGTATATTTATATGAATCTTATTTATTATTAAATAACACTTAATTTGATCTTTCCAAACTAAAAATACATCATGTTTTTCTGCTTGGCTAAAATTATCAGTATACGTTCCAAGTTTTTCTTCGCTCCTATTTAGATTGTAAGGTATATAGGATTTAATATATATGTTACCTTTTAGAAAACAGCTCAGATTAGATATTATTGCTATTTTTTAAAAATATTTGATTAAATATAGGGAAAAAAAATAGTTGCTTTAGAGAATGAGTAAACCGGAGACTATATATAAAGACACAAATTAGACAATGTCTATTTTTATTGGGTTGCAGACGGCCGGGGAGATAAGAGGGTACTATGTGATATCTATATTGAATTTATATTATTGTATATATAATTTCAAAAGGGTCTTTATTGTAAAGATTATTTATAGCGCTTAAATATAGCTCCGAATTTTCAATTATCCGTCTAATTATTGTGCACCTATATCCAATGCTACAGATCAAAATCTGAAAAGTAATATTTAAAGGCCACAAAAAAAAAAATTAGTTAGAGAAGCTCATAACTTGTAAATCTTTTGTTAGAAAGGCCAAATTAGTTAGAAAGGCCAAATTAATTAAGGAAATAGACAAGGTGAGGCGCAGGTTTTTATGGCATGGTGCAGGAGAGCAACAAAGAGGGTATCACCTAGTGAACTGGGAGGTGATCTGTCAACCAAAAGACATTGGAGGATGGGGAATTATCGACTTAAGAATCTTTAATCAAATGTTGCTCCTTAAGTGGTATTGGTGGTGGTATGCATCAGCTCATCGGCTGTGGAAGCCATTAATGAGGCAAACGGCAGCTGTTCACGAGGGCCGGCCATTGGCAACAGTTTTCATGGCAGTATCGCCACAAATGCTAGATTTCTTCAATAACAGTACACGTTGGGTGCCGGGGGACGGCTCAAATGTCTTACTGTGGCATCACAACTGGGGGAGAGGATTCATGAAGGATAAATTCCAAAATTTACTCTCTTTCGCAATTGACACGGATTGCACACTAAGACAAGCGAAAATGGCTCTCCGGTATGACATGAAACATGATTATCCTCTTCAGGACAAGCCTCTCAATTGAGGCCGAACAGGAGCTTCAACAGCTCCGTGACATTGTACAAGAAGTAAACCTACATCAGGAAAGAGTAGATCATGTAATCTGGAGAGGACATGCCACAGGTACCTACACGGTCAAATCGGCCTATAGGCGCTACAAGAATGGTCCTACCATCCGAACACAATTCACCAAGATATGGAAGGTGGAGGCACCTCCGAGGATGAAACTATTCGCATGGCTGGCAAATCGGGACTGCATACTGACACATGACAATTTGAAAAAGAGAGGTTGGAATCTTGTCAGTAGATGCGTGCTCTGCAAATCAGCATTGGAAACAGGACATCACCTATTCCAGGAATGCCCATACACACAGGAGCTCTACAGGAAAATGATAAGTGTCAGACCGGCTGAACAATGGCCAACACTACCCACAATTGAAGTCACAAACAAGGAGAAGAAAGGGCCCTTGAAGAAAGAACAAAAAACAGCGATGGTAATAATGCAGTTCATTATCTGGAGAGAGCGTTGCGGCCGTACCTTCACCGACACCGAAAAAGGCACTGGCGAATTAATGCAAGAATTTAAAACCCAAATGGATTTTTTCAGATATGGGAGAAATACTTACCGGACATAGATCCAATAAGGACCCGTTAAGGATCCACTAAAGAAGGGAGGAAGCACCCCAGGGGATGTCAGTACAGTGCAGCACCTGACAAGTTTGCTGGTAATAAACCTTCATCTTACTACCGATTTGATACAAGAAAGAGGCGCCTGCGGTGAAGAAATCAAGAAATGCCATGGTGTACCAGCATGCCACGGTACCAGGAGAGACAAGCCCACTGCCCATGCTTCTGGACTTTCTAAAGTTTTCAATCATTTGGTTTATTTGAGCATTTGTCTTTATTCTAAAGTTTTCAATCATTTGGTTTATTTGAGCATTTTTGTCTATATTTTAATTTTAATCAATGAAAGAAATAGGGGCATGACCGCATGACCCTTATTTTTCTTCAAAAAAAAAAAAAACTTGTAAATCTTTTGGGAATAACCACTGTACCAAAAGCCTCATACAGAGCTGCTTTTTTAGCTATAAAATTCAGCAAACCGAAAGGTAATAAAAAAAACAAAAGTTTTTATTTCAATAATTAATTAAGAAATTCTGAAAAGTTTTTAAGACTATACATTTTCAATGAAAATAAACAACCCGGATTGCAATTTTATATTTTTTTATATTTTTATATTTTCAAGACTATATTTTTTATTTTTTTTACTATTTATTAAGCTACTTTTAAAATCGCTAATCCATCGGTGACTTAACCAAACAGTAAAATCAGAAGCCACCGTTGGATCAGCGATTTTAAAAGTAGCTTAATAAATAGTAGAAAAAGTTAAAAAAATGTAAAATTTGATCTCCAAGTGCATTTTAATATAAAAATCATATCTAACAATTTGGATCGATCATTTAAATTTTGAAAACTGGAAAACCAATTGGCTGCATGGGAGCCATGATGTAAATATTTTGATATTAGCCAACTTCTCTCTCTCTCTCTCTCTCTATATATATATAGAGAGAGAGAGAGAGGGGGGTTAAAATGCACTATTGGTTTTGTGCCCCAACCATACCTCATGTCTTTATCTTTGTTCTCAAAGTTCAAACAGTCGATCCGAACTGATCAACATGATATCCATATTAAAATATATTTATAAACCAAATTTCATATTTTTTGGAAATTTTTTACTATTTTTTTAGATAAGTACAAAATCACTGTTTTTGGATGGTCCAGAATCAGTGATTTTGTAACTATCTAAAAAAATATTAAAAAAAATTTCAAAAAATATAAAATTTGGCATCTAAGCACATTTTAATATGGAGATCATGTTGAGCTGTTCGGATCGACTGTTTGAACTTTGAAAACAAAGATAAAGACATGGGATATGGTTGGAGCACAAAACTAATAATGCATTTTAACCCCACTCATATATATATGTGTGGAATTGGCTAGCATGCAACGTGCTGTATTCTCAACTTTTTGCTATGGTATTATCTACTGTCGGATCAGCTTTAAATTTCGCGCATATGATGAAGCACTGAAACATATGAACTTAACGGAGAGAGATAAATGCCTCTGAAAACTCTTCGTTTGTCTAATTTCTCCTCCCAGTGCACCCTCATTCTCGGTACGATGATACCCCGATAGGGTTAAGCCCCACGGCTCTCCTTGTTTCTCCCACTCACCCCAGCTCTGCACCTCTCTCCCTCCCTCTCCTATCGCCTCTCGCTCTCAAAGCCACGTCGGCCATTCTTTTTCCGGTGCAACACCACCCTTCCTCTCCTCAATCTCTCTCTGTTGCCCCTTCTCTTTAGGTTGCCAGCTTCTGTGACACTCGCTTCCCCTTTACGGTTTCTCTCTATGCTCGTTTCTCTTTCCATTTCTGGTAAGCTCTCTTCTCTTCCTCTCTCTATGTTAATCTAAAGTCCCCTCATCCCCTCCGTTAATCTACAAACTAAATCCTAATTCTATTATGCAAAAATCTTACCTGAAATTTTCAAATTTTAAAATATTGTTCAATTTCGTCCAAATATTGGTCGATTTCACATAATTTCAAACATGATAGAGAAACAGTAAAGAAAATAGTGTGTGTGAGAGAGAAGATGCACCTTTACTCGACAAAGAGCATGCGAGAGGGAGATGGCACGCAGGGTTTACAAGATCTTCAGCAGCGAGATGAGTGAGAAGGAGAGCGTGCGATAGAGAACGAGGACCATGGCTAAACCCTAGCAAGGGAACTGGCGGGAGAAATGGGATAATCAAGGAGAGCAACTTGGGTCCGATGGCCCCAACAGGTTCCTTCACTGTTGGATCTGCTTTAGAATTCGCGTCAACAATTAAACATCAGCTTTAAAATTCGTGAGCATGAATTCTAAGGTAGATCCGACGGTGAGAGAACAAGTTGTAATTTAATTTTAAATAAAGATTAGAAAAAAAATTATTGAGGGCAAAGTTGGTAGAAAAGAGAAAAAATTCTTAGCTCTCAATAATAGAATTTTTGCTTTCAATATAACATTCTCTATTTTTGATTCCTGTAATTAATTAATTTTTTTTATTCTTTGTTTTCTCTGTTTCATTTCTCATCTTCCTCTATATTTTCGACATTGAAAATAAAAAATATTCAATCTTTCTGAATCTGTAGAGAATTTGTTTTTTTTTTCTTCTGATATGCTATATTCATTATTTCAAGAGAAAAAATATTTTTTATTAGGGCTACTATATTTTTGCAAATTGATGAAATAAGGTATGAATCATATTAATTTAACATTTTTAATTTTAATATTTTATTATATATTTTCAATTTGAGAAATAATTTTCATATTTTGTTTGTTCATTTCCATAAATGTTGGACTACATCGAACATGATTATACTAGGAATGATACTTTAAGAAAAAAAATTAATGTTATATTTAATCTGTTGTTGTTTATTTTATTGTTATTTATTATTTGAATTTCTATTTTATTCATTTGTCTTTAATATCATTTAAATATTTTTTCTTAATTTTATGTGAATGTCAAACAAAAAAATCTCTTCATATTCTATTCAATCTTAGAATATGGATTAATTCTTTCACTATGCTGTTTTGAAGTGATAATAATATAATTTCTGTGATGCTTTGATGGTGGATCCTTGGATCCCAAATTCGTATCCTCTGAGATATCTCAAACTTTGCGTGACTTTTTGGAATATCTCAATTGTTCAAATATGTTTTGCACGAATCTCAAAGCTCAAATAATACTGACCCACTACGTTCTCCTGAATAGGCACCGAACACGTCGGTTACTCCAAAATTGAGATATCTCAGAGGATACGCACCCTTGGATCCCATGCTTTATCAAAAGACTTAATTTTGGGTCCAATGCCCATCAGATTTAAATTTGCATTGATGAGTTCCACAACCGTCCGATCTGTTTTAAAATTCGTGCACACGGATATTAAAGCGGATGCGCATGGATATTGAAGCACCTTGCACATCAATTTTAGAATTGAGATTTAACTAATTAATACACACGATCATTAAACCATTTTCTGATAGAGATGAGTTTGGATCCGATGCCCAGTGTGATGGGCCCCATAATCCGGTCCGTTTTAAAATTCGTGCGCATGGATATTAAAGCGGATTGGACGGCTGTGGAAACCATCGACCCAAACTCATCTCCATCAGAAAATGGTTTAATGATCGTGTGTATTAATTAGTTAAATCTCAATCGTAAAATTGAGTGTAACGGGTGGATCTAATCCGTTTTATTTCCAATCCGACCCGTCATCACTACATGATGTAAATAACCACCTGCTTTGGAGCTTCCATTTTCAAACCAATTCAATATACTTCTCCTCGGTCACCAGTCAAAAGCTACCGTGTAAAACAAGCCATATCATATGCGACCTTGAAAAGAAACAGAATATGAATATTATCGGAAAGGCACTTGCAAAGTTCTATTCTCCACTAAAAGCAAAAGCAACCCTTGAGCAAACGTCAGTAGTGACGATGGTCGAATGGTCGGTAACAAATCAGCCTCCACCGTAAAAGATTTTGTTAGGTGCTTGACTTGACTGCTCCAAATCATCCCAATTTAACTTTAACGAGAGCAATTTGGGTCCGATGTCCATCGGACTCAAACTGAGTGCGATGGAATCCATAACCGTCCGATCAGCTTTAAAAGCCGTGTGTCATTTAATATCCGTCTGTAGTGCTTTAATATTCGGGTGCACGAATTTTAAAGCTGATCGGATGGTTTTGGAACCCATCGGACCCAAACTGCTCACCAATTTAACTGCCCTCTATTCTAGAAAATGTTGACTTCTCGAATTGTACGCCGTTGGATCGAACCATGCTACTACAGTCAATGCAACGAAAACAGAATCCGTATCCACCTCCCAGGTACCTGACTCAACAAAATTACAATCTAACGGTCCAGATTAATACCATCTGGGCCGAAGTCAATCTGGTGCCTATAGAAATTATAGGGATACGTTTGGAGATTCCTGTTAAGTTAAAATAACTAATCTGGAACGTCCATTTGTAATTTGCTTCGCGTTAGGTACCTGAGTGATCTGAATTCTCAAAACAAGAGCCCACCTGTCAGTGAATAGTCCGTCAAAACCGAACCGGTTCGATGCCCCCTTTTGTCCCTTTGGAATGAACGCGCCAGGCGCCAGAGGCTCAGAGAAGTCGTAAGTCGTAAGTTCGCAACCAAACTATAAATCCTATATATTCAGCCATGGCGCTTTCGGAAAAACGCGAATTACTTTGGGAAAGAGAAATGGATCAATTTGTTGCGGTATCTACCTCCGAATCATCTCAATCGACGAATCAAGTGTCCAAACCGCCGGGTCGGCGCCTGAAGTGGGTCCCAACCTCTACCGATCACATCATCGCCGCCGAGAAACGCCTCCTTTCTGTTCTCAAGTGAGTCTTCTCAACTCAATTACATAGCTTAAGTCCCTTTTTTTATTTTTTATCTTGTATTGGATCCTCTTCATTTCGGAAGGGACTGGACTGGAGCTTGTTGAAACATCCTTGAAAAGCGACAGTACATTATATAGTTGAGCATATTTATCTATTTATCTAAAACTAGCATGGATGAACTATCATTGAGAAGTACTAATTTAATATCCGGGCCAATTGTGTTTCTTGAGCTTGATTGACAGTTTGACACAATTTGTGCATATACGCACTTCATAAGCAAAAAGATAATAAAGAAAATAAAATAGCTTGGTAAGTTTATATGAGGACACCAAGCTTACTGTTGTAATTTTAATTTGCATTCTTGGAACATTTTCTTACTGGCACAGCGAACTGACATGAGAACTCTGTTATTGAAACACGAATCAGGCCTTTTTTTTAATTTATTTCTGAATCCAACATTTTTTTTATTGTAGAACTGGCTACACAACTGAGCAGGTCAATATAGGATCGGGTCCACCTGGGTCGAAGATCAAGTGGTTCAGATCATCTAGCAATGAACCACGTTATATAAACACCGTTACCTTCAACAGCAGTGAAAACTCTCCTACAATAGTGTTAGTTCATGGCTATGGTGCCTCTCAGGGTTTCTTCTTTAGGAACTTTGACACCCTTGCGAGTAAATTTCAAGTCATTGCCATTGATCAGCTCGGGTAATTGCTTATTGTTATATATAAGGTTTATGCTAGTGTGCTACTGCTTTTGAGGATACAATTAAAATGCAACACCAACATGGGAGGACTTCACTGCTTTATGTTCTTATTGTTCTGTTCTGACTCAGACTACCTGCATTGATGAGAATATAAAATAAAGATAAAAAAGGGGTAAATTGGTTTAACTTTATCCAATATGGTACCAGTATTCCCGTAATTTTCTTTTGGTTCATTAAATAGGTCAACACCAGTATTCATTCTGATATTTTATCTGCAAGAGTTTGTTTCACTTAGCACCTTTTCCATTTTCAGATGGGGTGGCTCAAGTCGACCTGACTTCACTTGTAAAAGTACAGAAGGTTTGTTAAATGGAACTTCATTGTTTGAAATCAATCTTTTGTGTCAGGTTACCTAGGATCTCTGATTCAGTGAATTAAATGACATTTTTTCTAAATCCTCACAGAAACTGAAGCATGGTTCATTGATTCTTTTGAAGAATGGCGTAAGGCTAAGAATCTAACTAATTTCATTTTGCTTGGTCACTCATTTGGTGGCTACGTGGCATCGAAGTATGCACTAAAGGTGGAATTCTTTTATTATTTATGAAATTGATATGTGATTTTCAAAGATATTCATGCGTGTCCCTGCATATCCTCAAATTACCTATATACTCGGAAACCTCCTCTTTCTATGCTTTGTACAGATGACCAGACTCCTCCTATTACAGTACAGATAAGTTGTTAGGAAGGAGGGCATTTGAGAAAAATTTAAGGAAAACTAGATATTCCATTCTTTCTTTCTTTTTTGGTTATAAATGTGCAAGGTTACTTCAAGATTTTAGTAATTTACAATAATTTATGATTTCATCTGATATGCTTGTCCTATGTTATTTTTTTGTAGCATCCTGAGCATGTAAAACATCTGGTTCTTGTGGGTCCCGCTGGTTTCACAACTGAGTCAGAGCACAGCTCAGAGCAGTTTTCAAAATTTAAATCATCATGGAAAGGTGCTGTCATCAACCATTTTTGGGAATCTAATTTCACTCCTCAAAAGCTCATAAGGTAAAAGCTGCCGTATTTATTTTTATTTTATAGTTCCATGCTTAAAGTGGCGCTTATTACTATACCAGTAATTGTTGGTGCTGGTATCATGGTACCATATATATTGAGGTGTATTACATGGTACTGAATACTGATATGTGTCCTTTTGGATTTCTTTTTGTCTTTGAGTTTTTGTGCGCTTAGTATTTCCTATTGAATTGGGTTGTGATATATAACATGCATACGGCATAAATTAGTTTTCCTTTACAATTTCTTCCATAAAGGCCTTAATTGTTTCTTTAGTTTAGTACAATGGCAATCAAGCAAGAGACATGTCGTTCCAGGCTAATTACTTTTCTTGTCAATACAGAGGTCTGGGCCCATGGGGCCGCAACATTGTGCAAAAGTACACTGGTCACAGATTCGGTTCCTACTCTCAAGGGGATCCATTGACTGAAGAGGAATCAAAATTTCTTACTGGTACTTCCAATTATTTTCTATTTTTCTGCCTTTTTGAAGTATGCATCCATACAATCTGGTTCAAGTCAAAAGTTCTCTTTATTGTTTAATTCATGCAGAATACATTTATCATACTTTGGCTGCCAAAGCTAGTGGGGAGCTGTGCTTGAAATATATATTCTCCTTTGGGGCCTTTGCAAGGAAACCTCTTCTAGAAAGGTCCATCTTTTATTTTCAAGTTAATATGCAAATGCTACTGAATTTGAAGCAGCTTTTCTTCTTTATCCAATTTTAAATGGGATTTCCATCTAAGAATACTTAATTGAAAGATGTTTTTATTTTTATTTTTAGTGCTTCTGAGTGGAAGGTGCGAACTACCTTTATATATGGGACTGAGGATTGGATGAACTTTCAAGGAGCAGTACGGGCTCGTAAGGAAATGAATGTACCATGTGATATTATCAGAGTACCTCAGGTGCACTCTCTCTCCATCTCTCTCTCACACTCACAATGCTGACAGCATAAACTTTAAAAGAATTTTTTATGTCACGGGGATATTTGTTAGCACTCATTACCATTAGTTTTGGAATCAGGCCTCAGCTATTCACCAAATCATGGAATCAATAAAAAATAAGCCCACCAAGTAATGCCAGGAAAAAAAAAAAATAGTCTGGTAGAAGCTGTCCGACTGATAATTTCTACCAGAATATTTCCTTTTCATTGTTTTGTCAACTCTGATGAACCAAATTGAAATTATAAATTTGATGCAGGCTGGCCATTTTGTCTTCATAGACAATCCATCAGGATTTCATGAAGCAGTACTGTACGCCTTAAATAAGTATATTTCTCCTGGCAACTCTGCAATTCCGCCATTCCCTGAAGGGTTAACAGCTGTATAGTATAGTTATCATAGAAAATAACTTTACAACCTATTATTTTTACATTAATTATTCAATTTATACAATTCAATGGCCATTTTGTGCCATACTCTTTTATCCCTGCAAAATAAACATTTTTTTGGTACAAAAGACGGGACTATGGGTTTAACTGTTTTCCCATATAGATATATATAGTTGGGTGGTAATTTCAGTGTGTAATGTATTTGTATGTTCATCTGGTACATGACCAAATTATTTCTGTCGTTGCCTTTGTGGGATTGTACATGGAATGGGCACACGCTCTGAATTATCCTATGGTATCTATTTTATGAACTGCCTGATCATAAGATAAAATTAGAAAGCGGCAGAGTAATTGTTTGAAGCGGAATAAAGTTAATTTGATAAATGAACAAAACAGGTTACAGTTGAATATAATTTCAAACAGGAAAAGATAATTAAGATGCACCGGATAACAATTCATATACGAATAGTTCAAAATAGTTCATAGCTATTTTGGTTCAAAATAGTTCATAGCTATTTTGGTTGGAAATTAAGAATAGCTATTATTTTATTAAAATAATTAAATCTCAAAATTCTTAGGAATAACTTATTCTTTTAAGACGAAAGGTTTGATTTCATTATTCTAACTAGTCTAATCCAACTAAGCACCAAATAAGTTATTCTGAATATCCTAACTCCAAAAATAACATATTCTCAATCCAATCAAGCATATCAACCATATCCAACCAGCTGACTGAATAACCATCTATTATTATTAACTAAAGTTGCTAAACAAAACACGATTCAATTATTTTTGTAGTTGAATACCTTTTACATAAATAATTATTTGCAGCAACGTGTTGAAAACATTTAGAGCATAATTGTGAGTTTTTATGATTTTATGACGTCAAATAGGACATCAACACATGCATTTCGATAGGTTTACTTACTAAAAAAAAATATTGTATTATTTGAATTTAGTTTAAATAAATTGTTTCAACAAAAAAATTGGTTCAATATTCGAAAATTACTATTAGCTTTAATTGTTGATTTAATAACTTAAAATGCAGTGTGAAATGATAAAAACTTCATAAGATCTAAGCAATGTATAACCCTCAAAAACCTCAAAATTACCTATTTGTGTCCCCTCTAAATTTTTTTAGTCTTTTAAACTTCAAAAACTTATAATTTTTTTTTTCAATTTTTTTTATTAAAGCTCATTTTAAATTTATAAATTTGTTATGTTACCCTTTATTAGAATAAAAATAAAATATGCAGTTTGTGTAAGAAACGCGTCCAATCTTCTATTGATCAGTTTATGGAAACAAATGATTAATTTCTCTACTTGTGACATATACACATGTTCATTTAGACATACACTTATATGTATGTTACAACTTACAAGTAATAAAATTAAAAAAAAAATAAACCATTTGCCCTCACAATCAGTCAATTTTAAGACTCAACATTTCTCATAAGAATACTATATATTTTTTATTTTTAATAGAGGATAAAATGAGTGATTTATAAATTTATAATGAGTTTTAATATAAAAGCAACTAATTGGATAAATTTCTGATATTTTGTAAATTTAGAAGGGTAAATATGATATTATGAAATTTAAAAAGGTAAATACGTAATTTTGAAAAATTTAAAGGATATACATGAAATTTCTCCAATTTAATTTTAGCACTGTTTATTTATCGTTGATTTTTATTAATATCCAAAAATAAATATAAATTGTCAAATATGCCAACAAAAGGTAGATACTTCTAAAAATGTTCAAACCGGTCAATTATTGGCCGGTTTCTATTTTTTATTAGAACCGGCCAATAATTGGCCGGTTCCTAGTTTTTTTTGTTGTTGTTGAGATAGTTAGGTTAATTGTTGAGTTTATATTAAGACTAATTTTTTTTATATTATTTGTTGTACATGTGTTAACTAATTAAGTAAATATCAAGTTTTGAGAATGTCCGATGGGTAATAAATGACTTCATTTAAGTTTCGAGAATGTCCGATACTATATAATTTAATTTATTAGAAAGACTGTTTATATTTATATTTGATTTAATGACTTCACAATGAAATAGCAAGATCCGAGTTCACTATAATTTTCCATCAATGAACCAAGATCAGAGAGTTCAGTATAATATATAGAGTTCACAAGTAGTATATCTTGAGCAAAAGGTGGAACAGTTAGTGTGTGTAGCAAAAAAAAGACTGGAAAGTAAAAAGTCGTTAGCGGTCGTTAGGGATTCTAATAGAGTTGGTTTAATGTTACGGCCTTACGGGGGACGATTTGGCAACTAGCATCCTCTGAGATATCTCAAACTTTGCGTGACATTTTGGAATATCTCAATCGTTCAAATACCTTCTGCACGAATCTAAAAGCTCAAATAATACTGGCTCCCTACGCTCCCCCGAATAGGCACCGTACACGTCGGTCACGCAAAAAATGAGATATCTCAGAGGATACGGAAATCGTGGGGAAGAAAAAGTAGGGGACGTTATAATTATCCTAATAAAGAATCGCTCTAGTTTCCAAAAATAGCACAAATTTATTTTGAGCAAGTCGGTACACTTGAGAGTCGCTCTAGTTTCCCAAAATAGCACAAAGGGGCGTAACTATTTTTAAGTTCATACGTTATTTAAGAAGCAAGAGGAGGCGTCGGAGCCTTGCTCTCTCTAGTTTCCAAAAAATCCTCGTCGGAGCGTTGCTCTCTCTCCGCTACAACGGTGCGTAACTATTTTAAGTTCATACGTTTATTTAAGAAGCAAGACAGCCAGAGCGCAGAGGAGGCGTCGGAGCGTTGCTCTCTCTCTCCGCTCAGTTTCGGAGAAAATGGAGTCGAGGTTCCGTATTCCTCCGGGCTTTGAATCAATGGCAGCAAACAACCAATGCCCGACTTCGCAGAGGAGAATCCAGGGTTTGAATTTGTTTATACTATATATTTCGATTCTATTCTTCCTGATTTTATTATGGTTTTCTGAAGTAACATTCGATATGTACTCAATTCCTCTATCTGCTTATTAGGTTATTCTGGAAATTCTGATCGGTGGTGAAAAATTGCATAATAGTTATCACAATTAAGATTATATTCTTCTAGGTTTTTTTACTTTGTTTATTATTTTAACAAATGTAGGGATTGAACACAAACAGCAGGTCATGCTTCCATCTCAAAACAAAATTCTCCAGACCAATAACAAGGTACTCTCCAATTTATATTATACCCCTTTGTTCCCTTTAAGATCCTGTACAGAGTACAAACCAGAAATTTCATAAGAGAATCTCTTTTGTGTGTGTTTATTTAGGTTGCATCCGGTACTTGTGACGTGAACAATATGGAAATCGATGAAATAGATTTACCAGATGTCAACAATCAGTTTGCTGTTGTCGAGTACATCAAAGAGCTGTACGATTTTTACAAAGAGCAACAGGTATTGTCGGTTTTTTCTTATATAATAAACCCAAAGTGTACTCAAACTAATCTAAGAGTTTGGTTCTTTCTCTGTGTTTAAGCAGCATGTATGTCGGCCGATGGACTACATGAAAAGACAGCCTGAATTGAACAATGACATAAGAGCAACTGCCATAGCTGGGCTGGTGAATATGCATTATAATTTGAGGTTGTGGCCAGAAACCCTTTACCTAGCTGTCCACATAATTGACAGATACCTTTACCTAGAAGTCACACCAAGAAGTCAATTCCAGGTGGTTGTAATATGTTCATTGCTGATTGCATCAAAGTATGAAGAGAACAAAGCTTTAAAGGTATCCAACAAAATTATACAATTTTGAATCTCAAAATGGCAATTGAAATTTGTGAATTAAGGGGTAGTATAATTATGGAATTGTTTATGCAGGTTAATGATCTCCTACAACTTACGGGCTATAGATACACTAAAGAGGTAGTTATCCGCATGGAAAAGATGATGCTGAACCGTCTCGAGTGGTACCTGACAGTACCAACTACCTACATGTTCTTGGTTCGTTTCATCAAGGCAGCCAAGGCTGACGAGGAGGTACCTTACCACATGAAATAATTTATTCACTTAAAATTATTCGGTAGTATTGTAAATAATCATAATCAAATTCTAATCATCTCTTCTAATTTTACAGTTGGAGAACATGATTTATTTCTACGGTGAACTAGCACTGTTAGAGTACAAAATGATATTATACGTCCCCTGCAAGGTGGCAGCTGCAGCTGTGTACGCAGCTAGGTGCACTCTAGGGAAGTCCCCTCTATGGACAGACACCCTTCAACGACACACCTCATACTCTGAGTTTGAGATACTGTAAGCCCCTGATCACATTTAAGCTATATTGTATTTAGTTGAACATTTTGGTACATAATATTATTTGTCAATGTCATTCAATTTTTGAAATGAATCAAAAGTTATGCAGATATTAAGTGCCTCTCAGTCTTACAAAATTTCTAATGCTTCTATTTATTTGACTTATGTGTAGGGAATGTGCACAGATTTTGGTGGAAGCTCATATGGCTGCGCCGAGTAGCGTACATAAATTGAGTGTTGTTTATACAAAGTATGAGCTCAAGGAGTATGGAGGCGTTGCACTCTACCCACCAGCAGCAACTCACAGTTGCTACTTGAAAGGCAAGTATTTTGCTGTTAATTTATAAGTTTGATTTTGAGTGCAGTTCCTGCTGGCTGCAATTCAGCATGCCTCTCTTGCTATTAAGTTTAATCTGAACTCTCAGATCTTCTTGGCAGCAAGTTCAATTTCTGTACCCATACTTGTAGAACGAAGTTCATTTCAAAAACTGAAAATCTCTTCTATAGAAAATCACTTAATCATATCTGTAATTCAGATATTTATGCTAATTCTCGCTTTGAGCTTTCTGATACTGAGTTTTTCTCCCTATTTCTTTAATTGTGCTGTTATTTTCAGCCCAGCTGACCGATATTATTATCAACCAAACAAAGTATGAATCAATTATTTTCATAGTTGAATACCTTTTACAGATCTTTTCACTAACTAGTCAGAGAGCATTTAGAGCACAATTGTCAATTTATATGATTTTATGACATCAAATGAGACATCAACAGATGCATTTCGATATGTTTATTTACTACAAAATTAACGTCTAATTTAAATTAGTTTAAATAAATTGTTTTGACAAAACAATTGACAATATTAAACAATTACTATCAGCTTTGCTGATTTTATATACCTTTACATACGGTATGAACTGACCAACACATCACAAGGTCTACGTACGCAATGTATACCCCTAAAAAAATCTCGAAATTAAGTATTTCTCCCTAAAAAATCCATAATATCATATATACCCTTCTAAATTTTAAAAACTCATAAATTTACCGAATTTATTGTCTTTTTCTATTAAAACTCCTTTTAAATTTATAAAGTTCTCATGTTACCCTTTATTAAAAAATAAAAATTTCTAGTTCGTGTAAGAAATATGTCCATTCTTCTATTGGTCGGTTCTTGAGGACAAATGGTTCATTTCTCTACTTGTGACACATACACAACGTCATTTAGGTATACGCTTGTATGTGCATCACAAGTAAAAAATAAACCATTTGCCCTTAAATCAGCAAATTATAAGACTGAACATTTCTTTTTAGCATGTCATATTTTTTATTTTTTAAATAGAGGGAAATGGGTTCTTCTAAATAATTTTGAAGTTTATGAAGAGTAAACAAGAAAATACGTAATTTTGAAGTTTATGAAGGGTAAAATGGATTATAAGG
Source organism: Carex cristatella (assembly GCA_024447775.1). Lineage (NCBI taxonomy): Eukaryota > Viridiplantae > Streptophyta > Magnoliopsida > Poales > Cyperaceae > Carex > Carex cristatella. Next base: position 1,576,105 of record JAJHPF010000010.1, read on the forward strand.
AAGTTAGAGATTAAGCGAGAGGTTAGATTTGGGCAAATTCGTGACAGTCCAGCACGAGGGGTGTCTAGGGTTATCCGTATTCCTCCGGGCTTCTTCTTTTACGAGAGAGAAAATCTTAAAGACTAATCTATGTAAACAAAGAACCAAGGTCCAATTTCTCAACAGTAGAGAAGAATCCGGGCTTTGCATTTGTCTAAACTTTATACTTTGATTTTATTCTTCTTGATTTTATTCCATTTTTATTAAGTAACATTCAATATGCACTCAATTCCTCTCTCCGCTTATTAGGCCGTTCAGGAAATTCTGGTTGTTGGTGTAAAATTGCATACTAGTTATCAGAATTAAGATTATATCCTTCTAGGTTTTTAACTTTGTTCATTCTTTTAACAAATGTAGGGACCAAGCAGAAGCAGGCCGTACTTCCATCTCAAAACCAAGTCCGCATAATTGAGCGAGATGTTAAATTTAGAGAAATTCGCAACAGCCGAGCACGAGTGGAGTCGAGGGTTCTCCGTATTCCTCCGGGCTTTGAATCAATGGCAGCAATGAACCATACGGAAATCGATGAGATAGATCTACCAGATGTGAATAATCAGCTAGCTGTTGTCGAGTACATCAAAGAGTTGTATGCTTTTTACAAAGAACAACAGGTATTGTCAATTTTATCTTATATAATAAACACAAAGTATACTCAAACTAATCTAAAAGTTTGGTTCTTTCTCTGTGTTTAAGCAGCATGTATGTAGGCCAACATACTACATGAATAGACAGCCCGAATTGAACAAAGATGTCAGAGCAACTGCCATAGCTTGGCTGGTTAAAATGCATTATAATTTGAGGTTGTGGCCGGAAACCCTGTACCTAGCTGTCCACATAATTGACAGGTACCTTTGCCTAGCAGTCACACCAAGAAGTAATCTCCAGCTAGTCGTAATCTGTTCATTGCTGATTGCCTCGAAGTACGAGGAAAATAGAGCTTTGAAGGTATTCAACAAAATTGTACAATAATTTTGAATCTCAAAATTGCAGGTCATGAAATTTGTTAGTATAATTAAGAAATTGTTTATGCAGGTTAATGATCTCGTACAACTTACGGGCTATAAATACCATAAAGAGGTGATTATCTGCATGGAGAAGATGATACTGAACCATCTCGAGTGGTACCTAACAGTACCGACTACCTACATGTTCTTGGTTCGTTTCATCAAGGCAGCCAAGGCTGATGAGGAGGTACCATACCACATGAAATAAATTTGTTCACTTAAAATTATTCGGTAGTATTGTAAATAATCATAATCAAATTCTAATTAATAATCTTGTCTATTTTGACAGTTAGAACATATGATATTATTCTATGGTGAACTAGCACTGGTAGAGTACAGAATGATACTATTCGTCCCCTGCATGGTGGCAGCTGCTTCTGTGTATGCGGCTAGGTGCACTCTAGGGAAGTCCCCTCTATGGACAGACACCCTTCAACGACACACCTCGTACTCTGAGTCTGAGATAAAGTAAGCATCTCTCCTCATCACATTAAATTTAAGCTATGTTGTATTTACATGAACATTTTGGAATATTATCTGTTCATGCCATTCAATTTTGGAAAGGGGCGATTATTAAGTGCCTCTCAGTCTTACAAAATTTCTAATAGCTCTAGCTATTTGTTCTATGTGTAGAAAATGTGCACGAATTTTGGCAGAAGCCCATTTGGCTGCACCAAGTAGCGTACAGAAATTGAGGGTGGTTTATTTGAAGTACAAACTCAAGGAGTATGGGGGTGTTGCACTCTATCCACCACCAGCAATTTTAATTGAGGGTGCTTTATTCGAAGCACAAGCTCAAGGAGTATGGAGGTGACGCACTCTACCCACCAGCAGCGACCCTAATTGAGGAACCTTGGTTCAGTGTTCCTGCTGCTTTTGTAAATAGGCTTTGATTGTGTTTAGGATGTAATCATTATGAGCTCTCTGATGCTGAGTTCACAGCATATATCTTCTTCTTTTTTTCTCCCTGTTCTTCTTGTTGTGTGTTGTTTTCTCCTCTATTTCTCTTTTCTTTCTTAAGATTGGTGCAGGTATTTCGCATGGGTATATGCTAAAATTAAAGCTTCATCAAGGAAGATGCCCAAAAGCTGGAGAGTCTCGTTAAACTCATGAGTTAAGTAACGTTGTCCATCCTTTTCCTGCCATCATATCTATGTTATGCATTTCTACAATGTACACTGATTTGTACATTGCCGTACCAGTGTGCATGCAATGAATAAAGTAGTATTGTCTTTCTTTAATATTGGTTTTATGGTTCCGCCATACTGGTACATACAGCTTTCAACAATGTCATATCGCCATTCTTGCTATGCACAAGGAAAATGGCTATGGAATGTGCACTCTGAATAGACAGGATATTGGTCATCCACATTAAAACTGCTATACAACATAACAGAACCCGAACAAGTAGGGAACCATGAGAGTCACTCCTTAAATTCACTAGCATCACTCAAACCATTCTATAGTTAATCCATTTAAGTCTGATGAATGAGTGGGGCTATAACATTGCGGGGGTCATCTAAAGGACATCTCACAAAACTTCATCAGTATACTGGACTATCCATCGTAGTGGTGTTAAATGCATATTCTCGGGGAATTTGTGGAAGCTCAGAATACTACCAAAGGTGAGAATATTTATTTGGCTTGTACTTCAAGATAGAATTCTTACTCATGAAGTCTTGAACAAGAGGGGTTGCACAATCGTACCGGGGTGCCTTCTATGTGTGGATAATCAAAGGGAGAACAGGGACCACCTGATGTGGCACTGTAATTTTTCAAAACGAGTATAAGAGAGGACTACTAGCACATTTCAACATAAAAATCCCTCCAAGCATGACACTATCACTGCAAGAGGTTGGGTGGCAATAGATGTGGGTTTTACAGGGTACCAAGAGGGGGTTATGGGACAGTGTTTGGGTTGCGGGTTGTTGGTCGCTCATTGTTGAATGAGAAAAACAGAAAACATGTCTCTAATCAGGTCAGAACGGTGGTGGTACTGATAAATGATACTGCATACGGAATTCATCAGTGGTCTGAAATGTGGTTATATCATAGATTTCAGGGGTGATTTTGCAAGTGTACAACTCACTGATCTATGCGCTTTGTATTGGTTAGATTCTAATTTGAGGGCAAGCCAGGTACCCCTGGTACCTGTAAATACTTCTTTCAACTTTTTAATGCAATCACTAGTAACCTTAATAAAAAAAGAATATGACCTACTATACACATGTTCCTCCTCTTATGTCTTTATGTCTTTATTCTTTTAATGTTCATAATGAATTCTGACTTTTATATTTTCACAAAATAATGAAAATTTATTCATGATAAAGATATTCATATTAGACGACCAATGCTTCGATTCATGAATCAGTTTTTCAATATACATCAGAACTACCAGCTTATTCTGATAAGTGGCTACTCTTGGTTGTAAATACTACATTAATTTTGTTGTAATTTAAGATGTAATTATTTATTAGTTGTCTTCTTAATTAGCTACTGTGTATAAGTTCAATTTTGAGAAGCTGCATACTGTTTTTTTTTTTTTTTCATTAACTTTAACCAACAGTTGATTAATTGAAAACTATTCAAGCAATAATATAAGTTCCTTTTATTTTTACAAATATTTTCATTCAGCATTTCAATGCAAAATGAAACTCAATTTTCAGATTTTTATACATCCTGTTTCATCCTTGGGAGAAGTATGCAAAAATAACCCAAAAGCCCAAATCATGACAACCCCCTTTTCTTTTTCTCCATGAAATTTCATACCCTCCACTCTGATCCAGTTCAACTCAAAAAGATAAAATTTCATGCAAATTTGCAAAGCCAGAAAGCAATTCATTACTGCACTGCAAAGTACTTGCAGTAACAAAAGGGCACACATGATCATTCCACCAAAATGGAAAGCATAATATTTTTCAAAAAAAGAAAGAAAAAAAGAAAAGCATGAAGTACTTGAGATAACTGAGATTAACGCCATATAACAAGTTCATAGATAATTGCTAATTAAAAAAAGAAAAAATGTTCATAGATAATTAAAAGACAACATTTAGACTCTTAAATTAACTCTATAAAAAAACAAGACAGTTAATCACCCATAAATTAACTCTATAAAAAAAAGTAATAAAACATCAACAAACCAAATATAAAGACTAAGCACAATTGACAGATCATTTGTCACCATCAGAAACGATACGATCCATGATGCCGGCAACAACATCCTTGGACTGCCTGAGAAGCTCAACACTCTTCTTGAGCCGGTCCCGTTTTCACTACAGCAGAAAGAGCCATCAGCGACCGGTGAAACCGGTCGTTGATAAGTATGTCGCCGGTCTCTGATAGTCGATTTGGTCGCTGATGTCCCGGTCGCTGAAAAGGTGGTCGCTGATGCCTGCCTGATGACGTCACCGGTCGCTGAATGACGTCATCCCGGTCACAGATACCTCATCAGCGACCAATTTTTTTTTTGTCGCTGTTGAATTTTGGTGACGTCATGTAAAGTTATCAAAGACCAAAAAATTGGTCGCTGATAATCAATACCGGTTGCAGAAGGGTAATTTTTTTTTAAAAAAATTTTTGTTTTTTTTTTCTTTTCACCAATTGGTACGAAATGTACCAAACAAATTGATATACCCATTATGTTCATATATTTCTCCCCAACCCAATCGAAACGAATTGTACCAAACAATTCACACAAGATCAATACATAATCAATTAAAACAAAATAAATTACACAAGATCAATAATACAAGTGCATCCATTACATAAAATCTTACAAAATTTTACAATTCACAATTCATTATTAGGTATACCAACTTGATAGTCTGATAACTTGTAAATTTGAGAATTAAAGCAAAGCTATAAAAATAAAGATAGAAAACACCTTCGAATCGTACTCAGATCAATCTCCTCTTGATTTGCTACTGCTCTGAATAATTCAAATTAATTAACCTAAAAAATTGAATTTCAGTAATTAGATCAAAATTTCTAAAAAAACAGAAATAAAAAACCTTAAAAAAACAGGAAAAAGTAAAAACAGAAATAAAAATAGGGAAAAAAAAAGAAAGAAAAAAACAGCCAAAAAACAGAAAAAAAAAAGAAGAAAAAAACAACAAAAAGTAAAAACAGAAAAATAAAGAAGAAAGGAAAAAAAAAGTAAAAACCGAAATAAAAATAGGGAAAAAAAGAAGAAAGAAAAAAAAGCGAAAAACAGAAAAATAAAGAAAAAAACAACAAAAAAACAGAAAAATAAAGAAAAAAACAACAAAAAAACAGGAAAATAAAGAAAAAAACAACAAAAAAACAGAAAAATAAAGAAAAAAACAACAAAAAACAGAAAAAAAAAACAAAACAAAACAGAAAAAAAGAAACAAAAATGCAAAAATTAAAACAAAAAACTTGAAAAAAACAAAGAGAGGCGTTTTATACAAATATTTGACGTTTCTACAATCATTATACTAAAAAATAAATTAACAAAAAAATAGAGAGGGAGAGAAGCAGAGAGATAGTACCGAGAGAGAGTCAAGAGAAATCGGGCGGAGGTGGAGCAGATCGGGCGAAAGAAGAGATCGGGCGGAGCAGATCGGCGGGCGGCACCGTCGATTTTGAAATTCTAAACCTAAAACGCGCGAGACAGCGGGAAAAAAGAAGGTTGTGCGCGCGGGGGGTTTTCTGTCGAAAACTTTCAGCGACCGGTCCAAATTGGTCGCTGAAAGTATTTTCGCCGGTCTCTGATGCCCAATGTTTTTTCTTTTATTTTTTTTATTTTTTTAAAATTGATCTTCTGCGACCGGAATCCCAACCGGTCGCCGATGACGGTCGATGAAAGGTTGGTTGCCTGATTTTTGGGGTTATTTTATTTTTTTTTGGAAGAAAATGGGAATCAGCGACCGGCGACAGCGCCGGTCGCTGATACCGGTCGCTGTTGTCCAATTTTGCTGTAGTGTTTGCTGAAGTTGTCGGAGACTATCAGCATCCTCTCAACTCCTGCCATCTTTGGACCCACCAGTTCATTAATCAGCTCTGCCTCGAGCTCATCCTCAACCAGACACTTGATGGCACGCAAGATAAGAAGTGCGACATTATCTACGAGCCTCAGCTTTATTGTTTTCCAATAAGCGGTGAGCCTCATGCTTATAAAAGCCTCCCTTGCTACGTCAGCATGTGACCGGAGATGGGCAACCTCCACCTTACCAAATGCTTTGAGCGAGATTTTGGTCGGCCTGGTAAGGTCTTCAATTGCTTCTATGAAAAGCATCTCTTCTTTCATCAGCCCTTCCCACCTATTCATGTAATCCGGGTTCGACGTGTAATCCGAGACAAGCTCCATCTTTACCATGTCATCCACAAATTTGTAAGAACAGACTCTCATTTTATCAATAAGACCATGCACAGCCATCTGGGCTGCTGACTTGAGTTGGGGATGATTCTCACAGTGCCTGAATATCATTTGTATGGCAATTTTTCCGATGTATGCCCAGATAGTTTCGACCAATTCACGTGGCATGTGAGATACGGTATCTACCTTATTCTTGAGTAGATTAAGGAAATCAGATCTAGGTAGGAAGTTTGGAAGCCTTAGTCCTTTTGCTTCTTGCATAACTCTTACTTCTTCCATCAGGAACTGCTTATCAGTGGTCGGGCATTTTTCAGGGAGTTTCGCACGGTACTTGTTTAGCATATCTGTAATGCGAGCAGTGCCATGGAGGTTATCATCATTAGGGAACTCGTCAAACTCACCTCTTATCAGCAGCTTCTCTAGAGAACCTCTAACCAATTTTACTATACGGATGAGTGCCTTCAGTGCATCGGCAACAGTTGCCAAGTTCTGTGGCATGTTATTTAGCTCTGACATGCTTCGGTTAAGCTTGTCATCGATTTTCTTAACAATGTCAGGCAAGCATTTTGCTATTATTGAAGCCTGAATTTGTGTCAGACGCTCTGCAAGAACCGGGATTCCAATCATCGACTTGTCAATTTGTGATAACAAGGGATGTGACTTGAAGAGCCTTTCTTCTTCAGCTCGAGCCTGGTCATATGTCTCATCTCCTACTCTATTTCGAACACAGACATAGCCAAGGCCAATATGGACATCATCTATTGTAACCTTCTCAAGCAATCCCTCAGGAGCCTTATCAGACTTTGTAACCACAGCTAAAGTCCGCTCGCCTAGTTTATCTACTTGCCGTGACATCCGAATTGACCCGCATGTTGGAAAGTCCACTGTAGCAGACAACACATTCAAAATTATACTTTCTTTGGGTGCAATATACTCCATGATTATTTTGGATATTTGCTCATATATGTCGGTTGGTTGTCCCTGCACAGGTACACGGGTTATGCCGGGGAGATCAACCAAGGTCAAATCAGGAACAGATTTTTTCTTGACAACCAGAGTAATTGGTTTGTCAGATATGCCTTTTCCAGCACCGGCTATCTCAACTGTTGCATCATTGATTGCTGCAGTGATCTCATTTTCAGTTGTCGGCACGGTTTTGTCTCCGTATTCAAGATGAAGAGATGGCTTGATAGCCTTAGAGTCGCCTTGGAGACGCATAATAAGAGGAACACGAGTACATATGCCTTGGCCACGTGGCAAACTGATGCCGGCAAGTGACTCGAGGACACTTGACTTGCCGCTCGATTGATCACCTACTACCACTATGGTGGGGAGCTGGATGCCTTCTTGAGTAACTTTCAGGTGGCGCAAACGATCTACCGCATCGAGAAGGGGACGGATGTTGTCGTTGTAGGATTTGGATGATGTAAGAGCAGTACTTGCCGCCATATTTGTTTGAGTTTATTGTGGATTTCGTTTTTGTATGTTATAATGTGAAGTGAATTAAACAACGGTGAGCATGACGTGAGGATTTATAACTTGGTGAGGCAGGGGAGGTGAAAAGTTGCATGGTTTTAGAACAAGAAGATAAGGGGACTAGGTTTGCTTCGGACTTTTAAGGAAAATCAATTCGAGAATCTGAAGGTGGTTGGTTTTTAAATTGGAACGCGTAATTATTTATAATTTGTAAAACGTTTCAGATTTCATTGAACTGATGAAGTGATGATGAAGGGCATTCCAATCGATGATCGTATTTTTGACTGGAAAGTTGACAAAATGTAGTCTGAATTTTGTTGTTATTGCCTTATTGGGCTCCTTCAATTCTCGTAGCCCAAAAAATGTTTATATGTTCGTCAGAACTTAAAACACCAAGGAAATTTGTAGCCCAAATTGGATATCAGAACTGACAACTGACAACTGAGTTGGGCTTGAATAAACCAAATTGAAATTATAATTGAATTTTTCTAATTTTGAAAAAATAAAAAATAAATTAAAAAGAGAACTAGCATTTGGTCTAATGGCTAAGGCACGTGATCTATATGTGAGAGGTCATGAGTTCAAAACCCAGACAGGAGAAATACTATGTTATAATAATAAATGTATTAAATAGTTGGGTGGCTTGACCTCTAACTTTACTAAAAAAAAAAAAGTAAATTAAAAACAAAATTGAAAAAGATAACCGGATATCATAACCAGAATTTTGAATTTTTCTACTTCGAGAAACTGAAGGTGGTTGGGTTTTTAATTGCAACGCGTAATTATTTAGAATTTGTAAAACGTTTCAAATTTCATTGAACTGATGAAGTGATGATGAAGGGTATTCCAAATTTCCAATCGATTGATTGGAAAGGTGACAAAATGTAGCCTGAAGTCTGAACTTTGTCGTTATTGGGCTCCTCCAATTCTCATAGCCCAAAAAATGTATAAATGTTTGTGAGGACTTAAAGCACCCAAAAAATTTGTAGCCCAAATCGGAAATCGGCCTTGGTTTCATCAGTTGGGCTTTTTATCATTTCCTTTTTCTCTAGCAGCGATTTTTCTTGAGAAATAACAAAATATATCAGAGCTGAGAACTGAGAAGTAGGGGAGTCACCATTAGGGATGTCAATCACAGAGGTGCTATTACCAAAACTTCAGCAACTATATATATATATATATATATATATATATATATCTTAAGATGTCCAAATCTGGTCGAAATTCCTGAATGCTCAACATCTATTCAAATGCTGCATATTAGTAATTGTCCTAAACTTCAATGCTTTCCAGAATGGTTGGGAAACATGATTGCTCTCAAACACTTACACATTGTTAACTTTTTTATTTCATTTATAAAGAGAAATCCTGTAGCATAAGAAACTATAGAGGTAGAACAAAGTAGGCTTACAAGGTTACATGCATATATATCAGTGGTGCTCGAGTGGTATCCATCAGCAAGGTTCTTCTTTTTTTTCTTTCTATTGTATTCGATGAAGGAAAGAGACACAAAATTGATGCATTGTGTTCTCTTAAAGCATGAAATGTAAGAATGAGAACGACCAAAGCAATAGACAATAAATTGTTCACACAGATGACGAACAATCTTAAAGGCATTGACATGGTTTCGGGGATGCTCAGTCTACAGATTTTCTTTTGTTATAAATTTCTGCAAATTGAAATATACATAACTAATCACTGCTGATGAAAAGAAGCAACAACAAATTACATAGATATGTTTTTTTTTTATGCAGAGCAACAACAAGTACAGAGGATTGAAAAAAAAAAAAAAAAAAATTGGTGCACTATGAGATCTCAATGTCCCATGTAAAACAGAAGGTACCATGTTCCTATTTTAAACTTGAAGATGTTCCAAAACAACAACAGGAATTTAGAACTGTGTGAGAGAATGCCAAAGCATATTCTCAGCTTTTCGTGCTTTGGTCATCTAGCAGGTATTCATACAATTAGAAAAACTCGTGCAGGATTTTTACAATTTCCCAGAGGCCCGTAGAAGCATGTCTGTCAGCATGTCTGCCGAGATGGTCTGCATGATTAACAAATCACTTAGTAAATAATGCTTATATATGCAGTTTGCCCTGGTTTTTCTTGTGGAAATCAAATTAATCCAAGGGACTGGTACAAATTTTCTACGCATTCAAACATACACAATGGTTATTACATAGAAGAGGCTCTCTTAGAATGATCCGAAATATTGCTAATTCTGAGTATCGCTTACTTAACAATGGAATATTATTATGTTGGTAATTCAGGTTGGATGTACAGTTTTAATCAAGCTTAGATTAATCAGTCAATCCCTACCAGAACAAGGATCCATGTGTAAAAAATTAAATTGAAGATAGAAAAGTACCACTAGTTTGAAGAAGCAGCGTAACGGGAGCTCTTCTCAACGCTAGCCATAATCTTCCTTCACCTCACTTGCGTGTCAGACGTGTGCAGAATTGCAACCACGTCTATACCAGTATCCTTACGAACAAGTTGAAAATAACCGTGAGTCGATTTGCAAGTCCCACCTGATAGCCCCCTTTTTCTTCTCAGTTGTCTCTCTTTCTCGATCTCACAGTTTCTAGAATTCAGGTTTATAGGTTATTCAGTTTCTTAACCAAAAAATGAACTGTTGAATGCTTATATAACAAATTTTCAATTGCAACCTATCAGTCACACTCTTTATCAGAATTTTCAGAAACCGAATTATGAAATGAAATATATTAATTTCTGCCCAAATAATTGACCCGTGGGACATTTCTAGTATATTACTGCAAAATAATAGAGTTTTATCAGTATATGACTACTTTTGTGAAACTCGCCAGAAACAATAATTTAACTCTGATGATTTAATCAACAATTGCTAATGCTTAAATTTGAAAAGTCAAAAGTTCAACTTGGAGTTTGCTCTGTTTTTTCATTGTCCAGAAGATGCTCCACCTGAATCCAATACTTGTAATTCTAGTCAAAGGTGTGTATAGGAAAACAAAATTGCATAATAAAACACTAGTGTAAGTTGTAATCTTAAACTAAACATAAAAATAGCTTATATGTAAGTTTCCAGATGGGCATTATTCACATTCAATTTATAACAAAAGAAAATCTGGAGACAGATGATGCAATCTAATAAATATAACATGCATGAGTGTCACCGAAACCTGCTTAAGATATTATTCTATTCTTAATTCATGTCAATGCCTTTAAGATTGTTCTTCATATGTGTGAGCCTACATTTTAAAAATAAATTTTCAGATAATCTCTAAAGCTTAATGGTAACATAATCAGCTCAAGTTTAGTGGTACCATAATCGGCTGGTACGTTACAAAAATATTTTCATACAAGCGGGTAATCATACAATTAGAGAAAATTGTCGTGTAATTCTACATGATTAACCAATCACCTAGTAATTCCTGGGAGATGCTCTGCATGATTAACCAATCACCTAGTAAATAACGCTTATATATGCATAATCGCAGGTTAGTCCAATTTTAATTGGAAGAATTAATCTCTCCTCCTATAAATATTTTGAATTTTGAGTTAATTAATTATCAGTTAACGGACACCGTTTTAGTTTAATATTCATTTGTAATGGTAAAAGATATAAAGAAAATAACTACTTCAATTAACAGAGGGATTTAGCGAATAGAACTAACTTTTGAGAAAATTAGGATAATGATAAGGACTTGTTAGCTCCAAGAAGTTTCTCCAACATATGTAAATGTTGGATCTTAATCCAACGTTGAGCATATATGTAATATAATTATGAATTGTTTACTGTCAATATGATTGTCACAATTAAAGTGATCTAATATGGAATTAAGATATTAGACAATCTATGTATTCAATAGAATGTGGTCCATAAGTGAGTAGAACAATTTGGGCAAAGATCAAATCATTGATGGACTGATTCTGAAATTTGCAATTGAGAAAACTGCATTTTGGACGCCCAGTGTGGGTGGTCCACCCACACTGGATTTGAGTGCGGACGTACTCAGTACTTAGCCAAAATCTGGAACATTTTGGGCCGTCCAGTGCGGGTGGTTCACCCGCATTGGATCCCAGTGCGGACGCACTCAGTACTTAGCCAAAATTTGAGAACTTTCAGGGCACCCAGTGTGGGTGGTCCACCCGCACTGGATCTGACTGCAGACGCACTCAGTACTTAGCCAAATTCTGGGAGTTTTCAGGGCACCCAGTGTGGGTGGTCCACCCGCACTGGATCTGAGTGCGGACGCACTCAGGAAATTCAGAAAAGTCCGAGCGTAATGCGGACGCACTGAGAACCAGTGCAGGTGAACCACTCGCACTGAGGACTTAGTGAAAATTTGGGGCTGAGTTTTAAGGCAGTTATTTGGACGCGAATGATCTCAGTGCGGACGCAGTGAGATCCAGTGCGGGTGGACCACCCGCACTCGCGCAGTCAGATCTGTAAACTATATATAGATGAGTCCCCAAGGCATAAGATAACCAACTCTTTTCAGAAGTTATTCTTCTACAGAAATTGAGTGTCTTTCTCCCTTCTTCCACTATCAAAGAATTGAGAGGAGAATTACATTAAGAAAGTTGGAGATGAATTCTCAAGAGGCGATCTTATTGCTTTGGAAGACCTAATCTAAGATCCAATCAAGAGGGCGAGTAAGGAAGAACTAGAGTCTTGTCTCGCGCTCACGGAGACGTTTGCTGCTCCAACTTCGGGTTTGATATTCCATGACAAACAACATGGAATCAGGTATTGTATTCCGCACTAAAGATTATGTTTTGGGTATCTTTGGCATAAGGCGATCCTTAGGTTAAGGTGGAGATTGTTTCTTCTTTTCTGGGGTGTAAGTGTTTGACTCCTAGATGAGATGTAATTGTTTGATCTTTAGATAAGACGTAATTGTTTGGCCTTCATGATTCTCCGACAGTAAATTCTCAGTATCGCTTATTTAACAACGGAATATTACTGCACAAATAATATAATTTTGTCTGAAAAAACACCCATGTATCAGTAAAAATGTCCCAACTGAGTGAATCATTTCTAATGCTTACTTTTGAACAGTCGAAGTTTGACTTGCAATTTTCCCTGGTTTGTCATTGTCCAGAAGATGCTTTTCCCAAATCCAATACTTGTAATTCTGATATGATTGAATAAATAAGAACGTTGCCATTTCAATATTTCCATAATAAAAAGTACTTGTATAAATTTGGAGATGAGCATCGACAATCAATTTACAAGAAAAGAAAATCTACACACTGACCTGCTTAAGAGAATTTTCTACTTGCAGTCAAATTGTACTGGTCTCCACATACATTACTCTCTTGTCCTTTCTCTATCTACTCCCTTTCGCATTTGAATGAACAGAACAAAACCAATTCGACAGGACCTTATAAATTGTTGAGCACGCTAAAGAAAGACAAGACAATAAGAAGTAGCTCAATTAGCACCTCTGTTTAAGGTTTATGCGATTAAACAATTGATGTATTATGTTCTTTTAAAAAAAAAATAAAGGACGCGAAAACTTTATTAATTACTGTTAAGAAAAACAGATGTCAAAACAACTACATTAAAAATATATGCATAAAGTACAAGAAAAACAGAGGTCAAAACAATGTGTAGCTATGCCTACAGATCTACATTTCAAGTTGCAAAGTTTCACCTCTAGTTGTGACTTCTTAATTTCTGTGTGGATCATCTCAGATTAAGCGGGGCCAAAGCTGCTAGCAATCTGTTTCGCTCACGAAAATACTCCTCTATGATGCATCTGCTGCCAGATTGTTTACTGAACCTGAAAGGGTGTGTATTAAGTTAACATCAGATATTGCGATATGCATGTATTACCTTGTAAGCCTACTTTGTACTACCTTTATGATTTCTTATGCTGCAGGATTGTTCTTTATAAGTGATAAAAAGAAAAAATTGATTAAAAATTAAAATGCTATAGTGTGGATGTATTATACCTCAGATGGTAATTATGGCATATAGGTTAGGGTCGCACTAAGAAGCAAGTGATTTTGCATGGTGGAAATGATACTGCGAGATTTTTTAATATATCAGACCTTCTTTCTTTCCCAAACATTGTAACTTGAATCTCAGAAATCAGGGGCCGATACTTCCCATACTTTTGGAAATGCCTCTCTATGTGGGGACAACCAATGATCCATAGTTGATTGACGTTCTTTAGGTTTTGTAACAGACCTTCAGGAAGAACCCTTATCTTTGGGCAATTTCGGATCCTAAGTTCCACAAGTGCTTTAAGCCCTTCCATTCCTTCAGGAAGATATGTCAAGTTGGGGCAGCCATTAATAATTAAAACTTTCATACTAGCGAGGCCACATATGCTCCGTGGTAAGGAATTCAAGCTTTCACATTCACCAATGCGTAAGCTTTTGAGAGCTGTCATGTTTCCCAACCATTCTGGAAAGCATTGAAGTTTTGGACAGACATAAATTCGAATCTATTGAACAGATGATGAGCATTTGGGAATTTCGACCAAATTTGGACATGTATCGATGTATAGATCGTGAAGTTTTGGTAATAGCGCTTCTGTGAGTGACCTCCCAATTGGTGACTCTAGTTGTAATCCAAGAAAGTTCGGACATTCAACCACACCAATAGATGTTAAGCAGTTCAAACTTCTGAACACTTCCTCTGGCCAATATATGAGGCTGTCACAATTAGTAATGTACAGATATTCGAGAAATGTAAAACACTTCCAGAACCATAGGGACGTACTTGATAGAATATTTGACACTTTTTCTAACACCGACATTTTGTTGGAGTTATATTCACCTCCCCCTCCTTTGCATCTACTGGTACAATACTGTTGTAATTTCTCAAAGATAAAAGATGAAGAGACTCCCGTGGTTGAAAAGAAAGAGTTTCATTTCCAAAATGGCTCTCAAGTGAGAGGACATGCAAAGTAGTTAATCCTATTGCAAAGCATGATAGGTTTTTGTTTCCTGTAACATCCATTTTCGTGAGCGAAGGTACAATTGGCATTGTAGTCAGTTTAGGACAGTTCGTGACAATTAGTGTTGTGAGCTCGGGAAAAGTCAGTGATGACTTGTTGCCAACTTCACCTTCACACCAACTGCATAACTCTGGCATTTCAGACAATTTCATTTCTCTTAATGATGGAAAAGCTTCTTGTGCATCTTCTCCACCTTCTGCACTAGTTGATGCACTATAGCAAAGATGCCTCAAGTTATCCAAATGCATTAATGAGAGAATTCGAAGATAAGGTAGCTTTTCTACTGGTGGTACTTTTGTGCACTCTCTACAATTAAATATATACAACTCAATTAGATTTTCTAATATCTGGTACTCTGTTAACTAGACTGGAAGCTTATCTCCTTGATATTCTTCGATTTTCAAAACCTTTAATTTGTTGCAAGGTTTAAGAGCATCTAGCACTTCAAAAGGATCGCAGTGCAATACCTCCAAAGCATGTGATTCTCGTATATTGTTTGGCATTCCCCAGCATAATGCTAGATCATCCAGATTTTGTTTAGGCATCAAATTTGCTTCCCTTGCATCTACAACATGCTTAATTTTCCTTAGATTGTACAGATGCAATTGGCCATGGAGATTATTCAAATTACTCAACTCCCTAATACCATTATCGGCATCAATGCCTACAGTGTATGATGTTAATATTTGCAAGCAATTTAGTTGTCCTAAATGTTCAGGCATGCTTCTGATTCGAGAATATTCACTAAGATAGATATGCCGAAGGTTACTCAAATATCGCATACCTTGTGGTAACTTTTCAAGATCCCCACAACCGGAGACCCTTAGGGTCTGCAAGAGATAGAGAGTGCTTATTGTTTCTGGCAGTGATGTAATACCCATGATTGAAAGCTCAAGATATCTCAAGTGTTTCATCTTTTCGGGGTAATGGGGGTAATGAGAGTTATCTCACTATAGTATAAATCTAATTGTAATATACGCAGAGAGTTTGATTTTAGAAATCCAATATGTTTTGCATAGGGCGTAGCATAAGGGTTGGACGAAATGAGGCTCCGGATAGAAGGGAAGCAATCAATGGCTTTGTTAATATCTCGAGGAAGAGTCCTTACCGAAATATGGCGGACATCAATTTGGTTAAGTTGTGTTGGCACTTTTGATATGGATTGGCATTTGGTACCCATAATAGATTCAGCAAGATTGTGCATCAGATCATGCATTTTGCACTTGGTTTGGGAGCGGTACCCTTCTTGTCCCAATGAACAAACTTGCCTAACTTCCTGAAAAAATGACCTCCAAGCCAATTCATGAAAAATATCATTGCCTTTCATTTCAAGGCTACTGGACCCATCAGATGGAATAAATCCATTTGCCATCCAAAATTGGATCAGTTTATCCTTGTCCATCTCATGATTCTTGGGGTATACTGCACAGAAAGCAAAACACAGTTTCATGTTTGGAGGCAAGTGGTCATAGCTTAGCCTCAATACTGGCAAAACCTTATTTTTAAATGGTCTTTGTACCCATTTCTTGCTTTCTTCGAGTACAGCCAACCACTCTCGAACCTCAGACTTAGAACTCATTAAGCTACCGAGTGCATTAATGGCCAGTGGCAATCCCTGACAATTCTTAACCATCATTTTGCCAATCTCAACGAACTCTTCACATTCCATTATCCCCTTGCTAAATGCCTTTTTGTGAAATAGGCTCCACGAATCCTTCTTATCTAAGCATCCCAAATTATAACTCTCTACCGTACCCTTTATAGCAGCCACTCTGCTGCTCCTTGTGGTAACTATTATAGCACTCCCAGAATCACCATAGTTTAACAGAATTCTCAGTCGCTCCCATGCATCGTCATCCTCATTCCAAACATCATCTAACACAAGGAGATATCGTTTTCCACTTAAAACCTTACCTAAATGCTTTTGGAGCAACTCCATGTTGTCAACTGAAAGTTTGCATTTCCCCTCAACTAATTCAATGATTGATTT
Organism: Carex cristatella; assembly: GCA_024447775.1. Lineage (NCBI taxonomy): Eukaryota > Viridiplantae > Streptophyta > Magnoliopsida > Poales > Cyperaceae > Carex > Carex cristatella. The sequence continues at coordinate 1,592,911 of JAJHPF010000010.1, forward strand.
AACAAGATGACCAATTTTAAACTCTTCAGACACACAAACCCATAATAATAAGTTGAAATATTCTTTCACTCTAGGAGCATTGTACACCAGCTGAGCAAGAGTAGTCTTGCCAAGTCCACCCATGCCAACTATTGGAACAACCATGAGATCATCACTTTCACACCCTTGGAGCAATAATTGCACTACCTTCTCTTTATCTTCATCCCTTCCCACAACTTTTGATTCAACCACAAGAGAATCAGTTCTGATCCGATTGGCCACGTGCACCCTCTGACCGTGAACAAAACCAAACCTCCCCATCTGGACAACAAGACCATCAAGCCTACCCAAAACTTTCTTCAATTTCCCACTCATCTTATAGCGAAGCAAAGAAGGATTTTCAAGGGAAAAGAAGGCACTTACATTGCCGTCCTTATGGCCACGTCTCACGGCATCCTGATGCAGTTCCTCATAACAAAACTCATCAAGCAGATCATCAGCCTCATAAGCAGCTGATTCGAGCTTCAGAAGCCACAATTTCACGGCTGTGTTAGAATTTGCTTGCTCCTCAGCATTGGGAAGTACAGCCTGGATTTCAAGAAGCATGTTGTGGAGCCTCTCGCGCTGGTCGTTGATGCCCCACATCTCCCCGATCCGCTGAAACAGTGACTCTGTTGTTTTCTTCAGCACTACTGAAATCAAAGGTGACAGCAATAGATCTGCCATTGGTGGTTAATGTGGAATCTATAGAGAGGTTAAGTTTTATGACTTTATCTCAATTTTGTGAGTAGGATAGTCTTTGAGAGGAGAGAATTTGTTTACAAGAAAGGGTTTGCTGATTGCAGTCGTAATGTGAAGACTTTTCTGACTGCGTTCATATTATTCTTCTATTTTGAGCAATTTCGTGGTTGTAGCAGTTGTAAAGCATCAATCAGTCTCATCACCTACCATTGGAAGTTAGTACCGCCCCAGTGGAATAAAGTAGCATTTGCTGAATGTGCATAGGCCCTGGAAAACAATAATCAATTAGCAATCAATCGAAATTCCTCTCCTCTGCTCATTCGTGATTAAATTATTTAGGAGTTGGTTTAGTTGTCTTGTGACTTTAGTTTTGTCGTATGGTGGGAAAGAAGAGTGGAAAAAGACAAAAGGATAGTTGAGACTTGAGACAGAGAAGGCGACGGAGGTGCGGAAATTAAATTGGGCTCCAAAGGATATCTTTATCATATATCTGTAACCGAAATTAAGTTCCATTTTCTAACTTTTTTGGGCCTTTCATAAGGCCTTGTCAGAGCTCAAATTCCATGTTTAATGAATAAAACATTGCTCTAAAAATCTCCATTTTTTCACTTGGTAGCTCCTACTAAGTTTTTCAAAAAAAAAAATCTCAATTTTTATTTTTATTTTTGACAAACAATTGATTTATTCTATTCCAACTTCTCAGATTCATAAATTATAAAATGTATTAGTATATATTTCCGAACAAATGACTTCGAAATAAATTAAGAGAGCTGAAATATATTATTTATGTCCCAAATAGCGAACAAAAGGAATGAATGGAAAACATTTATAAAAAAATTGATTTAGTAAATGCAATTACTCTGTTATCAAGAAAGAATCGAATTCACCCTTTATAATTTTGTACGGCAACTTCTCTCAAAGTTGACAAGTGGCTGTCACACGGTATTCAATCTCATCGAAGGAGTATACATGGATTCTTAGGGTTTTCCAGTCTTGTACAATTAATGTGGGAGTAGTCTGACAATATTTTGTAAACAAAATTATATAAAATTATCATTCACAAAAATATTTTTTTTATTTCCCACAATAAATTTGAATAAAATTTTCAGAAAATAATTCTTAATTATCAATTTTGTCTTATCTCACTGGTCGTATTTCTTTAGTAAAAATTTAAAATTATAATATATAACTAGAGTCATAATCCCCATTTCACAGATTAAATTGTCAAAATCTACAAATAACATTAACCCCAATTTCGCAGAAAAGAAAGGAGAAAAGAAAGAAGAAAAGAATAAAAAAAAAAAGGTAGAGAAAAGAAAGATTATTTTTTAAATATAACTCATTCTAAACAAATTAACCAAAGTAGCACAGCAGATTGGGAAGTTATAAAAATAACATTAACCCCTTCAAGTGACCATATTTCTTTCCATGCGGTCCTATGATCATATCTCTATTTCTATATTAATGAGGGGTGAAGGAAGGAGACAAAAAAAAAAAACTTAAATCTCACCTCCACTGGTTTTTCAAACCGGTGGCAACTTGTTTGTGGATTTTCTGTAGCGGAGCCACAGCCCTGGTGGGAAAATGAGTCAGCCGGGTAAGAAAAATGCTCCACCGGTTTGAGAGTCCGGTGTAGCAAAGCTCTTTTAAACCACACCAGTTTGCGAGACCAGTGGAGGCTATTTTTATAACTTCCCAATCCGCTGTGCTGCTTTGGTTAATTTGTTTAGAATGAGTTCTATTTAAAAAAAAAAATCCGAAAAGAAAGAAGAAACGGGTGAAAAAGACAAGGGGACTCTTTTGATACTATAGATCCTATAATTATAATTTCATGTTCAATGAAATGGGCTCTTTTTTTTGAACTATTATGTGTAATTATTAGTTTAGGTGTTACAGCACTGCATGATACATTCCAATTGCATGCTTGATCGAGAAGACCAGCCAGGGAAACAAGCAAATTAGCACCATGCTTTAGTTGGTATATAGCATGACAGCATGATGTTTTTTGTTATTTATCAATTTCTTTGTATATTATATATAGGAAACTGCTATATATGTCAACAGCCTCTAGATCTGAGGAGAGCATTAAGGCTGTTGGACCTATATTAAAATTTTGGTTTTTAAGGAGATGATTTTTCATTTTTGTGGATATTTTCTTTTGAAAATGACTATTTTCAAAAACATATTTCGTTAAAGTATTTATAAATAATTATCATTTTACTTTGTTTAAAACACAGAGATGCCTAATTATTGTCATTACAAATAGTTGATGTGTTCGGTTAATTAAAATTTATATTTGGTTTAGAAAAAAAATTTTAAATATCATTGATTGGTATATTATGAATTTATTGTTCTTGTTGTTGAATATTCACGGTCTGCAAACAACCAAATATTAGTTGAAAGATAGTATATGTGATGAATTAGGGCATTTTTGGCAGTATAGCTCCTACTCCACGCTAAGCTACTAAACGAGATGTAAAAAAGGAGAGGAGTAAGATAGAATTACAATGGAGTAAGTTATATCACCTATGCAGGTGGATTAATTTACTCCACATTTACTCTGCTTGTAGGGCGCACTATCTTATATAGATAGAGATTCATTTCTCAATTTCACTCTCATCCAGATGGATTAATTTAAATCATAACTTAAAGTTCCAAACGAAATATAAAACACGAAGAATAAGATGGAATAAGAAACATACAATCGTCCTCAAACTTATCCAGTAACAACTAAACATGAACCTAAAAACTATTGTGCACTATCCAGGGAATTTTTTATTAATAAAAATTATTATTAAATAATAAATAAAAACGAAAGACTACTTATATTTTTCGATATCAAAAATAGATCCGAAAAAAAAAATTGAATCCAAACTTTGGAACTGAACTGATTTTTTGAGGATGTTTTTTAAGAAACAAAAAGAGTATCTGAATTTTTTTTTTAGAAAAACAAATGAATGCTGGAATTTCTTTTGAAACAAAATAAAACACTTTGGCTCCCAAAACGAATTTCCTTTCCAAAGTTTGAATCCAACTTTTTTTTTTGTGGGATCCATCTATATCATCAAAAAAGTCAGGTACTTTTTTTATTTTCCTTTATTATTTAATAATCATTTCTATGAATAAAAAATTCCCCAATATACGCTATTCGTCAGAAAATACTATACCTATCGCTCTATATAAACCTACTATGTAAAAATAAGATTAAAACAAAGCAAGAACATGTATATATTTATTCAATTAATTAAAGCGAATTTGCTTGGCATACCTGCAGTTCTCGACTATTATGCACAACACCTTTTCTCTTAGCTCTAATTGAAACCTGCATGTGGAGATACAATAGCGAATTTGCTAGGTTAAAGATTAGTAATCCTTTCTCATTATATTTATCCATATATACCGATACTAATTTTACAATTAGCCACAGAAACGAATTAGGCGTACCTATTACTTCTCATAAACAGCTTGAAAGATCCAACGCGCAATTTAAACTAGAAGACAATTGGGAATCTTTTATAGCCTGTGATCCATAAAATTATAAATAAATAATGATTGCATCTCATTGCTCTCCAGTTCTTCAAACTGGACGTTGTCTGTTGCATTGAACTATATACTAGTGGGCTGTTCATCGGTTCGTTTCGGTTAAAACCAAATAAAAATTACAACCGAACCAACCGAATTAAACTAATAAACCAAACCGAAATAAATACCGGTTTATTCAGTTTAATCGAAATAACCAAAATTAGAGTAGAGAGAAGCTGATTTTTTTTTTATGTACCACCCTAGAAATTGGTTTAAAAATAAATACCACCCGGACTCCAATTTTATCAAAAATGACACTCCCACGGACTCAATCCGTGCATCCATCGGACCCAGACGCGCGGACTGAGGGCGTGCATCTAATCCGTGCGCGAACTAAGGGTGTGAACCTAGATGCGCAGATTGAGTGGGCGGACCCGCAGGTTCGCGGATTGAGGCCGTGTATCCGGCTTGCTTCGTGGATATTAAAATGCTAAATATTAAAATTCGGGCAGTCGGCAAGTTTAGTGCATCATTGATAATTTGTTTCAAGATTCGTGGATTAAAAATAATAGTTTTTGAGATTCGTGCATTCTGAAAAATAAAAGGATGGATTTGAAATAGCTGGGTCATGTGATTCTCAAACAGATTTATATCCGAAGTTGATATATAGATCTGAACTGTGGATTGATAGGATTGTGTATGGCACATTGGCACTATGGCTACTGTTCCTTTTAGCATCCACCAATAATAGCCTAGAATTTGTAATAATGTTTTGACTTCTGAATAGCTGTCATGATCTCAGAGGTTCCCTCTCCAACCGGGCGGCTAATAATGTTGATCTGATGGTCTCTAGTTCTTGGCAGCACTCGTCAAGCTTCCATTTTTTTTCTACTGAAAAATAGTGTTGGTCTCTAGTTGATTTAGATCGATATTGCCCAATTGTCGCAAGAATCTGACGGTCAAAATCTGTCCTTAGCCATCCAACGACTTTCGTTCAACCGGAGAGGTACTGAACAGCTGAACTTAGTTGATGGATGTTAAGTTAGTTGCGCTGAGGACACTGCCAGCGATCAGTTGGATCACCAATTGACCATTGGCCAATGTGAAAACTTAAAAAAGACGAGCCAATTAACAAATTATCAATGATGTACTAAACTTGCCAACTGTCCGAATTTTAATATTTAGCATTTTAATATCCGCGAAGCAAGCCAGATATGCGGCCTCAATCCGTGAACCCGCTGATCCGCCCATTCAATCCGCGCATCTAGGTTTGCGCACGGATTGGATGCACGCCCTCAGTCCGCGTGTCTGGGTTCGATGGATGCGCAGATTGAGTCCGCGGGAGTGCCATTTTTTATAAAATTGAGATTCAGATAGTTTTTATTTTTAAATCAATTTTTAGGGTGGTACATAAAAAAATCCGAGAGAGAAGAGAGGAGAAAATAAAACAACAGATAGGGGAGAGAAGAGAAAATAACACTAAAGAACACAAGAGGGAAAGAGAGCGAAGAGGTAGAACAACCCTGGTACGGGACAAGATTCGACTGGTATTCGGATTTGATTGCAAATGAAAGATTCAATCAATAATTAAACAGTTCATAAGGGATTTTACAAGCATTTTCTAAACAAAATTACACAAAACAATGATTTCAATTCAACGGCAATCAATTTCATAGCAAAAATTCAAAGTGAGAGTGAGAGTAAAGAAAAAGTTGGGAAGTAAGACGGAGAAAACGAAGAGAAAATAAATTGGTATAAATTGGCTTTGAGATTCGTGTTTGATGAGGTCGCTGGTGAATTTGGTATGAATTGACCTATTTGAAACCTTCTTCTTCTTGAGCACAAAGTACCGTATTTAAAGTATTGGCCCTTCAATAAAAGCAGTTTGATGACAAGGAATAATTAATTCCACCAACTATGCACAGAGAGTTAAGGTCATCAATCATGACTTTTATTTAACTCTGTGAAACCTAGGTAAAACTGTAAAAATCATGTAGCAATTTATGTTAATCATGTTTCACTACATCTAAAACTTTGATAAAAATTAAATAAATTAAAAAATCATGTCACGGAGCTTTGTCGTATATTGAGGAAAAAGAAACTGGTGTTATTTCTTCTTAAGAAAATCTCTGTTCGAATTGCAATCTATCATATTTTTATCATATCCAGTAATTTTTTCATGATTTGCCCATATACCAAATTTTAATCATTTCTAAGAATACATGAAAGTTGGAAACTTGGAATCATTTATGGCATGAACAACACCTGGCCATATTGATGCCAACATCTACCAAACTAACTGTTATATCTTTAATATTTATAATTATTAGAGCAATTTCGAAATAGTACATATTTGATATTTTCTGGTCACATCTAGAAATCTGAGCTTATTAGATTTTAAGTCAATATTGAGCTAATTGAAACTTCCAAACATAAAATACCAAAACCTTCCAAACATAAAATACCAAAACCTTCCAAACATAAAATATTTTGATTTTGTTCAAGCCCAGATCAAACAACAAACTATGACACTGTTGGAATTAGTAATAATAAAGTACCTACTAGGCTACGAGCAGTAACTTGAAATCTTAGTGTGGAAATTTATATGTAGTTTGAAATTCACCAACCCAAAATTTTGGGTCCTTAATTTAATTACATTAACAACCCCGTTAATTTCTATGCATTCTAAACTAGCTAGGGGTAGAAAAAAGTTTGCGGCTTGTGGCTCGCTCGTTTTCTAGCTTGGCTCGTTGTCAGCCGGGTGGTAAAAAAGCCCGGTCATGAGTCAAAATTCGCTCTTGGCTTGAGGCTCTCTAAAAAAAACTTGTTATTTTTTGCTTCGGTACAAAAACAAATGAGCCACATTTTTAGCTGGATATCTAATGTTCGCTCACTTGATTTGAAAACGGGCAAGCCACGAGCTACACCTAGCTCGGCTCGTTGCTAGCCCTATTCTAAACAACACTAATTTAATTTGTCGGAACACATCTGACCTTTTGTTTTTATGTTTTCAATAAATTAACTTAGTATATGCTACTAATTAATCTCCATATCCTTCTATCTATTTTTTTTTTTCACTGATTTTCTGTATATCCTATAGGCTGATGGGTAGTAGGAAAAAAAAAAGAGCGTATTGGCAAAAATCCGAAAAGCCATCAGTTATTGCTGTTGCTTTAGTACAATAAAGGAGCATTAATTAGCAGCAATCAATCTCCTCTACCGTTGGAAGTTTGGGTCGCTTGAATGCAATGAAGGAGCAATAGCAAAGCAATCAATCAGCGCAGTCCTGTGTTTTATCACGTGTCAAATCAAAAATTAAAATGAAAGGACGAAATTCACCTGTCAAATTTAATTAATTGAGCCTGGAAAGGTTATCTGGATCATATATCTAATTTTCTTCTTCTAATATGTTTGGGCCTTTGATAAGGCCTAGTTAAAGCCCATACCCCATGTTTTGCAAATAAAACATTGCTCCATAACATTAAGAGCCATTTATTGTAACCGTAATAAATGATGATGATGTTGATTGTTTTCAACAAAAAGAATACGGCATTCCTAACACAAACACCAAAAATACAAACACATAAACCATAAGATCCATTGACCAAATCGATACATACAAGAAACTAAATAACCACAAGGAAAAATAATCAAAGAAAAGAAAAGAAATACTACAAAGTTGTTCAGTCACAATGCAAATTGACAAATATACTACGCTCAATGGTACAATTAATGTCTAATACCTCTTGCATCTCTTCTCATGGGTTTGGGTAGAAACATGAAATTACATTCTTGTCCCTGAAAGCAACTACGAAGAAAGCCTAATAATAAATACTTTCGGCCTAAAAAATAAAGGATTTTTGTGGACTTTTGTGGGCCAATTTTTAAGCCTTTTATATTTCCTGCAATTGCGAGCTCTTGTGGCTACCACATAATGATACAGAGCCCTCTTCAATCCGCACTTTGCTGTAAAACCCTTTATATTATATAATTTCATGAATAAAAGCCGAGCCTAAAAATGGAACACGGTTAATTTTCTCTTCAAGTTTGTGTAAGAAGGCAACAAAAACGATGTATGTTTGCTTAATTGGTTTAACAAAATTAAGAACATTAACATGTGTTTTTATATAATTAAATCGACACAAAAATGGGAGATGCGTATCTAAGAATTAAATGAAATATCTATCAAATAATTTACAAGAGTCAAGCTAAAAAAACTGAAAAGATTATTGAAACGACAAAAAAAAAATATTGAAAATCAGATTAATTTTGCTTTAGAAATAAGTTAGATAATATTGTAGGAAATTTTATGCCAATCCGAATTACAACGGAGTACTCATACATTTAAATATCGAAAGCGTTTTAGATGAAGAGTTTTCCGATATTTATTAATATTAAAAAAAGAGTGAGTCTATGGTACTATGTACATCACAATTTGGTACATAATACGGATCAATATTTTCGTTTTCGAAATTCTATCTGTCGATTCAAACCATTCAACATGATTTTCATAAGAATATGTACTTGCAGACCAAATTTTATGTTTTTTTTATGAATTTTTTACTATTTTTTAAGAAAGCTAGAAAATCACTTGATCTGAAAATTTTGAACCGTCCAAAAACAATGATTTTCTATCTATCTTAATAAATAGTAAACAAGTTCTAAAAAATATAAAATTCGGTCTGCAAGTACATATTTTTATGAAAGTGATGTTGAACGGTTTGGATCGATAGATAGGATTTCAAAAACGAAAATATTGATCCATATTACAGACCAAATCGTGATATGCATAATATCATAGACACACTTAAAAAAATATCAAATTTCAAAATCTACAGCCGATTCTGAAAATTTTCGAAATCTGTCCAAACTGCAAAATAATTTTGCGGTTCTAGAATATAGTGTTCTAATTTCTACTCGCGACCCGCCTCTCGGTCCGGTCCGCCCGTGACCCGGGTACCGCTTGGTCCGGTCCGTCCGCGGGTTTGGGGGGTTCGGGGGTTTGTACGGACCGGGTAAAAATACGGGTAAGGATCAAGTTTTTGAAACCGAAACCCGCCGAACCCGCAACCCGCCTACCCGCCAACCCTACTCGCCCGGTCCGCCCGCCTACCCGCCTACCTGTGACCCGCCTTACCCATGAGTCCCTACCCGCCTACCCGCCGGACCCCACCCCTTTACCTTTAATCTAATCAAATCAAATCAATTTATTCCAATTGATCTAAGCCATTAATTTTTATCGAGATTCACACTTGTAAAAATATTTTCATTAAGATTTGTGCAATAAAAACATTGAATGGTTAGGATTTAATTCACAATTTGAATTTGAAATCTTACACGGCGGTTTAAAATTTTTAACATTCATTCCCCCAAACAAAACCCCTATAAATACACCCCAATCCCTCACATTTTTTCACATCTCAACATCTCATATTCTCATAATTTTTTCATTTACTCATTCTCTCAATATTTTTATTATTCTCAAAATTTAAATTTATTGCTCAAAAAAATAACTGTAAATTTTTTTTTTTTCGGTTTATTAAAAACTCTTAACCCGCATATGTTATTAAAAAAAAAAAAAAAAAAAACAGAAAAAAAAAACAAGAAAAAACTAGAAAAAAAAAAACCCGGTCCGCCAACCCGTGCAGGTAAGAGTCCGCGGGCGGGTAAGGATAAGGGTAGATTTTCAAAAAATTTACCCGCCTACCTGCCTACCCGCGCGGGTTGAACCCGGTCCGCCCCAGTCCGCCCCTTTTTAGAACACCACTGGAATACATCTTTCCGCAAAATAATTTGCTGAAATCCTATTTCCGCAAATTTTGCGGTAACATGATTTTGTGATTTTCTAATTAAATAGAAAATGTTACGCGGGAGCCATGGAATTCGCATCTCTGAGATATCTCAAAATTTTCGTGACTTTTTAGAATATGTTAAGCGTTAAAATACATTCTGCACGAATCTCAAAGCAAAAATAATACTGGCCCTCTACGTTCCCCCGAATAGGCACCGGACACGTTGGTCACGCAAAAATCGAGATATCTCAGAGGATACGCACCATGTGGAGCGTACATTTGATCTTATGAGACATTGAGAGGTTGAAAAGGGCGTGCTGGTGTGCCCTTCATTATATTAAAATGACTCATTACACAAATGAATTTATAGATTGCTACGCGGAAACCCCAACATCGATCAACGGTGTGGAGCATCGCAAATTCCCGGCCTTTAAAAAGATAAAGAATGACGGCGACGGTGCGACCCCGGCGTGTTTTTTTAAGCCCTATCCAACAAAAATTGACAGTTTAAAAAAATATATCATGGTAAAAGCAAATTATGTGACACTGACAGGTGATTCTAAACACGGTGACCTGGTTTCTTGAAGAATCCAGTAGTTTTAGCCACTGGAGAGGAGGAGAAGAATATGACAAGGCCATGCATTTAATGGAGCTACTTTCTTGTGTAGTCGCTCTCTAATCTCTTCTGTAGTTTGTTAGTATCTGTATAGCTCCCTCGTCTTTCTTTCTTGCGAAAGCTCTGTTTTGTTACCACTTTCACCATCGGTTTTTCTAGGTTATTAGCAATGCGGAGAAAGACAAATAAATACAAGGAGATAACTTTGTCAATGCCAGCTGTATTGTTATTATAACGCAGCTGCAAAGACAGACACAGATTCTTGGTTCAATCAACCAGGGTCCAGGAGAGGAGAGAGAGAGATTCCCCAAGATTTCAAAAGTGTTTGGGTCCCGCAATATCAGAAGTATGTGGTGATGGTGCTGGTGTGCTTTAGTGCTTTGAAAAATATTGGGGGTTTTAGAATCGGACCGTGAGAATCGTGGATCTCATCCATACTGAATCAGACTGAGGTTCAAAACTGTATCGGATCGGATTGAATCAATTTAAGATTTTAGAAAGATTTTTAGTTACTATTTTGAACTAGAACCGTACTAGATCAGACCTAACAAGACCGTGAACTGTGGGAACAAGAACCGTGACAAAACCGGACTAGACAGGACCTCACCATGTAAAACCAGATTTAAACCAAAATAGTGAAAAATAGAACCCTCATATTAGATTTAATTTTTAATATATCATATTAGATTTATTTTTTAATCTTTTTACATATACTAAAATTCAATTCAATTATTACAAATTAATGTCTTTAAACTTTGGTAAGAGTTATTTTCAATTATAAACACTTTTCGTCACTTCAATAAAATATTAAAGATGCCTCTTTTTTGAAAAAAAAAAAAAAAAAAAACATAACCTTATACCTATCTAGACCGGACCTAGGACCGAATCAGACCATGTGAATTTGGACCGTGGTTCTATCAAAGTTTTGAGCCAACTATTTCAAGTTAGAACTGTCGGAACCGACCCGTGTAGAACCGTGGACTATGGGAACCTTGACTCGTGCGGAACTATGAACCGGCCGAATTTGGACCGGACCGGACCGTTCGGTCAACACTAGTGTGCTTTAACTTCAAATTATTGAATTTCAAAAATATTAAGGCCATCAATTCCAAGGGTGGATCCACCCTTTTCATCGGGCAAAAAATTATCGAATCAGATTTAAACCCATTAACTAATTGGACATCTGATAAAATAATAATAATGCTTTAACTTATACTTTATAATGGTCTGACTTGTAATTTATGATATTCTGACTTGTAATTATAATTACCAATCATATTTCAAGAAATTTATTTTAATTTTAAGTATAAATTTAATCTGAATTACCAATTAAACATTTAGTGGGGGCAAAAAAAATTTTAGGGGGGAGCAAAGAATGTCGAAACCGATAAATCTCCACTAAAACTCAAAATACAGAAGGAGCGGCTGCCCCCCTGATCTACACTGGGTCCGCCCCTGGTCAATTCAATCTGCGACTTCGTTAGTGGAGGTCCGCAGATTGAATTGGCGACCCTCAAAAGACTATTGATTCTACTGTAATATACTGAAATTAGAGATTTTAGGGTCCGTCAATTTAATATGCGAACCTTCGTTAATGGGGCACAGTTCGAACTGGAAGTTCTGCTATTTTTGAAATTCTTAGTTTCAGTGTTGATTTGGTTTATTTTAATAGTATTAATAAAAATTTCGGTCTTACTACTTACTAGGACCATGAAAACTTCAACATTTTTGTTTGAATGTGTTAGGTGTAAATTATATTATTATTATTATTATTATGGTATTAAATTGTGATCGTCCAAACACAATAATGTCCTCTTGCGGTGTGGAGAAAATTAAACTTTGGGGTTCAACGAATGCATAGGATGGGGAGTCATTTAATTAGAGCTTAATAGTATGCTACTCAATTTTAGTCAATGTTTTCTGTATAAAGGAAGTCCGTACCAATTACCAAAAAAATATGGAAAATATTTTACGTAATATTAATTAAAGCTCCCAATCACGTGCAATAACTACCTAATTAGGTGGGAATTAAGGGAAAACTTATTAATTGCGTATGAAAGTATAAAGTTGAATTCCCTTCTTTATTTTATTTTTTTATTTTTTGGATTTTCCAGTGTATTTAGTACGCAATTACACGATGACATAATAACTAATACCTCTTCTACTTCAATTATTTTGCATTTTTTATTTTAAAATCAGTGGCGAATTGTATCTTCAGCGTCTTTGAGCAAATTAAATGAATCATTTAGGCATATACGTACTCCTTTTTTAAATACAAATTTAGAGAGCTTTAAAAAACGGATTTACTAATTTTGACATCTATTAAGAAATATATGATATGTCTTGTAGTGAAATAACTTGATTTCTTTTAAACGAAAAGAAAATCTTCTACCACAAAAGAAATAATAGATACTTTTTTTCATCTTGAACTCTATTTCATTTTTTCGTGGGATGTTGTAACATTCGTTCGTAATATTTTCAATGCTCAAGAGCTTATTTTTCAGCACATAATCCTTGAGTACGGAGAGATTTATAAATTATTTTATATAAATGAACACATATATATCAGGGGTATATATGAATAAATTGTTCGTTTCTACAATTCTACTGAACGAATGACTACGGGTGTGTTTGGATGGGTGAAGAATAGCTACTATTCTGGATTAGCTCTATTCCGAGCTACTAGTCTACGTTTGGGTGTGTTTGAATTAGCGAATAGTCACTATTCTTTGTTTGTCTTTTGTGGAATAGCTCACTATTCTACTAATCTAACAAAATATTGAGATAGCTACTAACCTACTATTCTCAAAATTGAAATAGCTACTATCCTCTCATTATTTTTGATTCATCCAAACACACCCTACGAGAATAATTTTAAAATATGAAGAGGACATAGGAATAAAAGTTCGATCCAACTTTATTATTTCTAAAAATTAAATATTTTATAGAAATACTCACTCAGATAGTAAAAACAATTTCTATCATTTAATAAAATTTCCACATACTTTCACAAGATTTAATTATGATTCTAAATTTTAATATTTTTCTCAATATTTCGATTCCGTCTTATTTGGGAATACCCAACCCGAGCATCAAAGAAGAAGTATCCTCTCCAATATGTGTAAAAGATTCCCTTTACTTTACGGTGTGAGATTTACTCTCATCCGCTTTGAGATTCAGGGTAGCGCAGAGACAGTATTATTGGGCTCTGAGATTCGTACAAAGCTAAAAAGAACGGTCCAGATCAACTATTCTAAAAGATTTCCTTTTACGGTACCAGGGAGGATGTGAATTTAGCATGAAACCCGCCGCAATGAACAACTTTTCCGATACCGTGAAAGCATCAATTAACTCTTGAAAAAATGATAACCTCAACTCTATCGCTAGTGTCGACAGATCTCTTGCGGTCTGTGATGGTACAATCTACACGTAAACCATAATGTACGATTGATTCTAAACCCATACGATTGGATTCATAGGTGGAGTCTACAGGGAATCTAATTTTTCAGACCTCCATTGATTCTCATCTCCTGAATGTAACCCCAAATGATTCTCCTTGATGGCATTCAACGGATCCAAACCTCCCTGTCCCCAGTCATCACCCCACACGGGGGCCAAAAAATCCAAATCCCCGCGCACCTCACACAATTTTCCCTCCCGCTCTCTCTCTCTCTCTCCTCACAATCTCCGCCCCCTCACCATCTCCATCTCCTACCAACAACAATACCCCCTCAACAAAATATTATTCACAAAATCTATGGCGACTCACTACCCCTGACCCAAATGACCCGTGCCTCTCGAGACTCTCACAAGCACAACCCTTCTTCGTCCCGCCCCAAATCCGACGGTCCGGAGATGCGTATCATCGTCCCTTTACAAGGTGTGGTGCAAGGCCGCGGCGGCCTCGTGCTCGGTTCCCTCCTCCCCTGCGCGCTCTTTTACTTCCTCCAACTGTACCTCAAATCACGCAACCGCCCTTCCCAATCGCGGCCCAGCTCACCGTCGACTCTTTCTACTCCCAACGACCACAACCTTTCCCCTTCTTCGCCCTCCTCCGCCTCCGGTTCGTCCATCCACCGGACGCTCTCTAGGGGTCTACTGTCGCCCCGGGCCCACCCTAGTGTCTCCTCTCGTGCCGCAGCCATTGCACGGCCTGATGAGGATTCTTCGTATTATGTCGGGTTAAAGAGGTATCTGCAGGATGCTTATCATCGGGTGGATAATCCTGAGGGGATTATACAGCTTGGCCTTGCAGAGAATCGGGTAATTGCAATTTAGTTTTAGTTCATTCGGTTTCCTTTTAGTTTACATCGATGGTTGTTTGTGATAGATTTGAGCTAGAAGATACTGAGTCTCAGCTTCCAAGAGGAATTGTCTTATTGTGAAATGGTTTGCTTGGTACATTTGCAATAAAGACTTCGGATTATGAGTTCTTACTTGCTCATATCAAAATTTGTCTTCATACAAGGCCAATTTTGCGCATAGTTCCTGCATGTTGCAGGACAGCACTACTTTCTAGTAGAATTATTTTTCTTTTATTTATCAATTTTGTTATTTATTCAGATTTGTTATACTTGCTTTCATAGAATAAATAGGGAAATTTACTGATATCAAAGCATCCAAGCTGAAAATTAGTAATTTAGTTGTGTGTGTGTGTTTGGGAGGAGGAGGAGGGGGGGGGTATTACTACAAGTTCT
This sequence comes from Carex cristatella, assembly GCA_024447775.1. NCBI lineage: Eukaryota > Viridiplantae > Streptophyta > Magnoliopsida > Poales > Cyperaceae > Carex > Carex cristatella. The sequence continues at coordinate 1,608,258 of JAJHPF010000010.1, forward strand.
TAGGCATTTTTCTAATTGATGGTTGTATTTGTGGTAGAGCAGCTATCTCAAGATTTGGTGCTGGATTGGCTGGAGAAGAAAGCGCATGGGGCATTGCTTGGTGGGGAACGACCTGATGAGCTTAACATTATGGGCCTCACCACCTATCAACCTTATGATGGATCGAACAATTTGAAAATTGTAAGTTTTCGGATAAATTTACTCTATTTAATTATTAAATAATTTACTATGAATTGTTGGATTTTTCGTTGCAATAATGGACTTAATTTGTATGCTACTGTAAGAGTGCCAAAAATGATTGGTTCTTTGGATTTTGCTGTAAACATGTTTGGTTGTAATTTTTTGGCTTTATTTATATTCAAGTAGTTTGAAGCTTTAGTCTGATAATGACTGTTTTATTTGTCCCATCATAGATGATCATTTTGTTTTTGGAAAATCAGTAGCCTAACAGTTTCAAACAAACATAAACCACATCTTTTTATTTACTCAATTACAGGCTTTATTTATATTCAAGTAGTTCAAAGTTTTAGTATGATAATGGCTGTTTTATTGTCTCATCATAAGTGTTCCTTTTGTTTTTGGAAAATCCGAAGCCTAACAGTTTCAAACAAACAGAAACACATCCTTATTTGTTTTACTCATTTACAGAGAGCAATAATCATCTAATTAGCTGAGAGTTCATTTATTTGTTTATTTTTGTCATTAGCTGTTTGTTTATATGCTAAGGCTGCACGGGAAGAAAAATATGTTGTTAATGAAAGCTAGCTTATTTATTTATTTATTTATTTTGAAGAATCAGATTATAAGCTGCTTTATCATCAAATGACTCAATCCTTCAAATCACGTGCTTTCTTTCATTAGTAATATCTATAGGGAAAACTTGAAAAAACTTCTACTCGAGGAGGAAACTCCTTCAATTTTTATTTACTTCCCTTGTAGTAAAATGGGAAAGAATTAGAGCTTATGAAGGTCTTCCGGTTTCTGTTCACACAGGCTATGACAGGATTTATGAGTCAAGTCATGCAAGGATCAGTATCATTCGACCCTTCTCAAATTGTACTCACATGTGGCGCAACTCCTGCCGTGGAAATACTAAGCTTCTGCATAGCTGATCCTGGAAATGCTTTTCTTGTACCTTCTCCTTACTACCCCGGGTCTCTCTCTCTCTCTCTGTCCTTTATATTTATGGCTTTTCCGTTGCTGTAACAATCTCATTTTTCTCTGTGGAAATCATTCTGATCTGAATGTAAGAACTTTGAGATAATTTGGTTGAGTTAATAAGAATAAGGTTGGTCCAATTAAGTTGATCTCACTCAAGTAAAAGTTGGTGGGCAGTTAGTGCATTCAGAAACAAAATAATAGTTGGTGGGCAGCTAATTTCAGTTAAGAGAAATGCTGGGTGTAATTTGCAATTGTAATTTACTGGAAACCTATTTATGATTGTTTCCCTAACAATTTGGATGTTCAGCATACGGTGACTATTGTAGAATCTCGACATCATGCTCTGACAAATCAAATATAGCACTCTTATCCACATTTGTTTTGTTTATGCAGGTGGGATCGGGATATAAAGTTGCGTACCAGTATAGAGCTGGTACCAGTGCCATGCCGTAGCACTGACAACTTCAGCATAAGCATTGCGGCTCTAGAAAGAGCCTATACTCAAGCAAAAAAACGTGGCCTTAAAATCCGTGCAGTACTGATCGCCAACCCTACAAACCCTACCGGCCATGTCCTGAGCAGAGAAACCCTAATTGACCTCCTAGACTTTGTCACAGATAAAAACATTCACTTAATCTCTGATGAAGTTTTTGCTGGGTCCATCCATGGAGACCAATCAAAGTTTGTCAGCGTAGCAGAGCTCTTGGAATCAGAAGGAATTGACAAAACTAGGGTTCACATTATATATGGTCTATCTAAAGACCTCCCCCTTGCTGGGTTTCGGGTTGGGGTCATACACTCCTACAATGACACTGTTATTACGGCTTCAGCTAAACTAGCCAGGTTTTCATCTATATCTGCACCGACCCAACAATTGCTAATCTCGATGCTCTCTGACATGCAATTTATATCTGATTATTTGGATGTGAACCAACAGAGATTAAGAAGGATGCATTCATTATTTGTGGATGCACTAAAGCAATTGGGAATTAAATGTGCGAACAGCAATGCCGGTTTCTATTGCTGGGCTGACATGAGCCGGTACATAAAATCATACAGTGAGAAAGGGGAGAGGAAATTATGGGAGAAATTATTAACTGTAGCTAAGGTTAATATGACACCTGGCTTGTCGTGCCATTGCATTGAACCGGGTTGGTTCAGGTGCTGTTTTACAACTCTGACAGAGGAGGATATTCCTTTGGTTGTGGAGAGGATAAAGAGAGTCACCCAAGGACCCAAGTGAGAAAAACAAAAAAAAAATGGGTCAAGGTTAGAAACTTAGAATCAAACCAATTGTGGTAACCATGATTTCAACTTGAGACGGTTTTTGCTCTGAGGTGGAAAATAAAAAAACGCCATTAGGCTCAATTTTGGTCATCTGATAGGGAAATTTGGGTATTTATTACCTTTCTTCATATACTAATACTTGTGTAGTTCTTATTGATATTGGTTTCTAACACTAGCTCGTTCTTTTTTTGTTTTCCAGTGTAAAGCAATAATATATGTTCTTGCATTGCAAGTAGTCTAAATTGTTATTTGGATGGTCCTGATCAAAATAGCATTTTTGGCATGTAGTTTAATCTTATTTTCTCTGTTTGCTATGTAATGTGATGAATTAAATTCAATAAAACATGTTTATTATAATGTTAAACATCGGCCGAATTGTCCCTCTAAACCCTTGATTTCAATCTAAAAGATCAATTTTGGAAACTGATGCTTTGGAATCAAATATAACAACCTTTTAAAATTTTACTCGAGCATTTTGTTCAAGCTCCGCTAGACCGCTGCTGATCCCAACCATACCTGTCAAATGGACCAACTTCTATTATGAACTTCTTTCTAATTTGAAATTCAGAATGACATTGTTCAGGTGTGATGCTGCTCATTTCGGACTATTCAGGTCAGTTTGGTCAAAATCAACTGTAATTTGAACCTATCAACCGGTTAAGACCGAATAAACTGAAGTAAATTTCAGTTTGTTCGGTTCAAACCAAAGTTAACCTATTAGTACTATTATTTACGAAAATAATATATTGTCATGCACAATAATTGAAGTTCAGTTTGGTTCGGTCCGGTTTAATTTAATGAAATCATTATAACACTAATTTTTAAAATTAGAGTCAAATCAATATAAACCAGTTGTTTTGGTTTAGTCGGTTTTGAGAAGTCTAAATGATTTGACAAGCTTTATCAAAATTTTTTTTTTTAAACCTTCATAAAGAGTGTGAAGTCGTGAGGGGATCGAACTTTCAAACTTTCAACCTTTAAATAACCAACAGTTCTAAAACTTTTCCTAATCAACTGTGCTACCTTCTTTTCTCTTTTACCAAAACAGTTACATGTCAAAATAAGAAAAATCAGGACCAATATTCAAAATACTTGATTTTATATTACAATAATTTAAAAAATATAATAACATTATGAAGGACTGTAAGTGCCGTAGTGGTGAACCGGAATCCAAAGCGGCCCATTAGCGGTGTTTAATGTACTATTTAGACCAGCCCATTAATTAGGTTCTTCCTCAACATTTTTTCCAGAAGGATCTCATAAACCATAATTTGCGCACGGAACCTTCTGTTTCAAAAAACTGAAAAGAGAAAAGTGAGAAACCAGTAAGCACGCTTCTTTTCCAATGGTGAGCGATTCCATTTCCTTCCCAACCTAGCTAGGTATATCTATTTAATTTGCCTGCTTTTAGATTATTTGAATTTTCGATTGGTTTTTTCAGTCGGTCACTCTGCACACGAACTTGGGCGATATCAAGTGCGAGATTTTCTGTGACGAGGTTCCCAAAACCGCCGAGGTGTGTGCCTCTCATCTTCTGTCTTCTCTTTTTCCTCTGGCCATTTTACCCTTGTGAATTATTAGTACAAGAAATATTCATTTGTTTAGAAGGTAGGGGTTATGGTTGATTATCTGGAACAGGATTAGCGTAGGGTTTAACCACATTAGCCCCAGATTGAGGTAAATTAAACCATAGGTCGATTTAAACTCTCAAGATTTAGTGTATTTTTCAATACTGTTTTTTTTAAAAGATGAATTCATAATGAGAATTATTAATCTGTCTGTAGCTGGATGTTCATTTTAGGACATGAGAGAATTTCAACTAATTACAAAAGTAAACAGACTGCATCTTTATCTTTGAGCAACAAATATTTTTGTTAGGAATGAACGGAACTGTCAGAATTTATGAAAGATATTAGGAAGTAACCTCATTTTATAAATTAATCTACTCAATTTACAAAATGAACAATTTACAAAATGAAGGCTTGACCCTTATTTTTCACTCGGAAAAATCAACAGCAATGAGGAACTTCAAGCCTACCAGATCAGAATTTGATCTGATTTTTACTTTTAGTTTCTCAATTTAACTGACTTGTCAGTCTTGGTGTATATTTTTCAGTGTTAAAAAAACTATTAAGATATTTTTAGTATCCTTACAGACCACATTAAGCTTGAATATTTTTCTTTGTACAGAATTTTCTGGCATTATGTGCCAGTAGCTATTATGATGGGACCATATTTCACAGAAACATTAAAGGTTTCATGATCCAAGGTGGAGATCCCACTGGTACTGGTAAAGGTGGTACCAGCATCTGGGGTAAGAAATTCAATGATGAATTACGAGAATCACTTAAGGTACTGTTGAACTAAACTAGCATTCATTTCTGCATTTTCTGTAATTGCAGATGTAGGTTTCCTTACCTACATATATACCCAAATTTCCTTTTATACAAGGTGAGAGTATGACCAAATTACTGGTAAATTTTGCAAGGAAAAGCTTTCAAATTGATAAAGCAAAGTTGATGGGTTGACATCTATATTTGGCTTTTCAAGTCAAACCATAGTTGCTTTTTTAAATATGTCACTGGCTTGCTAACTGAATTTTCTTGTTTCCCTTTTTTTAGCACAATGCAAGAGGCATGCTTTCTATGGCGAATAGTGGGCCCAACACGAATGGAAGTCAGTTCTTCATAACCTATGGAAAACAACCTCATTTAAACGGACTTTACACTATTTTTGGAAAAGTGATTCATGGTTTTGAAATTCTTGACATCATGGAAAAGGTTAGCTATTAATTAATCAATATCTATTTTATATTTATGACGGTCTTTGTGAAAATTGTTAATTTTGAATGCTTTTTCTTGCTTGACCAGACACCAACCGGACCCGGGGATCGACCTCTTGCAGAGATTAGGCTTAATCACGTCACAATTCACGCAAATCCTTTGGCTGGATAACTGCTCGTCTTAGATTTTTTTTTTTTTTTTGTGTCTTAGATTGTTTGGTCTTTTACAAATGCAGTGATTGATGATTTGCAAGAACAGGCACCAACTCTTATGCAGATTATGTTAAGTTGCTCTTCTTTACTTCCAGTTTTTACTTGGTTGATTCGTACTTGAGCTCTTCTTTGTATGGTTAATTTTTGGACTGTGTATTGTAACTTGTAATACAGAAAACCAACCCGAGCTTTAAAACTTGTGAGAAGTTACTAATTCAATAGTTGTTGAAACACAAGGGCATTTTATTAACTGGAGAGAATTAGCCTAACGTAACCACATAACAAAATGAAGCAGTAGGAAGTCACCTTGCAAGTCACATGCTTGTATTACCGGTATATTGAACAATTAGACCTAGAGCTATATACACTAGCCTCACTACAAAATACAAAATATCTCCAACATCATGACAGGTTACATTCTAATGGGCAACTTATTATTCACACAAAAGGAGTACAGTACCCTGATTAAGCAACAGATTTAAACACCTTACTCCGCCATTAAGACAACAAGACCTTAAAACTAACTTGACAATTCATAGAAGTGCACTTCCTATTCTGTGCATCCAAAATCAGTCGGAAATGGTACGAGAACGATACAACTACTTTATTGTTATGTACCGGTTCGTCCCATGCTTAGCCCAGTGATCTTTCAGATCAACAGGCATCGACAAATCATGACCCTCAGCTGCAAGCCGACTTAGCAGCTTCTGAAAAGCAGTCCCACTCATCTTCCTACCACCCATGCGAGCATGCCGCTTATTTGGCATGACAGGAAGCGGGTACATTGACATTTTTGTAGTACAACAGGACGATTGCCACCCCCCATTACCCCACTTGTAGCACTGCCGGTACTTCCCGGTGCACGAACAAACCGGTGCTGGCATAGTTGACTCATCAAAACTAACCTGGTTCAAACCTAAATCCTGCCCCTTCCAATCATTAACTGTCTTAGTAACAGTAACAACTGACTCATCATCACCTCCTCCCAACCCAGACCCCAATCTCTTCACTTTCTTCTCCACTTTCGGTTGCCTCTTCTCCTTTCTCGGCCGCTTCCCCTTCTTCATCATCATGTCCCCAGCCGGTGCAGCTGAAATAGGATATGCTTCTGCAATATGCATCTCCCGAATATGGTCATAAGGGGCATCAGAAAGCTGAGGTGGGGATGGCTGGACCTGAGAGAGGGAGCTGTGGCTTGTGTTGAGGCCGTTAGGGTTGGAGCGGGCGAGGTCGAGAGCAGCAAGCGCATTGTCACGATCAATCAAGGCATTGTTGCGCTCAGCAACAGCCGAGTCACGCTGCATGATGGCGAGGTCACGCTCAGCCAAAGCCGCTTTTTTCTCGGCAATGGCCTGGTTTCGCTCCTGGATAGCCTTGTCCCGTTCTGACAAGACCGCAATCAGGTTCGCCGTGTGGTGGTCCTTCATTTGGTGGTGCCGTTGCTGCTGCTGCTGCTGGAGCTGGTGCTGGTGCTGGTGCTGGTGTGTCTGAGGCATCATCCACTGGCATGGAACAAGGAAAGAAAATCATGGTACTATTAGATTTTTTTTTTGTATTTAGCTGGGAGAGGGTAATAAATTTTCAGTGATTGCAAGTGAAATTTGGGATTGGTTTTGTAGAGAAAGATTTTATATATTTTTAATTTGAAATGAGCCAAGTTCATCTTTATATTCACTAAATTTATATGTTCAGTTGGGACCAATAATGAGGATCTTTTAGTAATTAGTTACTTATTTTCAGTGGGAATTCTCTATACTATCTCCAGTCAACTAACTACCTACAAGTGAATTTTTATTATTAGCTCTCTAGAGAAAACGTCCATTCGGTAATTTTGTTTTGATTCTATTATAAAGAATGCTAATTTTGCGTCTTACAAACTGAGTTCCAAATCAAATCACCTACATGAAAGAATGCTATAGAGCAAGAATTTCAACACCAATATTATCAAAAAAAAGAACAAGACATGCTTTCTGGTGGAGGTTGATGGTGCATTAAACATATTTAATACTAAATCAGGTACAAGATCTAATCCTTAACTAACCAGGTACCATGGTGCCTTAAATAAAGTTTGTCTACCTGAGCATGAACAGGTTTGTAAGGATCCTGCCTTTGCCTCCCATTTTCTCTACTTCGCCCCATGTCATCCATAGCTAAATTTGTTTTCATGAACAACTACGAAAAGTGATGCGGAGCCAGGTACAGTCCTAATAATAAAAAAGTGAAGAATTAGATAAAACATGAAACGGGATTAATGAAATACCAGGAAAAGACAAAAGTATGAACTGCAATAGTAAGTTTGCTAGACTTCATTACATACGGAAGTAGGATTAGGATGGTGTGTGAAATTTGTGAGTTCCTTGAGAACTTAATCCCAGTTCTGTCGTGAGAAACTGCATCGTCCTATTGTACAAAACATGCTTAAATATTTTTAGAAATTATGAAACCAGCTTAAATAGTAAAACAAAATGGTACTGTGATGCAATGTACTTCATTTTGTCCCATGAATTTCCAACTGAAATTTAGCCAGATGCACTTAATTTTACTTGTCAGTACTCAGCAGTGGCAAACTTCAGCATACAAAAGCAATGAACAGAAATTCAAGTAAGAAGCTTACTATAAGATGCAACCAGAACCTTCACATAAAATTTTCAAATAACTTTACATGTATGAAAGGATAAAAGCTACTTCAAACTCAGCTCACAGTACATTCAATTTATTCCAGCATATATATACACACACTAAATTCTTGCAATCGATTGCAGGAAATAGAGAAAAAAGAGTTCTAGAAAACAAAATCAGAGTCTAGAATCTATAAAGAGAGGTGGATTACCAGGGTTTAGATGATAGTGTTATGCTTGTGAAGTGAGAGTAAAAGACCGTTTTTCTCTGAAATCACAAGTAGAATCTGATCGGAGAATATTTTCTAACTTGGATTCGATCGGACGGGAAGCAAACGACCGATTTTGCCCCTAGTCATCTAGGGTTTTCTTGGGGGAGAAGAGGGGAGAAGGGACATGGCCGATTCCATGAGAGAGGAGAGAGAAAGAGACTTGATGAGATCTCTTACGTTCATGAACCGTTGGATCGAAGCGCTCTCATCCAACGGCTCTGATGATGTGAAGTGGTGATTGGTGAAGCCTCGAAAGATGAAGCCACTTATTTCGTGTCCGTCTTCTATTAATTAGAGAAAGAGAGATCCATTAAGCACTTAAAGCATGTTTTTTAAGCGTTTGTGAACGAAGATGACTAACAAAGAACTACAAAAACAAGGAAATGAAAACAAAAATGTAAGAATTGAATGTATTTATGTATGGAGGTCGATCGGTGTAGGTGACGGTGTTGAATGCTAAACAGCACTCGCGCAGAAGCCATGTGATATGTTCTACGACGAGCTTGACGTCCGTCATATGCCAAAAAAAAATGTTCTAATTATCTTTTAAAACAATTTCAAACTAAAATAGAAATTACGAACTTTTTTTTTTGTGAGAAGAAAATGGGAGTGTACGTAGGGATGCAAACGGATCGGATACGGATCAGAATCAGATAGTGGCAAACGGATCGGATACGGATCGAATATTAGACAGATATGTACGGATACAGATCAGATATTGAATATCCGTAGATATATACATAAATATTTTCATAATATATATGAAACTATACGGATAATTAAAATTCAAAACTATATTTGTATCTGTATCCACATGGATATTCAGATATCGGATATCCGTATTAAATTTTCGGATACAGATCTTGATATGATCAGATATTATCCGATCCGTTTGCACCCCTGAGTTTACGTCTCCAAATTAGATCTTGCGAATTGTAATACCACATTAGTTTGTGAGGGGACAAACTTGGGTCCAATGTCCATCGGACTCAAATTTGGGTCCAATGGTTCTAAAACCGTCCAATCGTCTTTAAGATCCATGCACACGTATATTGAAGAAAATGTGCGCATATTTTAAAGTGGATCGGACGATTTTGGAACTCATCGCACTCAGTTTGAGTCTGGTGGACATCGGACCCAAGTTTGTCCCGTTTTTTGTGAGACCTAAAGTAGAAACATTACTAAAATAATAATTAGTTTGTCAAATTATGACCGTGTTTTGACAGAAAGTTTATACTGTAGACTGTATATTTCTAGCTGACAGATGATATATACATCATTACAATTACCACAGATAAATTGTTTTAGCAAGTAATATTTATGATCGTTAAGAATTTTAGCAAGCTTAAATGTAATGTATTTAATTAAATGGTCATTTTTATAATCATAAAATCATAAAAAATGACTGGTAAACTATTAACTTTGTCCTCTATATGTGCATAATTTTATTCGTGCTAAATTAGAAAGATACAACTAACATTATGCATAAAATAAATAAAAAAATATCGAAAGGTCACAACAAACATTATGCATAAGACTTGAGGGTAGGTACGATGCCCATCGGACCTACTTTGGTTCGACGGGTTCAATCATCGTTCAATCTATATTAAGATTCGTGTCAGTATCTTAAATTTTGTGCTGATTTATTTCAATTTTCATGCACACCGATCTTAAGATGGATCAGACAATCATGAAGCTTGTTGAATCTAAAAGTATATCCGATACGCATCAGACCCACTCGGTTTGCATAATGTTAATTATGAAAAGGAATGCATTTACATTATGAGTAATTTTCGGTTGATGCTTTTAATCAAATTATATCATATTTATTTAAAATGTTGTTAAATGCGGTTTTGTTCATACATGCAGAAGGCCACTGCATACCGCATATGCAGTATGCGGCCGCATATGCGGATTTTCATGTGGATCTATATATCCGGATTTTAAAATGAGAATTCAGATATATATTTATATGCGTGTATTCTATTCTACATGTACAAGTATAATAAATAAATGTCCAACAGCTGCTTTAATTTGAAGTCCTTTGTAGCCAATCACTAATAATAGGCCATAAATCAGCTGCTCAAATTCTTCGGCCCAAATTAGTAATAAAATAATATAAATACGGGTTTTACTGCACATCTGATCCTTTTTTATTAATAATAATATTTTTTAATTAATTAAAATAAACACTTGTATGGACTACATAGTATAATGTGGTCTACTGGTTTGTATGGCAATATGCGGTGCTTATGTGGACTACTGTATATGCAGAACTGCATGAAAATTTTCATGCGGTTTTTGACTGCAAATGCATATGCGGCCGCATTTAACAACACTGTTTATTTATGATCTTAAATTGCCAACTCTTACAAATAAGCTCAAACTTATGTTCTTTTCATATGCATAAATTAATTCGTGATACAATAAATGAAAACAATCGATATTGCATATAATATTTTACTATAATGCATTTATAGTAAGTTACGTGCGTCTGTTGATAGTTTTCAAACAATTTATGATCGTATTAATTTTTTTACATGCTAAATCTAATAGATACAACTCCTATTATGCATACAATTATGCTAGAATGCTTTTCAGTGTGTTGCATTTTTCTGTTGATCTTTTGATAAATTTGGACTATATTTATCAGCATAAAATTGCCAAATTTTACCCATAAACTCTAATTATGCGTCACACATGCATAAATTTATCCTCACTAAATTAAACAGATATAATAAAATGAACGAGTTCAAGCTGAGGCTTAACTCACTTGCCAATTCACTAGCTAGCTCGGCTAGATATTAATTTGTAGAATTTATAGAATATGTGTGTATTTTACACTGTTCTGCTCGGTTAAGTTAAGTCCAAAAAATTATTAATTTATTTTCTTCTTAAATTAAGGTCCAACCATATTTTAGTTCAGACCTCTAAAATCAACTCTCTCGTGACAAGTTTGAGACAGCTCATTGGCACCCCTAGCTATTAAGCTTTTAAATGTGTTGTATTTTTCTGTTGATATTTTTGATAAATTTGGACTATATTTATCAGCATAAAATTGCCAAATTTTATCCATAAACTCTAATTATGCGTCCATACATGCATAAATTTATTCTCACTAAATTAAACTGATAGAATAAATATCATGCAACAAATTATGTAAGAATGCATTTGCAGTTTATTTGTTTCCGTCTCTTGATGCTTTGGAACGTCTTGCTCTTCTACCAGCATATTCTCTTTTGGATATTTTGACAATGCGTCAATATTTATGTGGCTTCAGTTCTTGCCAGCAAAGATTCTGATTTGCAGCCTTATCCTGGTGACTTGAAAGTGTTATTTAACACACAGTTCCTTAAATGGCATTAATCTGTATTCTAATGGGATCTCTAGATGAATTGGAGAGGTGGATTTCAATAGCTTCTTTTTCTGTATTTACCTATTGTAAGGGTTTTCATTTACTGGTAATGTATTATATAATCTTTTAAAACCTCTATTATTGGAAGCGTTTTCCTATAAACTTGATTATCAGTTGCACCAATTGAACCTAATTCATTTTGTGAGCCACTAACCTTCAAATACTAAATTGCATTTTTTTGACTAAACAAAGGAAACAAAGATCCATCATCAAAGCATCAACGAAATCAAATAACCACATGAAACAAGCAAAAAAGCAAGGATTAATCCATACCTTATTCTCAAGTCATAATATAATACATATACATATACATTATACATGCAAAGTTGCAAACTTAGTAAGTAGTAATTAATATAAAACTACACCCAAGCAACTCCTGCTGAAAGTTAACAAGTGAAGAAGGAAGAGAAAACACTATTTACAAAATTATCATCTTTCACACTATCAAAACCTCAAAATTTCACCCTGCAACAGCTTTGTTTGCCTTCTTACCAGTACCAGACCTAATTGATTTGGGTTGTTTCGGCTTAGGAGGACTTGCCTTCTTGGCCTTCTTAGCTCTCGTCGGCCTCACACTCTTCTTCTTTGTCTCAGCACTCATCAAAGCCGGTGCCTTTCTCTTCGATCGTGCCTTTGTTGGTACCTTGATCTCTTTCTTCACCAGCTTCTTCTTCTTCTTCTTCGGTGCCTCCTCTTCCTTCAGCTTAAACGAAGCCCTGATCTTCACAAGTTTTCCCTTGGCAGTAAAGTTCTTCAACTGAGTTGCAAGGACCTTCTTGTAATTTACAGGCAATTCATCTTTGTGATTTTCTTCCATGTATTTTGCAATTGCATATGGACTCGACCCGGTACTGTCATCTAAAGCTGTAATTGCCTCTTTGATCATCTAAAGAACCAAACTTTATGAATATCAAATTTTGAAAAGAAAAAAAAAACAGAGAAATTAAGATCCTAAGAAAATCATTGTAATTACCTCAAAATAAGGGGGGTGACTTGGGGTGGGTTTTTTCTTCCTTGGTGCACGCGGTTTCTTCTCCTTCGGTTTCTGATCAGTCGGTGTTGGCTCAGTCTGTGCCGTCTCGGCAGTTTCCGGTTCGGCCTTGGTCGGCTCAACCGGTTCAGCAGGAGGAAGCGGTTTAGCTAAGGTCGGCTCAACCGGTTCAGCAGGAGGAGGAGCCGGTTCAGTCGAGGCAGCCACAGGCTCTGTTTTTTCTTCGATTGACATAGTTACGAAAAATACTTTGCAGCTTCTTACAAAAGAGGATAGAACTGAAGAGAAGTGGTTTTGTAGATGGATTTTATAGGATCAGAAATCAGAAGTGAGATTTAGTGAAGAGAAAGAGAGAGAGATGAGCTGTCAGTATGTGATTGGTTCCAATCGAGGCACACGGATTGAACGGGTTTGTCCGTGCAATCAGGACCGTCTATTTGTAGAGGGGGGTTTAGTGATATCAGCACCTGGTTTTTTTACGGTTCAGAGGATTGGGGATTTTGAGGGCGGAATGAAACGATGTGTGTTTTTGGTGTGTTTGGGAATCGGGTTTAGAGGTGAAATTGTATGGGAAATTTTGATGGTTTGAGTCTGATATAGAGATTAGATTGAAATTTTTGAAGAGAAGATTACGATGGAATTGGAATTAAAAGAAAAGATTTTGTGTTTGATGAGAATTTTGCAGTTAGAGTTGGGGTATCTGTAGTAATGTGTATTATCGTTTGCTGTTATACAATTATTACTTGTATTATATAATAATAATGACGTGGGGATGAGATAAGATGCTTATCCGTTTGTGTTGTGGCAGGGGGGCAGACTTGGCAGAGATTGCTCAGTCTCTAGTAACTCCTGTTACCAAAACTGCTGGTACGAACTGGTAAACAAGTACTGTGATTGATTTAGCCCAATGGGCCATGGCTATGAGCATTTTTTTTTTTCTAAAAAGTTTAAGTAATTCGGACCCCTCTGTAATAAATGTTATAAAGTGCATTATTCATCGCAATTAAAGTAACTTGAGAAATTCTGAAATATTATATCATATTTTTTATATGTAAAAATTAAAGGAAAAAAAAGGAAGAAAGAGAAATAGTATATCATATTTTTTTATTAGAAGAAAGATCGGTAGGATTTTTATTGATCTTAAAAATAAAAAAGTTTGGATCGGTAGATAAAACTTTAATAGAATTTTTATTGATCTTAAATAAGAATTTTGTAAAATCTTTTTATATTTTAATAGAAAAAATTAAAAGAAAAAAGTCAAAGTGGTTTGAATCGGTAGAATTTCTATCTAATTTTTTTATTTTCAAAATCGGTAAAAATCTTACCGATCTTTCTACAATTCTACCAATTAAAAATAAAATGCACTCTTTCTATTTCTCTCTCATTTTTTCTTTAATTTCTACGGATAAACATTTTCCTATAGTAGGTCTAGTAATAAAAGCCTTTCGTAATCATTATTGAAATACAATTATAATTTAAAGAAATAAACTACCAAAATCACTTATACGTCCAGGATTTGGCCCACCATTTCTTCCCTATTTTTATTCACAAGTTTAATAAAACAAAATTGAAATTTCACATAACAAACTATGCCATTGATATGTTTTATGTTGCCTAACGTTCTCTTATCTGTATACAATATTTTTTGCCTACTATATATTCCAGAATCTAGATGTTATAATATTAGATCAAACAGAACAATATTATTTTGATATTTGAGAGAAATATAACATTTATGATAACTATTTATACAAATTTTTAACAACAATTATAATTTATACATTGTTGCTACACCACGTGTATAAGTTTCCAGTCGCTTTCCAAAATATACAACCGTCCGCTTCCAGTTAATTTACAATGGGCCGCCAAGAGGAGGATGCAAACTCCAGCCCACAGACTTTTCACTGTAAGGAGCCCGAGTCTCTCTGTCGAAAAACTTCCATTCAGATTTTTAATCCGAAATTTAAATTTTATTAAATAAATAAATGCATCTCGACCGTCCGAATTTAAACAAGAGCTAATTCGGCCGTCTGATTTTAACACCGAAATTCTTTAATATTAGTGTTGATCTAGTCCGCCCGGATGTTAAAGCGGATCGGATGGTCCAGATGTATCAACTCAAAAGATACCCTTTTTAACGCAGAGGAAACGAATTCCAAAGGGAAGCCCCAAAGGAAAAAAAAACGGTCAAATTACGTGTACCCAACTTTTCCATTCCACGTTGTACACAAATAATTATTATAATCAATTATGACAAATATGATGTTTTTTCTATCAATTGATCCGTCAAACCAAAATATATCTTGTAATAATTACATTTAAATACAGATTCAAATAAAACGATATTCTTATAACAATCCACCAAGCAACATTTATCAACAATATGATTAAAATAGAAAAGCAGAGCAAATCAAAGGAACAAGAACATTATTGAACTGCAATAGCCATTAATTCAAATTAAAACTGTCTATTCCACATTAGGAATTTACATTCACACCGCCCCAAAATAACCCATACAATTAGATTGCCTAAAATACCCCCCTAAACAATCACAACATTAGAAAAGAAAAATAACCCACACCCTAACTCCGACGACCTAAGCACGCTCACCACGGATGCGGCGCGCCAACTGGATATCCTTGGGCATGATTGTCACCCTCTTGGCGTGGATGGCGCACAGATTGGTATCCTCAAAGAGACCGACGAGGTAGGCCTCAGCTGCCTCTTGCAAAGCCAACACGGCATGGGACTGGAAACGCAGATCTGTCTTGAAATCCTGAGCAATTTCCCTGACCAAACGCTGGAAAGGAAGCTTACGGATCAGGAGCTCAGTGCTCTTCTGGTACTTACGGATCTCACGAAGAGCCACGGTACCGGGTCTGTACCTGTGTGGCTTCTTGACTCCGCCGGTGGTCGGAGCGGACTTCCTAGCGGCCTAGAAACAGATTCAAGAAAATAAAACTTGATTAGAAAACCTAGATCCAAACAAACGATAAGAGATCGGAGAGGAGAGATTGGAAGATAGATTACCTTGGTGGCGAGTTGCTTACGAGGAGCCTTGCCTCCGGTGGACTTGCGAGCGGTTTGCTTGGTACGAGCCATGGTTGTTGAACAAACGGCGTAAGATTCAAAAGCTAGGGTTTCGTGAGATTTTGGGAAAGGTAAAGCTGATCTGGGTGGGGCTGGAGAGGGTATATAAAGGATAAGACAGGGAGGAGACACGTTCAAGGTTAAAGTCGGTTGAATAGTTAAGTAGGTAGAAACAAAGATCCGACGGTTGAGATGTTCTCAGAGAAAACACACGATCCGTGGGGTTTGTTCTGATTGGTTGAGAGCCTGGAGCCACGGATTGATGAGCTGGCGGGGGTGGACAGGTGGATGGTCCTGATTGATTAGTTGGACGATATATAACGATTGTGTTTAAATCGGAGAAAAAGTGAACGGTTCGGATCAAGGAACGAATATGGATGAATTACGAAAGGTTCGATGCCCATCGGATCCATCGGATCTACTTTTTAGAAATTTTTTACAATTTTTCAAGATAAATACAAAATTATTGTTTTTAGATATTTCAAAATTTCAAAAAAAAACTGTGATTTTGTATATATCTTATAAAATAGTAAAATATTTTCAAAAAAAATATAAAATTTAATCTCCAAGTATATTTTAATGTGGATATCATATTGAGCGGTTCAGATCATTTGTATGAACTTTAAAATTGAAGAAAAATGTGTAGACTATAATTGGAGCATAAAAGCAATAGATGTTTAAATTTTGTTGTAAATATTTTTTCTTATCAATGAAAATTGATAGTTAAGTTCATAGTTAACTATCAATGCATAAGAAAACAAAAATAATAATAAGTATTAAATGAATTTTCTTGGTAATATGAAAATAGAAACCAGTAAAATAGCGTGCCGTGAGTCATACATGATATTTGTCCAAGTCAATGAATATTTTAGTAATATTTTTTCTCCTTTTAGAGCATTTACGGTGGATTTTTTTTAGCTTTCTAAATCAGCTTTAGCATTTTTTATTTTTAATTTAGAAAATTTTCTTATTAAAAAAACACTTTTTAAAAGCTATGTTGGCTAAATCATTCACTTGAAATCTTTATTTCCGTATTTATTGCGTGCTTTTTCTCTCCTAACAAAAACACAATTTTTTTTTTCATAATTTAGGTTAGTTTATTTAATATTTTCCATTCAATCGATCAAGATCTAACAATTCTAATTACACGTGACTATGTGTCGTGTCGTGACCATTTTTTTTGTGTGACGTGCTTTGTCGTGCTAAATTTTCGAAAGATGGTCACAGCAAGTAATCGGCACACGTGCTGTGACGGAATTGTATCATGCCGTGACGTATTTAGATCCCTATCCACTACTTCTCTCTGATTCGTCAGGAAAAAAAAATTACACTCTTGTTAATATTTTGTGCCTACTCATGATCAAAATTTAAAATCCGCCCCTACCTCCGGCCATCTTTCTTCTTATTGATTGCTTGATTCGACTCTTTTATTTTTCAATTTTACATTTCTATTAGTAGAGTTTTTTTAATCGATTTTCTTCGACAAAGTCTCTCAAACGAAATAAACAAGTTTCACAAATAGAGAGAGGGGATGAAGATGTCTTCGAGCCTGGTGAGATATATGATAGAAAGTACGATTAAATAATCAGATGATAAAGTTAGTTTTGCTGTATCAAGATCAGGAGTTTCTCGAGAACATCTTTTTCTTAACAACAAGAGTATTTGCGAAATTATAAAAAAATTCGTTACAGATCAACAAATTAGCAACTCAAACAGACTTGATTGAGGAGATATGAAACCACTTCAGACTGGAGGATACTGAATGATATCTGTCGTAAAATATGATGATTTTTTTATAAACAACCATAAAAAACTAAAAAATCGAAAAACAGATTGATTGCTTACTTTATTACGAAATCATCAATAATGAAATTCGGTATTCAATTACCGTACCGAAAATAATTTTCAGTACAGAACTTTGCACAAATGGCCACACAATACAACCCGTTCCATCTCTTCCAAGTCAATACCGAAATTCATTTTCAGTTTGAATTTTATATACCGAAAATGAAGTTTGATATTACATTAATTTTTTTTTTTCAATCAAAGTATTCCATTGAAGTTTGTTCAATCAAACTTTCATAAATTCGATACGGAGAGAGGGAATGGGACCGAACCCAAAGCCTCGTATCGAAATTGAATTTCAGAATTTAATTTCTATACCAAAAATTAAATTTCGATTTCTCTCATTTTGATTTTCTGTGGCGACAAAGAGTAGAGGAGAACTGGATAGAGAGATTGGATACCGAAAAAATTGGCAAAAATCATTTTCGGTATTGATGATTTTTGTAAAAAAGATAGATATTCAATCCCTTTTCTGATTTTTTTATTTTTATTTTTTTGATGATAAAAAAACTCAAAAATGATGCCACATCGATACTGAATAATTGTAGAGCATCTTTCTGAATATTAACATGTTAAAAGATTTTACATAATATACTAAATAATTCTAGGACCACGCCATCACTTGATCATAAAAAGATGAACTGGCAAATGTACTCGGTTAAACTTGATCTGGACTACCAGATTGGAAAATGTACGACTCAAATTCAGTGAGGCAACTAGCAAATATAATGTACATGGCTCATCAAAACAAGCCACAAACAATGCCAAATAACTAGATCCTTACAAATGATACATCAAGTTTAGACTCTGTCCTTTGGTGGGTATAGTTCCCAGAGAGCAACGGTTGTATCCTGTGAGCATGAAGCCATTTGTTTGCAGTCAGGCGAGAATGTCACTGCATTGCACTGTGCATAAAAAACCATGTAGAAATCAGATATACAGAACATATAATTATATAAAGGTTTGCCATTTACAAATCAAATAGATTGGTAACACAAAAAGAAATGGTTAATGTGATTAAACAACTATAATAGGCAGGCATTTCTTATTATGAGATTTGCTGGTCCTCAATTTTTAACAATTTTTACCATAAGCATAAATTCTAAGGGTATTTTGATCTTTACCGGTTATCACTTATCATGATGTTCTAAATTTATTCCTCAATTCTTCTTCGAAACAAAAAATAGTAACAACTGTAGAATAGATATATGTCAGAAAAGCACTTCAACTTTTGTTTTGTACAAAGACAAAGCCCGTATCATAATTCCCCTTAATTCTAAACTCAAACGCTCCCTAATTCGTCTTAATATCTCAAGCAAAAAAAATTCTAAAAACATTCAGCCCTCTGCACCTTGCGGGATTCAAATCCATTCTCTATTAGAAACAGCAGTGTCACTGATCATCTGTGTCGGATACCTTGGTTGGGGAGCACTATTTCATCACTCTTATTAAAAGAGCACAATGCTCTGAACCACCACAAACTACAAGGAATTTGGGGAATATGAGTATATGCAACTATAGTTGATCACACTCTCTACAATAGCTTAATTACAAACTTAGCTCTTAGCACGAACTAGTGAATTGTGCTAGGAGTTTAAATGTTTGTTTTCTACAACAACATGGATGCAATTAAAGCCACCATAAACCCCAAGGTCCAACCACAAACCAAAACTTCTAACAGATCTAGAAACATACCGAGTCACTGTGATACTTCAAGAAGGCAAGAGCATTTCCTTTTTTATAATTATACACTCGTAACCTGACACAAGGAAGCAGTGCTGGTCAGAATACCAAATATATATTAAGAAATTAAAATAATCAGTTCAAATTTAGACAAGGAAATCAACCGATGGTCCCAGCCAGCTGTGGCTGCAATTTTATTGTCAGGTCGAATTGCAGTGCTAGCTATACCAGGCCGCTCAAGCTCTATTTCTTTTTTAACGGTACAGATGCCCTGCAGAGCAAAACTAATGTCAACGTTGAAAAGCTCTCTTTTAGCAGGAAAGAGAAGTATATTATATTGTTTACCTTTAATAAAATTGTTCCTTGAATATTTTTATTTACCTTCTGCTGATCAAGGGAGAACATTAATATTTTATTATCAACCCCACCAGAGATACCACCATTGCATGTACCATCAATTGCAATGGACAAAACTGCACCAAATATACCCTAGCAACATTACAAAATTAGAATTCAGAGAAATAGCTGCAATAACAGCATATGCGCATATATGGATTATGGATTTTATGGGGTAAGACCAACAGACCTGCTTCTGAATGAAATTTAACTGTCGACAGAGGGGCCTCTGGCTTGCGTAGATCCCACCAAAGCATGCTTCCATCTTCATAACTGATTTTAGAACATCAAAAGATATTTAGAGGGAAAAAGACATACTCAGACTGTGAACTTCTACTGAAACATAGTGCTTGGCCAACAAGATATTTTAAGCATAATAATTTTTGAAGCAAAATACAACTAATGAATATCTAAAGAAATGCTAAGTCAGAAAATACTTTGTTTAGAGGTAACAATACATATCTAAAGAGAATTTGTAAGAATATCTACAGAGGATAAAAATATATATCTACTCTAAACATAATCTTTGAAGAGATATACCCAGACAACAGATTCAATACTCGGGTTTCCGAGGCATAGAAAGCTTGAATCGCCATACACATTCCTTCAATAAAGAAACAAACATTAATTTCATACTTCTTACGTTGAAAGAAATACATGATCAAAGTCTGATATACTGAAGTCCCGTCTAATAGTGCTTAACTACTAGAGTTGAAATTAAAACAGAAGTTGATAAAGCTTATAAGTAATTAAGTTTTAAGAAGGGATCAAAGTTTAACAAAAACCTCTTTGATTAGTGGCCTGGCCAGCCAAATTCAAATTGCAATTCTGAGGCAAACACATAACCCTTTTCACAGATGTCAGATCCCAAATTTCGACCTAATAAATGGAGAATCACAACAAAATTCAATATTAATCATATTCATGTGAATCTAAAATTTAACCATCTTAAGCTCACAGAAAAAGAAACAAGTGAAGTCTATAGTAACCTGAGAGGAGTCTTCTCCAGCGAGAGCCATTATATTTTCACCATTTGATGAGTCCCCTAAAAATAAAGAATGCAATCATTGATTTTAGAACTCTATTGCTTGAACAATTGAAGAAAAAGCACCAAACTTAATTACAGCCAAATACCAGCCTCAGTTTGAACAGATAAAGGAGTCTTTGCCAGTGAAATCTTGCAAAAGTGGTATGAATTTGTTCGAATTGTAAACAAGGGCTTCCTAAAAAAACAAGCATGCAAAGGCAACCCATCAGATCTCCCATAATGTGAACAATAACATGAAAAAAAAAAGTATTTACCTTGAAAGTCCAGCTTCTTCAATTTCCCAGCATTTACATGTTCCATCTCGACCCTGACTGAAATGAGGAGGACAAAAAAAATCTCATTTTTGCCTTCCATGATATTTTATATGCATCAACGGTGCATTAGAGAATATCTCTTGTCAAAATAGAACTGTTTTTTTTCCCAATACTTGAATAATTAAGGTGCAGGTTTTATTAAGATAAAAGAAAATATATGGGAGGGGGGGTGGGGGTCATCTTCTTGCCTTATTACTTTGTTGCCAATAGCAGCACCGGAAGCTACAGAATAAACACCAGCAGCTCCACCGTGAGCCCTTAAATTCATCAATAAATCAATCAGCAAAAAGGAAAAAACAAATGGTTGTTGATAACTACAAACCCATGTTGTATAGCACCTCTCTTTCATCTCGCTTGAGTAATTGTATATTAAATATAAAAGGTTCTATTGAACACAGTAGAGAATCTAACAAAACTCGACTACTTACTGAAAAGATAAGAAAATCACAATTTCACCCATAGTTTTCACAAATACATAATTATCTATACTTCAGCAGGTCATTGCAGGAAACACTGCATGCATACATCATATTTTAATAGAAAATCATTTAACATGTACATCTGTGTAAACCTAAAACATGGATGATTAAAAAAACATACCAGGCTGAAAAGATCGTGCGGTGCCGGACAGTGTCCCACACCCGAAGCTCTCCATCCGAAGCACTACACAACCACCACACAATCAACCAATGAGGGAGATTCGAATCAGATATGGTGAATTCGAACGAGGGGCTTTAGAAAGAGATAAATTAGTTGGGAAGAAGGGAAGGGGAGGCAAACCCGGAGAAGAGAAGCGGCCGGGATGGGTGGAAGCTGACGTCCATCACAGCCGCGCGGTGGCCGCGCAGGACAGCTGCGGGGTCGGGAGGTGGCCGCAGCTTCGAGCTCGCCATTGCTGTTGATTTCAACCTCTGCTTCTAGAA
Organism: Carex cristatella; assembly: GCA_024447775.1. Classification (NCBI taxonomy): domain Eukaryota; kingdom Viridiplantae; phylum Streptophyta; class Magnoliopsida; order Poales; family Cyperaceae; genus Carex; species Carex cristatella. The sequence goes on from JAJHPF010000010.1 coordinate 1,630,296, forward strand.
TTTGGACTCCGGAGTTCTCAGTTGTCAGTTCTGATATATTTTGTTATTTCTCGAGAAAAATTGCTGCTAGAGAAGAAGGAAATGATAAAAAGCCCAACTGATGAAACCAAGGCCGATATCTGATTTGGGCTACAAATTTTTGGGTGCTTAAAGTTCTCAGCCCTCACAAACATTTAAACATTTTTTGGGCTATGAGAATTGGATCCGTATCCTCTCTATTATCACAGAGGATTTGCATCACTTTACGGAGCCGGTTTGAGATTCGAGGAAATAGAGGGCAGTATTATTTGGTTTTGAGATTCGTGCCAAGATAAAATGAATGGTTCAGATTCAATAATCGTAAAAAAAGAGGAGGATGTGAATTCAGACTAATAACGACAAAGTTCAGACTTCAGACTACATTTTGTCACCTTTTCAGTCGATCGATTAAGCCCTTCATCATCACTTCATCAGTTCAATGAAATTTGAAACGTTTTACAAATTCTAAATAATTACGCGTTCCAATCAGTGACGGAGCCAGAAATATTTTCGGGTAGGCAATATATATAGTTGCAAAAATGTTAAAATAACAATCAAAATATATTAACAATAATTGCTTTACAGGGCATTTGAGCAATTGATATGATATGTTAGCATTTCATGCATGTTGTGAATTTATAATTATGTCTCTTAACTCTTAATCATGATACTTGAATTGTGAATTTAGAGCATCTGTAATAGTTAATGTTACATGGAATTTGCATATGTGAACTTATTTTAGGGAAGTTGGCTAGTTATGCATTGACATATGATTATGCTTGTTGTTTATTTATATTTGTAAATAGTTTATTCGGAATGTAGATTCATTTTATTATTTTCATTATTGGTTCTCGGTGCTACATATTATGATCAAGTTATGGTAACTTGTTCCTTGGATTTCTATTATCATTGTTGTTTTTCATATAATTGTGATAGGGCCATGAATGCCCATAATAAAGACAGGTCTCGGACTATGAATAGGCTCGGTCTCGGATTTCTAACTTGGGCCAGGCCGAAGTCATGAAGAAAGTCCGGGCCAAAGCTGATCCCTAAAACACCATGAACAGTTTAGGGCCGAAACCAGCTCAAGCTTGGATCCCATGCCGGGATCGGACGAGATGAGCAGGAATCATGTCCAAACCGCCCTGACAAGGCCTGGAAGCAGATACGCTCGAACAAGGCCTAGCCTGACATCAGCCCAAAAAAACCTAGTTCGGCCTCAGCTTACAGTTATTGCAATTGTCTCCACCGACAATAAATGCGGTGTCATCACCGCCCGTACGAACAGTTGAGCCTATTTAAGGCACCGAGCTTCATTTATTATGGGTTGGACTCTTACACACTTACTGAGATATGATAGGTTATAGTTAATTACATTACACAACACACCGTCATTTTCAGCACAACACTCCACCTTTAAATCTCGGCCTGCCGCCTCAAAGCAGGATGAGCCCAGAATGGGAGAGGTCCAGCAGTACGGCCCGCCTCCCTTGGACGGGACATATCAAATTGTACTTGGTATTGGTTTGGTTTCCGTTGGTTTGGTCTAAGAATAACTTGACTGATACTGAATATCACACCGGGAAATTTTCAATCTCTCACATTTTCCACTTTGGTGGGTTCCAGGTACAAAATGACAAACTATTTTCATAACAAACTTCTAAGAAGAAATGGATTTCAGAGTTAATGGAGAAGTCTATTTTTTTTTTCTAAATTAAAAAAGACCATACAAACTATTCCATACTGAACGATTAGTCTGAAGTTGAGAAATCATAATTAGCAGGTAGATGGAAACAGAAAATTAAGCTTGCAGTGAGTATTTGATTGGGTCTCAACGCGTGAACAGTAGATTAATGGCACCATGGCTGTTAATAGTGAAAACTGGGTTTTAAAAAGGAAACAGGCCCGAAATTCATCCATAATAACGGGCCTGCAATTAATTTCGGTCCATGTAATCTTAATCGTAACTTCTGCAAAATCGCTAATTAATAAAATAGAAAAAAACCAAATGGTACAAACCCTTCCGTCCAGACCCACACACAAAAAAAAATTCTCGACGGAATAGTTTGTACCGTGCAGATTTTTTCAAAATCTATGCCACACACCACTAAGAATTTCGTTCACAAGCCACTTATGCTCGACTATTGTAAAATTTGGAGTTCAATTTGTATAACATAAAGAGGTTAAATAAACAAACAAATCAAATTGAATAAAAGGAACAGTTGATTTTCATCCTGTTGATCATGCAACAAATTAAATGAACCAATGCATCTCTTGTGATGTAAAGTATTGATTCTTCCACATGTTGATCTTTTATGGAAAGTAATCCAATTTTTATGATTTTGTGATAGTTCAACTTCAACATATTTGTTATTATGAAATTAATGGTTTGACTGAGCTCAAAGAGGACTTGTGAACACATAATAGCCAAACTCGAGGGAATTTATTTCATCAAAACAGCTTGCAAATTTAGTTTAAAACCTGGACGGTACAAACCATGGAATATATATTTATTTTACTGGGTCTGCCCGGGACGGTTTGTACCGTCTGTTATTTTTTTCTTTCTATTTTATTAATTAGTGATTTTGCAGTAGTTATGCTTAATATTTTATGGACGGGATAGTTTATCTGAACGGCGGATGGAAATTTGTATCCCGTTTTTCCTATAAATTGAAATTTGGTAACTTTTCGGGTATTAGATCTTTTTTTTTTATTTTATTTTGTAGGATTCAAACCTTTTCCTTTCCGCAAACGTCTTTTTGTGATGCACAGTGCAACATGTTACAAGCATAGTAATTAATTAGTTTTTCTGGGTTTGCCGCGCCGAACCACGTATAAAATATTGACCGAAAAACACGAATAAAACGCGAATAAAACACGAATTACGAATTATTCGTGATAAATCACGAAAAAACACCAAAATTCCACTCGCTGCACCTCGGACTACACACTGGAGTATATTGTACCATCTTTCTTCTTGATAAAATACCTTCCCTGTTAACAAATATTACACAAATGTCATCATTTGCATGTACCCATGTGCCCTTTGGCGCCTGGGAGATTGGGATGTCAGAAAAAACTTTTTTCTTTTTGGTTTTTTGACTTGAATCATCCACTCATGCCTCTTAAAATATATATATATATATATATATGAAGAGTTTTTCATAATTTTTTTTGCTCTCTTGTTGCACCGAATTATACTCAAATTATACCCGAATCACGAATTTTTGATCTTGCCAAACTAAATCCGAATTTTTAATTTGTCACTATGGTTACAAGAACACCCGGACGGATTAGTAGTCAGTTCAAGTGCATCTTGTCAAATGCATGGAATGTGCAACAGTGAACCTTGCAGGTCTGCATAGTGACTGGTGAGTCCATACAATTAATTATTTCAATTGTCATTTTCATTTGACTGGCGAGTAAATGTAATTATTTTAATTGTCATTTTTATTTGACTGAGTGTAATTATTTCAATTCTCATTTTCATTTGATGCTTTTAGTGTGTGTGTGTACAATTGTCATTTTTATTTGACTAGTGAGTCCATCTAATTATATTGTCATTTTTATTTAAATTAACACAAATTTGACATATTATCGATCCCAAAACCTGATCAATCTTATGAATAAATAATAATTTTAATGAATTTTTGATAAGAAGTATGATACATAATTGAGCAAAACTTTTGCAGCTTGAAAAAATGTAATGTCATAATTGGCAATTTTTTTTTTTTGTTTTTGTCAATTTATGTACATATATATAATATATGCAGAGATGATTTGTGCTTCTAGAGTTATATATAATGGTAGGTTTTTGTGTTATTTTGTCCTATCTTCATTGTTCTAAATGTGCTTCAGTTGGGACGTTTTCTCTAACTTTTTAATTTAATTTTTATTTTCATGGATAAAAAATGCATGTGAGTTCCTAAATTAAATTAAAAAAAAGCTGTATCATTACAATAATATTTAATATAGCTACTTTTGCTCATATTTAAACACATCAAATTTGTATTTTCTGTCTTTACAAATTAGTTTATATTATATTCAGATTTTAATCTGGTCATGCCCAAATAAAAAAAATAGGCAAAGTCTTCTATGGACATAAGGACCTATTTGTAAAATAAACATATTTTTATTTTCAAAGTTCAAACAGTCGATCTGAACCGTTCATCTTGTTCTCCATATTAATATGTGCTTGGAGACCAAATTTTATATTTTTCTGAATTTTTTTACTATTTATTAAGATGGGTACAAAATTCAATGGTCTGAATTTGATATTTTTTGTACCCATCTTAATAAATAGTAAAAAAATTCAGAAAAATGTAAAATTTGGTCTCCAAGCACATATTAATATGAAGAACAAGATGAACGGTTCGGATCGACTGTTTGTACTTTGAAAATAAAAATATATTCATTTTACAAATAGGTCCTTATGTCCATAAAAGACACTCTAAAAATATATATATATATATATATATATATATAATTCCATACCTACAAAAGCTATATTTACCGTCTGCTCGATAGAAGACCCGAAATTTTTATTTTTATCATTAAAAAATGATAAACAAAAAAAAAATACAAATTCTTAGAAATTCCATTTTTGATACAAGTGCAACGTGAAAATGAAATTAGAAATTGGGTGACCACAACTTCACGTTGCGTTCACCAATTTTGATCATTCAAATAGTTTGATTGAATTTGATTGGCCCAAAAAATGTAGGGACCCAATTTCTAGTTTTCACGTTGCTTGTTGTGAATTAGAGAAGAAAAAATATTGGCAGACGCATCGTGAAGTTGCGGTCATTCAATTTCTGTCCACAGTTTCACATTACGTCCATATCAAAAATAAAATTTTGACCAAATCGTAATTTTTTAGTTTATATATATTTTTTTTAATGATAAAATAAAATTTCGGTAGAAAGACACATCAATTAATCCTAGATGTGCCTCAATCCGACCACACATTAATCGACATCTTTGGGCCCCTCGTGAAAATGGTATATGGCGCTCATTCCATATATTTTAAAGGAGAGAACCAAAGAATTTTCCAAGGAAACCAAACCACATAATTTTTGTAATAATTAAGTAGTAGTTATATATAATGCTTAATTTTAATGACATAATAATCAAATGTAAAAAGAGATGATCATATATATAACCCTCCGGAAAATTCGCCTTGTATATGTTTTACTTTGTTTAATGAAATTTTAGTAGGCACTTTGCCTGCTATTTCACAAAAAATAAAAATTTGTAATTATGTTGTCCACGATTGACATGATTGTCTAATAAATTTATTACTAATAAAATTATCTCGATCTGTTGGATGAGCCAAATGTCACGTATATTTTTACAAAATCTTAGCTTCAAAATCTATTTTTTGATTAATAAAAAATAAATAAAAAAAATAGTGAAATAGGAGTAGGTCTCTAGTAAATTTCAAAATATAAGAAAAATGGGATGGTTTATCCTGTCCGCTGAACAGGATAAATCTTACTAATCACACAAAATTGCTAAAAAAATCCCATCCAGTCCAGTACAGTTCATCACTGTTTTCTTCTTCTTCTTCTTCTTCTTCTTCTTTTTTTTCTTCTTCTGTTGTTCTTCTAACCCAAAAAATAAAAATAAAATAATGAATAGTACTGGACGGGATGGATTATCCCATCCATTTTTTTAATTAGCAAGTTTGCGTGGTTAGAGGCACGATTAGTTGGATGTGATGGACGGGATAAACCATCCTGTTCTTCCTATATTTTAAAATTTTATCAAATTCTACCCCTATTTTGATATTTTATTTATTTATTTTCTATTAATTAAAAGTCGGTCAAATCCCTGCCTAGCATCAAATTTCTATGATTTTAATTTGCCCATTTTTGTTCTATGAATATGTAGTGATAGCTGTGCAAGACACAGTGCGTTCGATCTTTGTACTTATTTTTATGCTAACAACATAATGTCAAACGCTTAGCACCATGTGCGAAAATAATGTGTTAATTTATATTTTTGTAGAAATGACACTAAAATTTCCCCATAATAAAGCTTTATTTATATAAGTAAATTTTGATATTTGTACTTATTTTCCTACAGGATCTTTTACTAATCAAAGCTTCAAGAACGTGTAGCTTTCATGTGCAATTGTCATCAGTCAATTCATCACCTGAACAAATTTATGCGGTTGTCGGACAATCAAGAGGAGGTTTCACTATGGAAAATTCACCAATTGAAGTCTCTAGTCAAAATGATAATTAATACTTCATCAATTACGTACATTCCAAATTTGTAGAAGAAATTTGATAGCAGTTGATTGTAATTTTGTATGTATTACGCAGGATTCATTATTAATTACATTGCCGTGAAAATACTGCCTTTCCATTTTGATTCATTAATAATGTAAAGCATGACCAACACGTCAAAAGTATTAAGTTGCGAATTATTTCTGATGAATTACCATTAGGCTGTACAAAAAAATCGTAGTTCGTGATTCGATTCGAGTTTGATTTCGAAAAAATTCGTAAAAAATTCAATTTGAAATAGTTCGAAATTAATTCAAACCAAATTCAAACTGGTCCTAGTTCGTTCGAAATAGGTTCGCAAACTATTTTAGTTCAAATCTCAAAGTAAAGTGAACCGTTGATTTCCGCTAATGACTTATATTCGCTGATGATTTAAAAGTTAAAATATAAGGTCGCCCAGCTATAAATCATAACTCGTAAGTGTAATTCTCACTCTTAGTTCTGAAATCCTGGACGACTTTCACCTCTTGCTCTCGGCGACTACGACCACTCTTCCTTGTCATAAAAAAGTTCGTAAAAGATTCGAAATTGAGTTTGTAAAAAATTCGATTCGAAATTAATTCAAACCAAACTCAAACTGGAATAAGTTTGATTCGGTTCGATTCGTTTGCAGCCCTAAGTACCATACAAAAACAATCTATAAAAAATACTCATCAAAGATTAAAAAATATAACAGTCGGATTAGTGCTTTTTATTAAGTTAACATTTGTATTCTCGAAACAAGTCTTGTGGTTAACATTGTACTGGATTATTAGTAATTAAGCAGAAGGCTCGCCTCCAGTCAAATTTAATCTTATAAAAAATTGGATGATGACTACATGATTTAACAAAAATACACACGTGTTAGCACTTTCTTAGAGCTATATGTATCACGAATTGATGTATCCTTGTATCTCAGTATACCTCAAAGAGTTGACGTATCCTTGTACCTCAGTACCTTGCATATTTAATCTCAGGATATCATTGTTCCAACAACACCTAGCTACTTGTATAAGTATGTGCAACTGGAAGGCTTTACTGAACCATTAAGAGCTTCTCACATTAACTAAAGATGCACTATTCCTCACTCAAATTCCTCATCTTGATCTTATTCATTCAAGCCTTCTTGGGAAATTGTTGTATTGAGCATGAGAGAGAAGCACTGCTTGAATTCAAAGCTGGTGTCAATGATACGAAAAGTCGTTTGGCTTCATGGAGTGGCGAAAAATGCTGCAGCTGGACAGGGATCCGTTGCAACAATCAAACAGGTCATGTTATCAAACTAAACCTTCGAAATACCAACCCTTATAATCTGGACAATACCTATGATGATCATTTCTATGATTGGATCTACCATAGTTTGGTAGGCAAGATTAGCCCATCTTTGATATTTCTTAGTGATCTGAAATACTTGGATCTCAGCTTTAATAATTTTAATGGGAGTAAATTTCCAGAATTTATCGGATCATTTAGAAACTTAAAGTATCTCAACTTGTCTAATACGGGCTTATCAGGAATGATACCTCCTCAACTTGGGAACCTTTCTAGATTAATGTACTTGGATCTTAGCAATGGCTACCCATATTCTAGTTTTGTGTTGAACACCGATACATGGTGGTTACCTAATCTGAGGTATCTAAAACATATGGAAATGTCAAGAGTTGATTTTAAAGATTCAAATGATTGGGTCTCAACTTTGAACAAACTATCATCACTTGAAGTGTTAGTTTTGTCCAAAAACAATCTAACCCATATTCCACAATCAATCCCTTTTGTGAACTTCACCTCTCTCAGAGTGTTTCATCTTTCTAATCAAAACTTCAATACCATCATACCCAATTGGTTGGGAAATGTAACTTCTCTAAACAAACTTATACTCAATAATAATTCACTTGTTGGCATGATACCACCATTACATAGTCTAACGAAATTAACTGACTTATCTTTAAGGCACAACAATATAGAACGAGATATTAGGGAGTTATTATTAGATAAGTTGTCAAATTACACTTTGGCGAATCTGGAGTATTTAGATCTTTCATCAACTAACTTATCTGGAACTTTGACAGGGTGGATAACGGACATGACAAGTGTAACTTTTCTTGACCTTTACAATAATAACCTTAGTGGTACAATACCAATTGATATTAGAAATTTAAGAAATCTTGTTGATCTTGCTCTTGGTTATAACTCCCTCACAGGACTAATATCAGAAACTCATCTAACTAGTTTGTTAAAACTAAAATATTTAATCCTCAATGGTAACAACATAACTATTTTACTTGATAGTGATTGGACTCCTCCTTTCCATCTAAATTTGGTCGATTTGAGTTCATGCAAATTAGGGCCAAAATTTCCCTCTTGGCTCCGAAGACAAGTAGAAATTAAGGATCTAATCCTAATAGACACTGGAATTGATGATAGTATACCCGATTGGTTCTGGAGTTTATCTTCACTTTACTTTCTTGATTTGTCAACAAACTTACTTAGAGGGAAGTTACCAGCTAGCTTAGTACACATGACCAATCTCATGTGGTTGGATTTGAGTAATAATCGACTTGAGGGCAAAATACCATTTCTTCCTACAAGTTTGGAGCTACTATATCTTTCCAATAACTCCTTTTCGGGACAACTGCGTAAAAACCATAAATCACCATATAAGAATAAAACGATCGTCTCGAACAATAACACTGTTGAAATTGTAGAGTTGTTTCCTTGCGGGTTAACTAATTTGAGTTTACTTGATCTCTCGAGTAATAGTTTATCAGGGCATCTTCCTCCTTGTTGGTCTAACATCAGAACCGGAGTAAATCTTGCAAATAATAAGCTCTCTGGATTTGTGCCCAGCTCTTCGAGTTGTTCAACCACACTAGAAGGGCTTCAACTTGCAAACAACAATTTAACTGGAGAGTTTCCATTTGATTTGCAATTTTGCAGTGGATTAGTATTGCTTGATCTTGGAGAAAATAATTTCCACGGGATAATACCAGATTGGGTAGGAGAAACCTTTCAGCAGTTGGAAATTCTAAGTTTGCAATCCAATTTATTTTATGGTAATATCCCATCCAAATTGACACAACTCAATAATCTACGGTTCTTAGATCTTTCCAATAACTACCTTACGGGACCACTGCCAAGAGGTTTGGATAATTTTACTTCGATGAGTCAATTGTTCTCATTGACAAATTCTTATTATGATGCGCGTGTAATTGTAATTACCAAAGGGTTGATCCTTGAGTATGATACTCAGGACTTAATTTTGAAGAGTATGGATTTGTCAAACAATAATCTAACCGGAGAAATACCTCAGGAGATAGTTGTTCTTGCTGGTTTATTTAATCTAAACTTGTCCCACAATCACTTAAAAGGAAACATTCCACTTGAAATCGGAAATATGACATCTCTAGAGTCACTTGACTTTCACAAGAATAACTTATCGGGAACTATCCCACAAAGCATATCTGCTTTATACTCTTTGGAAGTTCTCAATTTTTCTTACAATAATCTATCTGGGAGCATTCCAAATGGGCATCAGTTGCAGACGCTTAATGACCCATCAATATACAGTGGCAATCCATATCTATGTGGACCTCCATTAGAGACGAGTTGTGCTAGTAGTGTGAGACTTTCTCAAAGTGATGGTAACAACGATTCAAATTCAAAAATTACCGATGATAGGGACAAGTGGTTGTATTTGTTCATCGAGTTTGGGTTTGTGGCAGGATTTCTAGTGGTGTTTTTCATTCTACTATTGAAAGTAAAGTGGAGGTATACTTATTTCCAATTAGTTGATAGTATGCTTGAGAGGGTATATGTTAAGGGTGTTATAATATGGAAGGCAAAAGAAATTGGGTCGTAGCCCATTTTTGTTGTTTGTGGCGGAATTCATCTCCAAACTGCCATTGTACTATTCAATTGATGAAAAGTCAAACCGTGAGTTGAAGAATCTCATCTCTGAAGCTGCTCTCTTCAAGTTCTCTTCTTTGGTTTATCTTTTGTTTAGTTCACTTAAATACACTTGATAATTTCATAAATTAGTGTATGAAATTGTGAGAAAGTGTGAGAGAGAGTGTTATTGGCTTGGTAATCTTTTTATATTGTAAAACTCTTTGTTATAGTGGATTTATACCGTGCTCCTGTGGTTTTCTCCCGAAAGGGTTTCCACATAAACTCTTATGTCTCTCTTTTATTTTATTTTATGTTTTTGATTGTTTGTTGTTGTATTCTTGAGTGTCTTTTATATTTCTCAATTTGGTCGGATATTGATGGAGGCTCGCAAGGTGATCAAAGAAATTACTCATAGAACGTTTATGTGATCGTCGTCCTCAACAATTGGTACTAGAGCATATTGGACTTTGGCATAGGAATGATTGAAGCTTAAGTGTGTTTAAATTTGAGCTTGTATCCAATCTGTAATATCATATGAATTTGCTTCCGTGCTCAAGTACATTGCATTAATGCATCGAATAAGTGAACAAGACTTCCTTAATTCAAGTTGTACATACATATACCAAAGTAATATTAGCAAACTAACACTCTGATCGGAAAGGTGAAGAGAGCATCAAACGCGAAATCGAATCAGAATTCCATATCTCACGGCTGATCGGAAGCGGAGGAGAAGCGAGAAAAGAGTTCAATCCACGCGACTTTTGGACTTCCAAATTGCGTCAGGAAATCCCACTCAAAACGAAGGTATTTAGCGAGAATCGACTGTTCGCTGGTGAGAAGGCGTATCTGCGCTCTTCGTTTCTCTCTTCCTTCTTCAATTGAACGGAGATGAATAGTCTCTTTTTTTCATGCCATGAGCTCCGAAGAGGTGAAATTTCTTCTCGGAACTTCTATCCCTCTTTATTATGTACTTTTTTTTTTCTTTCAATTTAGCACTCATTTTTCATTCTTTGACGCAACTCTAACAATGACAATTTTTGTAAATTTAATGAATATGATGGGTGGTTTTTTTTTTTTCTCTTGAAAATGAATTTGTCTAACTTGTATATAGATTCCGATAAGAAAATTTCAATCAAAATTATTTCTATTCATTTCTTTTCTAACGAAATGAACTCATTTCTCATGCTCCATTGTTTCCGATCATAGTGTAAAGAATGGTTGGATGGAAGAATTGAGGGGAAAAAACTTAAGTCACTGACAACAGGACCGTAGGGAGACTAACTCTTAAGCAACACGGATAGTTGGTTTGAGCTTTGAGATTCGTGGAGAACGTATTTGTACGATTGAGATATTCCAAAAAATCACGCAAAGTTTGAGATATCTCAGAGGATACGAATTCCACATGGCTTCCCCGATCCGAATATCTAGGATCTCCTTCAACTGTGGCCGGATATCGTGTCTAAGAAGACAGATTTAAATCGAGAGATCCAAAATTATGAAAACTCTAGATTTAAATCTAGATATTATGTTCTAAGCATAATACTAAGCCTCTATACTTCTCCCTAATTATGAAAACTCTTCCGAAATTTTTATTAATATCCAAAAAATACCAAATTTCAAAACCACACCCAATTCTGGAAAATTTTGGTATTTTTCCAAACCGCAAAATTATTTTGCAGTTTTGAAATACATCTTTTCACAAAATTATTTTAAGGTAATAGGATTTTGTCATTTTTTTCAATTAAATAGAAAATGTTATAATTTTTTTTGAAATATTAGAAATAATTTTATATTTCTTTAAAAATAGATGGAATACTATATAATTGAGTATATTAGAAAGAATGCGACAAATAACCTAGATCATTATTTTTTAAACCGGATTTTTTGTCGTAATAAATATTGAAATATTTTTTTGTGTGTCACTGAAAAAAAAATAAAAATATTTTGGATATGACTTATTGATCCTGGTTCAAAAGTCAATTTTAGGTGAATAAGGAAATTATCGTGGTTCCTCTAGAACATTCAAATTGTAAGATATTTCATCTATTTTTGAAAAAAAAAAGTTTGATTTGACTCAGAAGTTTGATTCGTAATGATTATAAATAATTTTTTTTTCCAAAATAGATGGAGTGCCTTAAATTTAAATGTACTAGAAGGGCCATGATAATTTTTTTATTTACTGAGAAGTGACTTTTGAACCATAATTAATAACTCAAATCCAAAATATTTTTTTCTAGTAACACACAAAGAAATATTTTAATTTTTCTTATAGCTGCAAAAAATCCGGTTTGAAAATATTGATCCGGATTATTTGTCGCAGTCTTTCTACTGAACTCTATTATATAGTATTCCATCTATTTTCAAAGAAATATAAAAAAATCATAACATTTCCTATTCAATTAAAAAATCACAAAATAATATTATTGCAAATTTGCGGAAATAGGATTTCTACAAAATTATTTTGCGGAAAGATGTATTCTAGAACTGCAAAATTATTTTACGGTTTGGGCAGATTCTGAAAATTTTCAAAATCGGGTGTAGATTTTGAAATTTGATATTTTTTTACTATTAATGAAATTTTAGGAAAATATTGATCTTAAACGTTTTCGATATTTAAATGTATGAATACTACGTTGTAATTTGGATCGGCATAATTAGCAATATTATCTAACTTATTTCTATGGCAAAATTAATCTGATTTTCAATATTTATTTGTCGTTTCAATAATATTTTAAGATTTTTTAGCTTTACTCTTGTAAATTATTTTGATAGCTATTTCATTTAGTTGTTAGATACGCCGAATATATTTTGATTGTGACATCCGGATAAATCCGAATTAAATAAATGACACCCGAACTTAGAAATCTCAAAAAATGATACTCCTTCACAAGAGTTTGGCACACCAACCAATCTAGGCTCGCATAAGGATTTGGCGTACCAGGTTCGCACAACTCTTTGGCGCACCAAACTGGTTTGTACAATCCTTTCGTGCACCAATTGGTTTAATTAAGCACCATTCGATTGCATCAAGATCCGTGTCAAGTACTTTAAAATCCGTGCAAGTATGTCAATTTCCGTGCGCAAATATTGGTCGCCTGCAGTCTTTGACTTTACGCATTCCAATGAAAATATATATATATATGCTCACAATTCAGGACCATTCGATTGCATCAAGATCCGTGCTCAATACTTTAAAATCCGCGCAACTATGTCAATTTCCGTGCGCAACATAGGTCAGCCGCAATGTTTGACTTTAAGCATTTGACTGAAAATATATGCGCTCACAATTCAAGACCATTTGATTGCATCAAGATCCGTGCTAAGTATAATAAAATCCGTGCAACTATGTCAATTTCCGTGTGCACCTATTGGTGCGCCAAATGGTTGTGCGAACCGGCTTGGTGCGCCAAAGAGTGGTGCGAACTTGGTGCACCGCATCAATTCGCGCATCAAGTGGTGCGCCAAACCCTTGTGCGAGTCTGGATTAGTTGGTGTGCCAAACTCTTGTACGGGAGTGTCATTTTTTAGATTTATGAGTCCGAGTATCATTTATTTAATTCGGATTTATCCGGTGTTACAAAAAAAAAAAAAATTCGGTTAGATACGCATCTGCCATTTTTGTGTCGATTTAATCATATAAAAACACATGTTAATGTGAAATAATGTAATTGTGAATTGTGGTAAATAAAACACATGCACCTAAGCCAAATTCTGCAATGCTCTTAATTTTGTTAAACCGATTAAGCAAACATACATCGTTTCTGTTGCGTTCTTACACAAACTTGATGAGAAAATTAACTGTGTTCCATTTTTAGGCTTGGCCCTATTTATAAAAAAAAATATATATATATATATATATATATAATGGGTTTTACAGGTGAAACTTTGCAACTTGAAATGTAGTTGGTTATCATGGCAGATGTTACCCAACACACCCAAGCTTAATAGTAATAAATAAAGTTTTTGGGGTCCTTTTTTTTTTTTTTTTTTGAAAAGAACATAATACATAAATTGTTTAATCGCATATGCCTTAAACAGAGGTGCTAATTGAGCTACTTCTTATTGTCTTTCCTTTACTTAGCGTGCTCAACAATTTATAAGGTCCTGTCTAATTGGTTTTGTTCTGTTCATTAAAGTGCGAAAGGGAGTAGATAGAGAAAGTAAAAGAGAGCAATGTATGTGGAGACCAGTACAATTTGACTGCAAGTAGAAAATTCTCTTAAGCAGGTCAGTGTGTAGATTTTCTTTTCTTGTAAATTGATTGTCGATGCTCATCTGCAAATTTATACAAGTATTTTTTATTATGGAAATATTGAAATGGCGACGTTCTTATTTATTCAATCATATCAGAATTACAAGTATTGGATTTGGGAAAAACATCTTCTGGACAATGACAAACCAGGGAAAACTGCAAGTCAAACTTCGACTGTTGAAAAGTAAGCATTAGATGATTCACTCAGAGTTAAATTATTGTATTTACATTGGGACATTTTTACTGATACATTGGTGTTTTTTTCCGACAAAATTATATTATTCGTGCAGTAATATTCCATTGTTAAATAAGCGATACTGAGAATTTACAATATGTTGGAGAAGCTTCTATGCATATATGAATGCACTGTTTGGAGAAGCTTCTTGGAGCTAACAAGTCCCTATCATTATCCTAATTTTCTCAAAAGTTAGTTCTATTCGCTAAATCCCGCTGTTAATGGAAGTAGTTATCTTCTTTATATCTTTTATCATTACAAATTATATATATTAAATTAAGACGGTGTTCATTAACTAGGTGATTGGTTAATCATGCAGAGCATCTCCCAGGAATTACTAGGTGATTGGTTAATCACGTAGAATTCCTGGACAATTTTCTCTAATTGTATGATTACCCGCTTGTATGAAAATATTTTTGTAACGTACCAGCCAATTATGGTACCGCTAAGCTTGAGCTGATTATGTTACCACTAAGCTTTAGAGATAATCTGAAAATTTATTTTTAAAATGTAGGCTCACACATATGAAGAACAATCTTAAAGGCATTGACATGAACTAACAACAGAATAATATCTTAAGCAGGTTTCGGTGACACTCATGCATGTTATATTTATTAGATTGCATCGTCAGTCTCCAGATTTTCTTTTGTTATAAATTGAATGTGAAGCCCATCTGGAAACTTATATATAAGCTACTTTTATGTTTAGTTTAAGATTACAACTTAAGTGTTTTATTATGCAATTCTGTTTTCATATATACACCTTTGACTAGAATTACAAGTATTGGATTCAGGTGGAGCATCTTCTGGACAATGCAAAAACAGAGCAAACTCCAAGTTGAACTTTTGACTTTTCAAAAGTAAGCATTAGCAATTGTTGACTAAATCATCACAGTTAAATTATTGTTTTTGGCGAGTTTAATGAAAGTAGTCATATACTGATAAAACTCTATTATTTTGCAGTAATATACTAGAAATGTCCTACGGGTCAATTGTTTGGGCAGAAATTAATATATTTCATTATTCTATCTAATTGGGCCGAAATTAATATAATTAATTTCATAATTCGGTTTCTGAAAATTCTGAAAAAGAGTGTGACTGATAGGTTGCAACTGAAAATTGTTATATAAGCATTCCACAGTTCATTTTTCGGTTAAGAAACTGAATAACCTTTTTTTTTTTAAAAGAGGCAAAAACCCATTTGCATTAAATAGATATGTCAAATGACAGTCACCACAGATTCAGTTTTTTGCCATATTCAACTCAAGAGAGTTGTAATATGCAAATCCAAACAAATAAAAATCCAACAAACAGTTAGACCAAAAACCATAGATCAACCACATTCTAGAACTAGATAAGCACCAAAAGTAATCTAGATTAGACACTACTAAGCCGCTAAGTAATGGGCTAAGGTTAACTATATATATGCAGCAAAATTGTGAGACCATCTTCATCAAACTGATCAAAAACCCGCAGGGTGGAAACCTCCATTCTCCTCAGGAGGCTGGTATACCACTAATTCCATTGGAGCAATCTGATTGAGTGGTATGGCATCTTCAACTACAGGGAGCCATTCTCCAACAGCATTTTTGAGTTTTTTAGTCAGCGCCCCTGCCCAATAAAAACAGCAAGTTTTAATCTGTAAAATAAGAGTTCTAGCAGTTTTAATGTGACAGTTATTGAATATGACTTCATTACGGTGTTTCCAATTCGACCAGCTGACTGCACTAAGGGTAATTAAGAAACCAGACCTATCGGTACCTGAGAGAGAGTAAGCAAATGTAAGTATATTATCCCAATTCTGCCATTGGTCCATTACCATTTGACTTTTATCCAACCAAAACCAGATTCTTTGTGCCAAGGGACAATTAAGAAACAAGTGGTCAATGGTTTCGATTTCCTGACAAAATTGGCAATGTAAATCTCCAATCCAACCCTTGACTGCAAGATTGTCCTTAGTTAGAATGAAATTATGGGCAACCAACCACATGAACACTCGAATTTTTGGCGGTATTGGCAAATTCCATCATAACATATCTTTGTTAGCGATTATACCACTAAAATTGAGAATTCGATAAATGGAATGTGTGGAGAATTTCCCTGATGTTTCCCATTTCCAAGTAATAGTGAAACTTGAATTCTAGAAACTGAATAACCAATAAACCTGAATTCTAGAAACCGTGAGATTGAGAAAGATATAGAACGGAGAAGAAAAAGGGGGCTATCAGGTGGAACTTGCAAATTGACTCACGGCTATTTTCAACTTGTTCATAAGGATATTGGTATAGACATGGTTGCAATTCTGCACACATCTGACATGCAAGTGAGGTGAAGGAAGATTACGGCTAGTGTTGAGAAGAGCTCCCGCTACGCTGCTTCTTCAAACTAGTGGTACTTTTCTATCTTCAATTTAATTTTTTACACATGGATCCTTGTTCGGGTAGGGATTGACTGATTAATCTAAGCTTGATTAAAACTCTACATCCAACCTGAATTACCATCATAATAATATTCCATTATTAAGTAAGCGATACTTAGAATTAGCAATATTTCGGGTCATTCTAAGAGAGCCTCTTCTATGTAATAACCATTGTGTATGTTTGAATGCGTAGAAAACCAGGGCAAACTGCATATAAGCATTCTTTACTAAGTGATTGGTTAATCATGCAGACCATCTCGGCAGACATGCTGACAAACATGCTTCTATGGGCCTCCGGGAAATTGTAGAAATCATGCACAAGTTTTTCTAATTGTATGAATACTTGCTAGATGACCAAAGCATGAAAAGCAGAGAATATGCTTCGGCATTCACTCACACAGTTCTAAATTCTTGTTGTTATTTGGAACATCTTCGAGTTTAAAATAGGAACATGGTACCTTCTGTTTTACATTGGACATTGGGATCTCATAGTGCACCAATTTTTTTTTTTTTTTTTTCAATTTGCTCTGTATAAAAAAAGCATATCTATGTAATTTGTTGTTGCTTCTTTTCAGCAGTGATTAGTTATGTATATTTCAATTTGCAGAAATTTATTACAAAAGAAAATCTGTAGACTGACCATGCAATCTAATAAATAAATATAACTTGAATGAGCATTCCCGAAACCATGTCAATGCCTTTAAGATTATTCGTCATCTGTGTGAGCCTAGCTATGTTTTAAAAATAAATTATCAAATAATCTCTAAAGCTTATTGGTAACATAATCAGCTCAAGCTTAGTGGTAACATAATCTAATCAAATTGTTCAGGATCTCTAACAGAAGCATGTCTTTCAGAATTTCTGAGAGATGCTCTGCATGATTAACCAAATCACTTTGAGGTGCCTCTGTAATTGGGTTGCCTATTTGCATGACATAGGTCTATCTAGACTAACAACGGATGATAAACTTAAGGATGCATTTTCACGGTACGGTCAGCTTCTGGAAGGTTGGTTGGTTGGTTGGTTTTATATGCTCTATCCTACATTCCTACTACATTCACTGACAAATTTTGTCCTCTCCAATTTGCAAGCTTTAATGCCTAATTGCCATTTTACAATTTCTCTTATGTTTGCATGCAGCTAAAGTAATAAAAGATAGGGCTTCAGGGCGCTCCCAGGGATTTGGTTTTGTCAAGTATGGTACTATAGAAGAGGCAGAAGAGGCGAGAAAAGGGATGAATGGTCATTTCCTCGATGGATGAGTCATCTTTGTCGACCCATGCCAGCTAAACCAAAAGAACAGGAAGCCACTGTTAGGCAACCCAAATCAGATTCTTAGTGGTGTTAACTCAAATTCTTAGTGGTGTTAACTCAAACAAAACCATTGGTTTGGTTGGTGTGGTTAGTTGATCATAGATGCCCGAAATTTTTATTAATAAGAATATAAATAAAAAATATCAGTTTTGGAGAAGGTTTTGTGTAGAATTTGAAAACTGAAAAAATCGTGATTTTTGACAACGTTCCCTGGATGTGATTCTTGACAACGGCCAGATTAGCAAAATATGATTAGCGCTAAGTAACGCATTAAAAAAAAATACACTGTAGCTGGTCGTTATCGTCCATAACGGACAGCTACAGTGTTTTTTTTTATAGTTTAATTCAGTTCAATTTAGTTCAGTTTTGGAAAAAATCACTTTAACTGGCCGTTATCGTCCATAACGGCCAGAACATATATATATATTTTTTAATCGCGTTAGTCAGCGCTAATCTGTCCGTTGTCAACAATCACGTCCAGAGGACGTTGTCAACAATCACGATTTTTCTAGTTTTCAAATTCTACGCAAAACCTTCTCCAAAACCGATATTTTTTTATTTATATTTTTATTAATTAAAATTTCGGCATAGATGCAGCTTAATTAAGCTGACACCATTTATCCTTGTTATATATGTGTACAACAGAATAGTAGACTTGTTAAATTAAGTGGACATTATTTACTAAATGTTTATGTGCACAGAAGAATTGTACCTTCAGATCAGTAGTCTGTGATCAGAAATTTTTATTAATATACAAAAGAAATAATAAATTTAACAATCTATACAGTATTCTGATGAAATTTGAAATCTATCGAAACCGATGACATTGTCATCAGAACAAACTTTGCATAATATACTTATGCACGATTTTTGATGCCGAATGCACACTTTTTGATACAAGAATTATATCAGATTAAAACAACAAACAACTCAAATTAAAACACTTTTTAGTAATGATTACAATGTTGCGGAAACTTTTCTTAAATTTTTATTTTTTCGAAAATAGAAATACAATAATATTTTCTGTATTTATCTAGAAGTGACTTTTGTACCGAGATCAATAATTCAGATTCAAAGCATTTTTTATTTTTTTTCCGATAACACATAAAGAAATATTTTAATTTTTCTTACAACCACAAAAAATCTGATCTGAAAAATATTATCCGAGTTATTTGTTTAAGTCTTTCTAATAAATCAAATTATATGGTATTCTATCTAATTTAAAAAAAATATTTCTAATATTTTAATAAAAAAATAAAAAAATAATAATATTTTCTAATTAAATGAAATAATTAAATGGAAAATTGTTTTAAATTAAATTTGGATGAATTGGGGCTAAAACCGATAACATTGTCATCAGTTATAGCTTCTGAAACCGATGACTTTGTAATCGGTTCTGGGATGAGTGACATTATTAGCGGTTTCAATTTCCTATGACCGACGAGTTTGTGATCTGATCTTCAGAAACCGATTACACTGTCATCGGTTTGGATACTTTTCAAATTCTTTATAAAAATTGTATAGATTGTTAAATTAATTTATTAATTTGTATATTAATAAAAATTTCGGGTCTGTGACTGTCGATGATTAATTCACATTCATTGGGAAAGCTCAGCTCACATATCATTTTGATTTTTCACTTTTCCATACTATTGATCTTTGAGGATGTTCTTTCATGTGTTGTTGTATTTCAAGGCTAAATGCTCTTTTGCTTGTGGAAATAAATTGTGAAAATTATTCAGGATCACATAACATCAGAATTGAAGACCGGTTGAATAAACTCTGGGTCATGTTGAACTGTTAGCATTCATGTTATTATTTTGGACCCCTTATTTTTGGTGTTCAGCAAGACTGTTTTGCTGTAAGCTACCATGAAAGGTGTTAGTTTTATGTCGATCTTCTTTGATTCCGTAATTATCTTTCTCTTATATTAAGTACGTAAGTGTCTTGATCTGTCAACGGTTGTGATTTAATTTATTGAATTTTAAACGGTCAAGATGAAAAGTTTTATGCCTATGATTTTATGTTGTGATTTTATGTTGCAATGCATTGGCGTTTATTATGTTGAAGTCTAAATTTAATTCTCCAAACACTCGTCACACTGAACTTTCCCTTATAATTTCTTCATATATTTCTTTCTTTTTATGTTATTGATGATAACAAAATAAGAAAATAATTAACATGTTTAACAAAAAAGTAAAGATAAAATACTTCATTTCATTGCACAATAAATTTAAATTATAAAAGAACAAATACTATTAAAGATGGAAAATATCTGACCTGATTTTCATTTTTGTTGTATTTTATGTTTAAATTTTCAACCCGTAGGAAAATATTTACTACATTCATAGGATGAAAGGAGCCCTTGAATAACTACATAAATTCAGTCATCCTTTGTTACAAGACCTGAGAGCTTTGGTATATTTTATACAACTGCAAAAAGAGCCTCTGCTTGTTTCCGAGCAATGCTAGCAATTATTTTGAAAATTAAACCCATACAATTTTGCAGTACACCATATACATTAGTTTTTTTTCCCAATTAAACGTGTACAAATTTATTGATGGATTGAAGCTAACAATGGTTAATCTAGTAGCTGGGCATGCTCTTGACAAATGAACAATTAAGCATGCACATTGCACAGTAAGTATTTGAGCATGGATGATCAACAACAGTGTAGAAACAGCAGTGTCCCCCGCGGAAATACCAGCACTTGTGCCAAAAGGAACTCTAATTGTTACAGCATTCTAACAGAAGCCTAACACACACTACATATAGAAACTAAGAGTCAAACTGCACATGACTCACATACACCACGTATCAACTAATAGTCCAAAACGGATTTGAAGTTTAAAACAAAAAAAAAGTCAGCATAGCTTTAGTCATCAACAGCTTGAATTTCTTTCACCAATACAACTGTATCCTCAAAAAGTATCACACCATGTTGCTCCTTCAGCATTTGTACCTGAAGGAGTGGCAGACATGCACAAGGGTATTTATTATTTGAGAGAGAAGAGAGAGAGAGAGTAAAACATCACCGGTAGCTGCCAGTTTCTTTTTTTTTTTTAAAAAGAAGAAGAGAGAAATAGAGATATTACTTTCTGGTCTGATGCTTTAACAAAGCCAAACTTGTCAGTCCAAATCGATTGCATTTTGTTGGGCACAGGAGATACAAGCAGCCTTACTTGCAACAGACGTAGTAGTTCTTCTATCAAATCAAGAAGCAGCCGGAAGTAACCCTGCCCAAAATAAAATGATCCTTTTAGTATAATAATGGCATGCGATATACACAATGTGGGCTCCCATAACATAATCTGTTATGAAACTGCCACAACTTCATAATGACAAAATGATTTCTTCAAGACAATATTAAGATAAAAAGGGAAACAAATCTAAGGCGAGCCTTGATTCAGCCAAATCTCAATACATGCAAATGCATAACAGTCAGCCAGCCAGTCTTACCTGTTGCCGCCATACTTTAGATGTCGTTGCTAAAGGAAGCTCAGCAATGTATTTGCCAAACACTCGTAGAACCGCAATAGAGACAATCTCCCCACTGAATGAAAATAATCACAGGATATATCAGAATCATTAAAGAAAGACCATAGAACCAAACTTAATTATAGTTAATAAAGTAAAAAAAAGGTAATATCTAAATGGAGAAGCACATCACTTGAGCTTTATCACTATAAAATGCACTCCGCGAAAATCAAACCCGGTTCCTTTCACTTGTTTTCTGTATGAATCAAATTAGATCTTTACTAATAAAAAACAGACTCAGACATAAATGAATTCATGTAACCAACAAAAATTGAACATACGTGCAACCATATATCAGAAAGCACTACATACCCAAAAACCATTTGTCGTAACATTTCCTTCCTTCCTAGAAGAATTGGTTTGAATACACTCTGCAATCAGAAAAGCTTTAGCCACTACTCAACATTTAATACTTCACAGATCATATAAATTCCCCACAAAATTAAGTAACAATACTCAATTGGGTATGACATCCAATATGAACATGAAAAAAGTAGTATTTCTTAAAAAGGCAATTTAAATTGATATCACAAGACAGTTTCTTTTGCTAAAAGCCCATCATTTATTTATATTTGCTGAAAGCATCTACAATTTTATTATTGTCTTCACAGAAAGACCAACAAAGTGAGAAGTCAATATAAATGAGCACTCTGTGTTTAATTTCATATACCCATAAAAGGCCAACTTACTAGTAAGCAGCATTTAACCTCCAAATTGATATTAAAAGAGAAGAAATTTAGCAAATATCATCCAAAATTCTTTCTTTTTCCCTTCTCCTTGTCTTAACCCTTTAAAGTTTCTTCTGGGTTGGGGATGGGGGTGGAGGGTCAAGGAAAATAACTACTCCAAATTTCAAATGGAACTTGCTGGTGGATCATTCACTGTAACCTACAAATGACTAGTGTTTATGTATAT
This sequence comes from Carex cristatella, assembly GCA_024447775.1. Classification (NCBI taxonomy): domain Eukaryota; kingdom Viridiplantae; phylum Streptophyta; class Magnoliopsida; order Poales; family Cyperaceae; genus Carex; species Carex cristatella. Next base: position 1,653,146 of record JAJHPF010000010.1, read on the forward strand.
AACAAACCTGGGCTGCTTCTTGCACAATAAGGCAAGATTATGATTGACTGTTTGCAGAAAGTACAGAAATCATGAAAACACACACATACACAACAACTTTTTCCAGAAACATAGCATGGCAGAAGGACTTACTTTTAAGAACTGTAGAGATTGCGAGAGCAACACTTGATCTTCAGTGTTACCTCCTCTAAAAATTTGCCAAGATAAATTGGCTAAATTATTCTCAGTGGTGTGAGGTTTCTTCAACAAATCGAAGAATGGAGTTGGCACGGGCTTGGCACCAAGTGCACATATTTTTTTCAAGCTGTCATGAACCCAGGTGCAATCGGTGCAGCAAAACCAGTTGCCATTAAACACATCCTGTGAAGAGACTGGCATTAGAAAGGATTATAGCACAAAGTCTATCATCTCTGTCTTTTTTTGCTTTAAAAAATGTTTGATTTTTTAGGGTTTGAGGAGAGGAAGAGAGCAACAGATAAAAAGACAACTGAAAGTGATATTCTGATTAGTCTTAGTTCTCTCTCATGACAAGAGACTATATATTAAAGATACAAAGTCCAACGGACCCGAATAGCAATTTGGGTCAAATATAACAATCTTCACCTTGAACCAAATTGCATCTAAAACAAACTAAAACATAAAGCAAATGCATAAAACAAATATAACATAATCAAAGGTAAACATAAAGATACACTAGCAACATGCTAGAAACAAAACTAGCTTAAACAAGCTAGAAACAAACCGACACCAAACTTGAACAAAGCTTGAACTTTGCAATTGGAAGAGGCTTTGTGAGCATATCGACCGGATTCGATTCGGTACAAATCTTCTATACGGCAACCTTGCCTTCCGAGGTCACATCTCGAACAAAATGGTATCGAATGTCAATGTGTTTCGTCTTCTCATGATACATGCGGTCCTTGGTCAAATGAATTGCGCTTTAGTTGTCACAAAACACCGTAATAGAACCCTCGAAAGAAGACATCTCACCAACAAACGCCTTGAGCCAAATAGCCTCCTTAATAGCCTCGGTAATTGCCATGTATTCGGCCTCGGCACTTAAGAGTGCAACGGTGGCTTGAAGTGTAGACTTCCAACTAATTGCACAATCTCCAAGGGTAAAAACATAACCCGTTAAAGAACGCCTCTTGTCCAAATCACCCGCAAAATCTAGTTAATGTCTTGCCATTACCAAACTCCAAATGAGCATCAATAGTACCTCCCAAATAGCGGAAGATCCACTTCACGCTTCCCAATGCCCTTTCCTTGGACAAAAGAGATATCTACTTACCACACTAATGGCTTGAGCAGTGAAGATCCACTTCACCGCTTCCCAATGCTCTTTCCTTGGACAAAAGAGATATCTACTTACCACACTAATGGCTTGAGCAGTGTCGGGTCGAGTACACACCACCAAGTACATGAGACTCCCGATTGCACTTGAATATGGAACCTTTTCCATATATTTCTTCTCATCATCAGATTTTGGGCTTAAAGCGGGCGAAAACTTGAAATGCGCCGCAAGAGGTGTTGACACAACTTTCGCTTTCTCCATGCCAAAACGGCGTAGGACTTTCTCGGCAAAACTCTTTTGTGAAAGAAACAACTTTCTTTTGGACCTATCCCTTATGATCTCCATTCCGAGAATCCTTTTGGTGACCCCCAAATCTTTCATCTCAAATGTCGAACTTAGTTGCTCTTTTAACCTCCTAACTTCTTTCAAGTTTGAGGATGCAATCAACATGTCATCCACATAGAGCAACAAGTAAATGAAATCTCCACCATTCAACTTCTTGAAATAGACACAACTATCATAATTGGAACGATGGAAATTAATACTCACCATGAATGAGTCGAACTTCTTATACCATTGCCGCGGTGATTGCTTAAGGCCATAAAGGGACTTCTTCAAAAGACACACGGTCCTTCTTTCCCGCAACCTCAAAACCCTCCGGTTGACTCATGTAAATTTGCTCCTCCAAATCACCATGCAAGAAGGCGGTTTTCACATCCATTTGCTCCAACTCCAAATCCTTCATTGCCACCAAAGAGAGCAAAACTCGAATGGAGGTGTGCTTAACCACGGCAGATAACACATCATTAAAGTCCACACCTTGGACTTGACTATACCCTTTAGCCACTAGTCTTGCCTTGTATCGAAAATCCGCGAGATTTGAGCCATCAATCTTCCTCTTAAACACCCACTTGCAACTCACAATCCTCTTACCACTCGGAGGCTTTACAAGAGACCAAGTCTCATTTTGTTGCAAGGATTGTAACTCTTCATTCATAGCAGCGACCCAATTGGCTGCATCCTTGGAAGAAATGACTTCCTTGTAGGAAGATGGCTCACAATACTCCACATCCTCTGCAATCGCCAAACAATAAGCAAAGTCGGAGTATCCATACCTTGTAGGTGGTCGAATTACTCTTCTATCTCGGTTCCTTACCAATGCGTATGGTTGTGTCTCTTCTTGGCCTTCATCTAAATTGGCATCATCATGTGAGATCACATCATCACCTTCTTGGACTGGTTCCGCAAACTCCACCTTCTTCTCAGCCTTCTCATTCTCCTTAATAGTCGGCTTGGGTGCAACATCATTTGCCTTCAACATTGCCGACTCATTGAAAATGACATCTCTCGAGATAAGGAACTTGGATGATTTGGGACACCACAACTTATATCCCTTCACATTTGCGGGATACCCAACAAAACACACTTCTTCGATCTAGGTTCCAACTTTCCTTCATTCATATGTGCATAAACGGGACAACCAAACACCCTCAAATTCAAATAATCGGCCGGCTTACCCGACCACACTTCTTCAGGTGTCTTCAACTCAATTGAAGTGGTAGGAGATCGATTTACCAAATAGCATGATGTGTTAATAGCTTCCGCCCAAAACTCCTTACCCAAACCCGCATTTGAAAGCATGCTTCTAGACCTCTCAAGTAATGTCCTATTCATCCTTTCTGCAACACCATTTTGTTGTAGAGTGTTGACCACCGTCTTGTGCCGAACAATTCCTTCGGCCTTAAAAAAGTTGTCAAACTCACGGTTGCAGAACTCTAAACCGTTATCGGTTCTTAACCTCTTAACTTTCTTTCCCGTTTGGTTCTCCAAAAGTAACTTCCATTCTTTGAAGGTGCGAAACACATCACTTTTCTTTTTCAAGAAATAAACTCAAACCTTCCTTGAAAAATCATTAATAAAAATAAGCATGTAACGCGAACCATTACCTTTAGAAGGCTCACGAGAAGGTCACCAAAGATTTGAATGGATGTAGTCCAATGTTCCCTTGGTCGAATGAATGGCCGTGGAGAAACTCAACCTTTTATGTTTCCCAAAAACACTATGCTCACAAAACTCCAAGTTACCCGTGCATTGGTCACACAACAAGCCTCTCTTGCTCAAAATGGTCATTCCTCGCTTGCTCATATGCCCCAATCTCATATGCCACAATCTAGTAGCATCCACATCCGAGATAGTACCCGAACGCGCAATGGCGACCGAGCCCGTGACTGTGGAACCTTGCAAGAAATAAAGAGTTCTAATTCTCTTCGCCTTCATAATTGTGAGAGCCCCTTTTGAAACTCTAAGGACTCCACCTTCACTTTGGAACTTACACTCCTTTTCCTCAAGAGACCCCAAAGAAATCAAATTCTTCGACAAATCGGGTATATGCCTCACACCCGTCAACCTTCGGACCTTTCCATCATGGAACTTAATTGTCACCGAACCAATTCCGGCAACCTTACACCTATTGTTGTTTCCCATGAGAACCTTACCATCCGTAGGCTCATAAGTCTCAAACCAATCTCTATTCGGAGTCATGTGTTGCGAAGCACCCGTATCCATCACCCAACAATGCATATCATCAACATTGGTATCTACCACACAAAGAGTATCAACTGTGTCACATTCGGCCACATTGGCCTCCTCTGAAGAAGAACCTTTAGTATCCGCCTTTTGTTTATTTTTAAGCTTGAAACAATCGACCTTAATGTGTCTCTTCTTCTTATAATAGTTACACGCCAAATTCTTATGCCTAGACTTAGAACGGATTCTTGAATCTTTCGAGTTTCGATCCCATGACCTACCTCGATCAGCAACCAAACCAACACCTTGACTCCCTTTCTCATTATTGGTCATTTCACTATCAATGTGCAACTTGTCTTGCAAATTGCCATTCACATCCTCAAGGGAAATCTTGTCTCTGCTATAAATCAACATGTCTTTAAATGCCTTGTATGATGCGGGTAATGAGCACAATAACAAAAGGGCTTGGTCTTCATCCTCTACCTTAACATCAATCTTACCTAAGTCTTTCAAAATAGATGTAAACTCTGAAATATGATCAGAAATTGATGTACCTTCAACCATGCGAAGGGTGTAGAGGCGCAATTTCAACCGCAATCGATTGGTGAGAGACTTCTTCATGTAAATGTTCTCCAATTTCTCCCACAAATCCTTAGCGGTCTTCTCCGATAGGACCTCTTGCAATGTCGAATTGCTCAAACACAATTGAATAATAGAGAGCGCTTTATCATCCATATCTCTCCATTTCTTATCCGTCACCGCATCAATCAAATTTTCTCAACCAAAAATGGCATCCTTAACGCCTTGGCTCGACAAAATTGCCGCCATATGCACTTGCCATAATGCAAAACTCGTCTTCCTATCATACTTCTCAATATCGTATTTCGCCGACATATCCATTCAATTTCTCAAACACCCAATTAGTCAATTTCCCAAATTATCAAATTAATCCAATCACCGAAACCCAAAATCCAAATTTGAAAATTTCCAATTTAATAAAAATGGAATTAAGCACAGATCAAACCGGATATGCACTTTAATTAGTTTCGGAATTATAAAAAAAAACGGCAAACTTTGGCAGTACACAAGAAGCAACCTTGATTTCTTGCAAATTTGCGTGGGTTATGGGAAAAATCAGAGGGGCTCTGGTGTTGGCGCGGCTCACTCTAGCACGCTAGAGAATGCAGCCAAAAGAAATTGCTGTTTACGCTGTCACCAGGCAGCGACCAAATCGGCTTGAAATGTGTAGTCTACGCAGTGCGCAATTCGAAACAAAATCAGAAGACACGAACTCCAGAAGCGAACTGAAACTCTTAACAGCAGCGAACAATATCTGAACCCTGGAACCACCGAACGGATTGTCGGCAGCAAGATGGCTCTGATACTAATTTGTTAGATTTTCTAGGATTTGAGGAGAGGAAGAGAGCAACAGACAACAACTGAAAGTCATATTCTGATTAGTCTTAGTTCTCTCTCATGACAAGAGATTAATATATATTAAAGATACAAAGTCCAACGGATCCGAATAGCAATTTGGATCAAATATAACAAAAAATAAAGCTTACTTCTATTTGTAAGAGTTCCTGATCCTCCACACAACCAATATGGTATGCCCGGTCACACTGAAAGAAAGAAGAAAAACGTACATCAAAAGCTCCTATTAGTTTTATTTAGAAGTTTCACACATATCACGCACGATAGATAGTTGGATAGATAGATAGATATATAGAGAGAGAGAGAGAGGAAGCATACTTGGTTACAGAAAATTACTAATTTTGGGTCTGCTTCATTTCCCAAAGTGGCACGCCTTTCCCTATTTAAACAGGGGAAAATATACATGTAAAAGTACTTCCAGTCTTCAACGACTAAGATGAAACCAACATTGTGAGCTATACTTACTTGCAGATAGTGCATTGAACAGAAACACCTTTTAGAGACTGTAATACGTATTGCAATTTTAGGCTTGTTGGAAAATAATGGTCTGCAGAATCCAGTAGAAAAACACATTCATGAGCTTAGCTTTTAACCCAAGATGTCAGCTATTAGAAAATTGATTTTGTTGCCTAATGAAGTGCCACCAAAGAACAAGCAAAAAAAGCTAGCACATATTTACTTTTATAATAAACCTTTATTTTAATATATTATATTGTCTTAATTTGCAGTCTACGTTTTTGAATGATATATGTTGTATGATCTAGTGTACCTTTCTTATGTTGGATACGTATGATAGGCCTTGAATATGAAATTCCTGTTAAACATGAGAAGGATAGAAGAAGGTAGTGTCAGGGGTGGATCTAGGTATAGCCCAGGGTGCTTAGCCACCCCCATGATTTCAAAAATTTTAATTATGTATATTGATATTTAATTGAACTTCCATTTTTCTTAAAATGTTTTATATAGTTCAACCCCTCATGAAATGCTAAATGTGCGATTGTAGCCTAGTGGTTAGAACTTCATTTATTGTGGAGACTTGGGTTCAAATCCCAATGACCGCTCGTTATGTATTTTCACATATTATGCATTTTACGTTTTAGCCCCCCCCCCCCAATCTAAATTTTATAGTTCCACCCCTGGTTAATGTTATCCAAAGTTTTACTGCACAAGCTCAGCAGGAAAATACCAACATGGTAAGAAAATCATAACATCTTTAACTTGGAAGGTACCAACCTGAACTTGATCTTGGAACATCTGGAAGTTCAAGGGATAATTCATGAAGTGTCTTTCCATCAGAATTGTAAATATTTCGATACCTGAGATAAACAGAAAATTATTAAATTCTGATAACTTCAGTCGAAACAGTATACCAGACAATAACAGGAAGTGTGATAGAAGCCATAGTAACTCACGGTTGACACCTCTGACACATTCCAGCATGAGCTTCAAATTGTGATGGTGTAAACTGAGCATGTTAAAATGAATTACTGGAATCAATGTTTTCATTTATATATAAGGACATAATTTTTTAATAAAGAAACAGAATATAACACTATTTTGGAAGTTTAAATGATAGGACACATTTATTCCACTCTGGCTTTACTCTACCAAGAAATACAGCATCTTTTTTGAAGGTACTGATTCTTCATTTCCGTGATAAAAATTTACCTCATAGTTGTCACAAGCACATTTAATAACACTCCCTTGTGTGACACCAAAGAGAAGAACCTGTAAAGAAAAATTAAACACTTCAAATTAAAGTGCCCGTGCAGAAAAAATTAAAAACTTAGAAGCTCAGATACTTGGAACTTCAAAACTTGCACAACAAAAAAAAGTACCTTATTATGATGCTGATAGGTTAACGCAGTTCCATCTGGGAGACCACCAACTTCAAAAATCCTTTTGTGCAAATGCACATCTCTGTCATTTTCCACCGACGCAATCTATTACAGTTTAAACAAAAATAATTAAGGCTATTTAATCTGGAAGAGGAAAAACAAAGCACTACGTAATGTATAATAAAAAGATTCTAAAAGTTAAAAAGGACTGACTGATCTCTGAAATTCTGTCTCTCTTCTTTTCCTTTTACTCCTGCATAAAAAAAAAATGGGTAAAATATTGTATTTATTATTTAACAATTGAACATTGTTCATAGAATTCTTGATTGAAAGATCAAAGAAGTAATATTTTTTTTTCCAATGCATGTGATCCGATTTTCCATCTTTGTTGCCTTGTTAATATGATGTCAGTTGATGACCCTTGGTGTTCAGATTAGAGACTGCAAAGGCTCTAGACTTTTAATATAAAGCCTTCAATATAAAAAAAAAAACCAACAAAACCTTAATTCTAAAGTACCTTCTGGCAGTCACAATATTAGTAGGATCACATCGTAGTTCTTCAGACAAGTGCTCCTGCTTCAAATCACCCCTCAATTTCAAAATTTTAACAGATGCATCCTCTTCTGGGATATTTCTGACGAGCTGAGATACTTTGTACAAGTTAAATCCATTATTAAAGAATATGTGATCAGCCTGGGTTTTGGTGTTGGCGCCAGCGTGCTTCTCAAACATTTTTGCTGACAAAACCTGCCATTATTGATTATTTACAAGATAAATATATGCAATTTACCAATATTGCTTTAATTTCTGAGGTTTAGTCGATGCAAAAGAAATTTCTAGAGTTACTGTCTCGTGAGTAACTTTTGCTACAATGAGAGCTTGACTTCCTAATTTCAGATGACATTAACCTTGGTGATAACTTCAAATGCTGTTTTGGTTTCTTACCAAATTGCTGCTAACTTGCCTTCTTCAAATTAATTTCGTAAAAGAAAATTAAAATCAGAAGAATATTATTCAAAGATGGGTATAATCATACAACAAAAGGCAGGAAACTAATTATAGGACAATGCCAATATGGGTGCATGTACTTGTTAGCACTCTCAATTTTTATTTCTGAAGGTGTTGCCGTAACTAAACCGCATGAAAAGAGTAAATATTTTTCTTACTCCTCCAATTCACCTCGTTAAATTTGCATAACATGGACTAAAAGGACAAAATCAAATTAAATAGAAAGAAGAAAATGCCTACCTCGCCATTGTAGTTGCACTGAGAACAGCCACACAAAAAGCCGCCGCCTTTAATAATACCCAGGAGATTGCCCTATCAATGCCAAAACGCAAAAAAAGAGAGTCCAGAAATAAAGAGAGAAAAATAAAAAAAAGGAGATTAAAATAAAAACCTGGCGATCCTTAGAATAACATGTAACTTGTACTCCATCAAAGAATCTAGTCTTCAAAAGGTCCTCTACGTTTGAAATTTTGCTACTTTGCACCAATCCCCCGAAATCGAAATTCTGTTTGGAGTTGTCACTAAAAGACGCAGCTTTCAGCCTGGGCAAACGCCAGAAACTCTGAGTAGACCTGTTCTTGTGGGATAAATTCTGAAGCCTCAAGGATCTCCTTGGAATCTCCTTGTGTACTCTCTTGACCTTCCTTGTGTACACGATCTCCTTGTGTACTCTCTTCGCCCTCCTTGTGTACACAATAACAGTCGCCATGGATTTCGAGTGGAGAGAGAAAATAATTAAGCCAGGGTTTAGTGGGAAGAAGGGTTTTTGAACTAAATTAATGGAACAAAGGAATAAAAATTGGAGTGGAAGCTTGTGACACGTGGGAGATGAAATGCTTAGTGGAAGCTTGTGACACGTGGGAGATGACACGTGTGAGTGGCAAACTTGTAAATTTTTATAATAGAGAAGTAGTGGATGCCAAGTGCCCAAGTGTCCATATGTTATAATTTTTTAGAACTTGAAAAAGTTATATTATATATTCTTCTCAATTAATTATTTAGTGAATATGTACTTACAATACATCCTTTCATTTTTTTTTTAATAAACTTGGCTTTCAAAATACTAAGTATTAAATTAAAGTATTACTACAATAAATTTTAAAATATCCAAAGTTAGTGTAAAACCCTCTTTTTTATTTATTTATTTCAATACTATAAAATTTATCAATTATCAAAAATACAAAGGTTCATAATATACTTGTAAATCCATATTTCTATGTTTAGATGCATTTTACTTGAAGCACTACACATTTTCCGGACGCATATCCTCTGAGATATCTCAATTTTTGTGTGACCGACGTGTCCGGTGTCTATTCGGGGAACTGTAGAGGGCCAATATTATTTGAGCTTTGAGATTCGTGCAGAATGTATTTGAATGATTGAGATATTCCAAAAAGTCACGCAAAGTTTGAGATATCTCAGAGGATGCGAATTCACATTTCCCCTATGCTACAAAATTTGAAACAGACTTATACGGATTTTAATTAGTTCGCACGAGATCGAATGGTCATTACACCCATCGAACCAAAGTAGGTCCGATGGGCATCTGACCTATTCTGAATTCCTCACTCCCTAGTCCCACAGGTACCTGAGGTATATAAAGGAATAAAGAACGGTTTGGATGTAGTCTCAGCCGGATCAAAGAAATCTGGCGCCTGTTAAAGCTATAGGGGTCCATTTAGATTTGTGCCTAGTTAAAGAACGGTTCTGATTTTGTAATTGTACATTCAGGTACCTGAGAGGATCCAAATTCCAATTTGCCAGTTACCGCTAGAGAAGGAAATACGTGACACGTCGTGACTTGACGTGATCAATTTTTTTTTTCACGTGACGTGACGTGATCAAAATGGTGGTGAATGGTCACGTCATGCGAATGGTCACATCACGCGTAGTCACGCCGTGACCATACGTGACGTGATCACACGTGACGTGACGTGTCGTAACGTAAATTAGTCATATCAATTTTTTTTATATTTTAATTTAAATTATTGAAAATTTAGAAAAAAAAGATATGAAAAATATGAAAAATTCTAAAATAAGTAAATAATGTTGTAAATATTATTTTTTTTAAAAAAGACTGTTGGACATCTGATATTATTTTAAAATTTTAAATTACATACATTAATTAGACTAAACTAGAGAAAATAAAAATCAGTACTACATGAGACCAGTATCACTGAACCTACACTTAAAAAAAATCTAAATACTCTATACATACAAAAAAATGTTGGATACTATATGTCTCATACCGTGACATGACGTGACTGGTTCGCGTGACGTGTAATTTTTGGTAGAATGCAGTCACGTCACGCGAATGATCACGTCACGCGACACGCGAGTCACGTCATGTAATCGACACGTGACGTGACTAGTCACGCCGTGACAAATTTTCTTCCCTAGTTACCGCTTGCCTTTTCCCGTTTGTTTCCCTTTTTTTTTATTTCTGCTTTAAATGTTTCCAAATAGTCGAATTATACCCTTCACTAGATTTATTGATATGAATTTGCCAGAATTCGCACATTCAGCGTAGACCATGTCCATATGATCCTGTATGACAGGTTAACAATTGTCAATTGCGATAATTAAAAAAAAAATAAGGAAATTTTTTTGTAGTATTATATTAATTCATGCATGTAAAATCTCTTGAAAGAACCAAATTAATTCCTTCATAAAAACTCATAGCCTAGCTTGTTTTGAATCAGGAAAAACCGAAGTGCCAGGATCATTGCCTAGCTTGTTTTGAACATCATATTATTTTCGTAATTGGCTGTTTATAAGGAAATTAGTATTTCAAGAAAAGTTCGGTTTGTGTTTTCATTGCTTCTTATATACCAGTACATATCTTTATTTGGCGATGGAGCTCATCAGGTGTCTACATGGCTAGATCAGTATATGATACAATTATGGGAGGAGGTAAAATTAAGGATGCAAACTATGGTTTATGGAAATACAAGGCACTAGAGACCGTACGCATCTTTGGTTTCCTCATGTTTAAAAAGAAAATAATTAATGACTCACAATGATGCAATCCTACATGTGTACTGTGCTCGGATTGCCCGATGAAAACAGCAATCCATCTGCTATTCGAGTGTCACTATGCATTACAGGTATGGTCAGAGGTAATTAGGTACAATTTTGGGATACATAATAAGACAGGTATCAGGCTCTATACAAGACATAAGGGATGGTACTCTAAGACAGATGCAGTACAGATACCTGGATTGGAACTCTAGAGGTTTGGTATTAATTCTATGTACCTGTGGGCACATTTGCGTCATAGAAATGCCAAAATCTTTGAGGGAAATGCTTGCCAGCAAACTGAACAGCTGAAAAGGCAATGTCAGAAGCAGAACTATGGCTAAGGTATTGTTAGCAAGGGGTAAGTGCATGGGAAGGTGCAAGGTGTTGTATATGGGCAAAGTATGAGTGAGTGAGTCAGATACTCTGGTACAAGCTGATGCATGGATGTAATTTTGTTTTTCTTTCGCTGTAATTTGGTAGCATCTACAAAAAAAGTAAATTGTTGTACATTGAAAATATGCCATTTTATATTAGAATTTTTTTTCTCTTATAATATGTTCCCGTTGCAACGCACGGGTACGTTACTTGTTTAGTGTTTATGACTTATGGAGCAATTTTCCCAAATCTCAAAGCGGATTCACATTCGGATACTCATTTCGTAGCCCCATCTGATCTGGCCCTCCTCAGAAACACCAAATGCGTCTCTTCCCCAAATTCAGATCCTCTCCCGTACCGTAATAGGGATCTTTTACAATTACTGGATCTGGACCGTTCTTTTTAACTTGACACAAATCTCAAAGCCCAATAATACTGCCCCTGCACTAGCCCGAATCTCAAAGCAGATGAGAATTAATCTCAAACTGTAAATTGAAGGTAATCTTTTGGAGAGGATACTTGTCCCTCTTCCCCTCCTAAAACCAAAGACGCATCCCCTGAGATATCTCATATTTTGAGTGACTTATTGGAAAATCTCAACCGTTTAAATACGTTTTGCACGATTCTCAAAGCTCAAATAATACTAGCTCCCACACTATCCCCCAATAGACACCGGACACGTCGGTTACTCAGAATAAGAGATATCTCAGAGGATACGCATTTCCTAAAAGCCTTGTCCTTTCTCCTAGGCTTCTCTATCAAACCCCTCGAATCAGATCCTCTTTTGTGTTGCCATTGTTGTGACGAGGTTTGTCCGGCTTCAGCGCGACAAGGTACTGCGAACTATTTCGCTTCTAATAATACAAAGGTGTATTTCACACCTAAGATAATACAAAGGATTGAAAATAATACAAATGTGTATTTCACGGAACGGTCCGATGGCCATCGGACCCAAAATGGTTTCCATGAGTTCTCTCACCGTCCGATCTGTTTTAGAATTCGCGCCTGCACTTTCGCATATGCTTTAAAATTCGTGTACATGAATTTAGAGAACGAAATACGTGACACGCTGTGATTTGGTCACGTGACGTGATGTGACGTGATTAACTTTTTTTTTTCACGTGACGTGACCAAAATGGTGGCGGATGGTCATGTCACGCGTAATCACGCCGTGACCATACGTGACGTGACGTGTCGTGACGTAAATTAGTCATGCCAATTTTTTTTATATTTTAATTTAAATTGTTAAAAATTTAGAAAAAACAATATAAAAAAATTATAAAATAAGTAAATAATGTTGTAAAGATTATTTTTTTAGGAAATGTTGCATCTGATATTACTTTAAAAATTCAAATTACAAATATTCATTAGACTAAACTAAAGAAAATAAAAATCTAAATACTCTATACATATAAAAAAGTTGGATACTCTATGTTTCATACCGTGACGTGACGTAACGTGATCACGTAACGTGACGTGACGTAACGTCATCACGTGACGTGACGTGACGTTAACGTGACGTGACGTGACTAGTCACGCCGTGACAAATTTCCTTCTCTACATGAATTCTAAAGCAGATCGGACGGTGAGAGAATCCGCAGAGTGTCTGATGGCCATCAGACCCAAGTCGTTCTCGTATTTCACACCTAAGATATCAAATATATTTTACATCTTAGAAAGTTAAATTGTTGTTGGAGTTGGACCACAAAATTTTTGGACATTCATTGGTGAGAATTAATTAAACAATTAGTTTAAAAAATTAATTCAAACACATGCTCTTAGATTTAATTGTAGCAGCCTGCTGTTATAATTTGGGAACGGTTAATTGACCTGTTAATGCTTAAAGAGATGCTATTTTTAGTGAGGCCCATAAGCCCGTATCATTCGAGTCTTCCAGCTATTGGGAGAAAGAAATGACTGCCGATCTTCACTAAATCACTAAAGAAAACACTTTATTTACTGAAATATGAGAATTTGAAAAGCTTAAAAAAAACTGTATTTAAATAAAGTTATCTTTGAAATGGGCCAGACAGATATGAAAATAAAATAGGCCCAGGCCTGTTTTAAATAATTTCCAAACGTATATATTTTCTTTGTTTATAAGAAATACCCAAAAACTTACCTATAGGAAGTTTCTGCTGAAATTTATAAAACTTCTCAGGTTTCCAAATCGGATCGCATTATACTCGAGCTGATTAATTTGCTACTGAACTGAATTCCCTTAAATTCAAACTCGAGTTGATTTAAAGCTAATTGGATAGATGTCCAATACAAATCTCATAACCATTTATTTTGTGCACAATATCCTGAAGAACAACTCGTATGGATCTTGGCTTCTTGCTGTTATTCAAGTTTAGATAGAAATATTAGAGTTACCAAATGAGCATTCCTTCGTTACCTAGAAATGTAATGCATGTGTTCATTCAGTTCAAATGAGTGCATATTTCAGCTAGTATATCTTGAAAATAATACAATGTCAGTGTTCATCTCTTCCAACTGAAACAATATAGCTTAAATGAGCATGCGTTGCAACTCTGTCATAATTTGTTTAATTCATGATGGATTATAGCCTACGGATCATGCATCTTAGAATATATCACCCAATAATAAGTACATAAAATTACATGGTATCTCACATGCAACAAGGATTTATTTAATAACATAGTAAAATTTCAAAGGTTACAAATTGCTGGAAAATTATCATTATCATTAATTGATATTCTTATTTGTTAAGGTAGCAATAGCAACACTTGATTAATCTCGAATGCAGACACATCAAAGCTCTCAGAAAGCCCGGTGCCCGTCTTGAACGTAATCTTATCTTTTGAACGCTCTTTAATGTAAAAGGTTGATCTCGCAGGATCACTCTAAGAATTGGTATTTTTGTTGAATAAGGTTGAGATTGATTGTGAATATTGAAGTTGAAGTGCATAATCAACAACGGCTTTTTCTGGATATGAGAATTCAAAATATTGAAGTTTGGGGCGGCTAGAGTGATAATTCAAATCTTGATCTTGCTTCTATTTATAGAGAGCTGGTAAGAAAGAAGTAATTTGGCCCTACCATTATAATGGTTTCAAATACTGTTATAACGATTGGTCAACTTACACCAGGTTTGGATACCGTTAACCCTAATGGTAGATGTACCGTTGTGACGGTAGCCATCACGGTAGTCTCTGAAAATCCTACCATCAGGTGATGGTTCTAATCGAATTAATCTGTCATAGGCCTGGTAGGAAATTTATTTATTCCGTGACAACAGTTCCTAAACCGTTGAAATGATAGGTCTCACTTAGTTCATTCTCAAGCTTATTTTACTAATTTTACAGATTTAATATCGTTAATCTTGAGATGATGCTTCTGCTGTCTAATATCTTGTGCTTCATGACCACATCCTTGATAGTGCATAGCAATTTATTATTTCATCATTGATGTATAATTCTTGGATCTTCTATTGTTGTGAACCTGCACAATATCTCAAGACGAGAAAACTGTAAATTCAATTTATGTATGTTTTGTAAATCTAGTCAAACAGACAAATAAATTATAACACAATCCAACAGCCAATTGCAATGATCAGGGATACTTTTAGAGTTTGTTACGAGATAGTGTCTCACAATCTAGAATCATATTCTAGATACTATAAGTAATTTCAAACTCAAGGAACAAGTTGATCATATCAACCAATGTAGAAACAAGCAAGCAATATTTGCTCTAAGATATTAACTCTATCAATTTAATTAATCCAATTATAGAGAAGTGTCTCGTTAAATAACCGGTTACTAAGTTTTGTAGTTAACTCTGTATTATTTCTGTTTGTTATTTTTGTTAATGTAGGTTGACGAAATGATCAATGAATGCGATGATGTCTCTCTTGTTGCGATTCCCAATGCGTCAGCAGGATCGTTACAAATCCCAATTGACGTAATTATATGTTTTGTCTCCATAATGTACAGGAAAAAAAATACGAGTTTTGGTAATATAACAGAACACCATTTTCAGCCCGGAAATTACGGCCCCAATTTGTAGTATTTCTAAGAAATTACAAGCCTAATACGTGGCATTGGTAAGATAGTAAGGCCCAATTATGTAGTATTGGTATGAAGGCCGAAGATGTTCTCCATGTAGAAAAAAAATGTTCAATTATTGGACGACTCAAATTTACTTAGTTGTGGTCATAAACTCATAATGGAAGAGTATATGCTTTCATATGCTGAATTTATATTATGCTAGACTCAGCTTTAGACGCAAGGCATAGGTTAACTTAGAAAACAGAGTATTGATTGACATTATTCTTTATAAAAAGTTGGGATTAATTAGGTGAATAATAAAATTTTAGTAAGAAATAATGGAGCACAGCTGAGTTGTATAATTTAAAACAATTCAGGGACGGATTTAAACGGAGCCCACGGATGACTAAACTACTTGTAAATACAAATTCGCAATTTATTCTTTATATTTTATTATTATAAAAGTGTTATGATTGAGATTTCATTATGAACTCTAAATACATAGTTGTAATTTAGTGGCTAGAACTTTATGATGGTAAAGACTTCAATTTTAATTTTAATTATCACACATTTTAGATTTTACCAACCTTTCGATCTAAATTTTCTGATTTTCTTAAATGACTCGGGGACTAGTGCAGTTGTTGTTATGCGTCAAGGTCTTCGAGGAAACTAGCAGACTAAACAATTCATGGTAAGTACGTAACAACGCTTCTTGCATCATTGTCGATGCATATGCAATTAGTAAATACTCTAGTCCAACTAAACAGAGAAGAACAAAGCCCACTTTACAAAAGCATGTTAACTTTTACTTTTGTATGAAAAGGATAATATTTATCTACTGTGGGAAGTTATTGGGTTTTAATTTTTTACTTTTCGTTTTCTTTTTTAAAAAAGTACATTGTATGGATATATGCCAAGCTTAATTATTAATCGATCTGTTCTAAACTCTCAACAAAACTAAATTTCTTTTTCTTATTGCAATGAATTCTGCAGCTTGTTATAAGTAGTACATTAAAGTTCTCTATAAATAATGCAATGAAAACTATAGCTTGTACCAGTACTCCGGGAGTGGAAGAATGCATTTTCTGAGCAATCACCTACTAAATATTTCTTATTCCAATGCTTATATATGTTGTTTTTAAAATTGCCGTGAAAGACTAGCAGTCAAGGTCTTCGAAAAAGGCTGATTTTTTTTTTACCACAGTCAAAAATCGGAATTAAATAAAAAACACTGACTCCAGATTTCTATCACATTTACCACCCCCGCGGACTGGATCTGCGTATCCAGATGGGCCGGGTACGCGGGCTGAGAGCGCAAAACCGGGTACGCGAGCTGAATCCGCGTAGGGGCCGATACGCGAGCTGGATCCGCGTAACCGACGGATACGCGATCTGGGTCCGCGTAACCGATTTGGCTGCTATATTTTGAGTTTTTTTTTGCACTGTTTTCATTCTACAATCAAGAGGGCAGATGCTCAGTAGGAAAAACAGTAACCGTGAGTTTTTTTTTTCCACTTTAGTCCCTTAGTTTTTAAGTTTAATTTTATATTTTTTTTAATTTGCTGTAAATTTATTAATTATTTTTAATTATTAGGTTTGTTCCTCATCAACCAGTTATGATTGGAATTGCTTGTTATTTTGGTGGTGAAGTTTTACAAGGCCCAAAGGGTGCTTATTACAGTACTCAAGCTTCAAAAATGTTCAATATCATGTCAGATTTAGATTTTAGAGGTATAACTAGAGAAATGTACCAACAAATTGGTATTGATCCGAATTATTATGAACTGTTAATTTCCTCAAGGATCAATATTGGTCAAGGCAACCAAACATGGTTCCAACAACTACCGGTACAAAATGATAATAGCTGGCGCATGTATACCCAAATGACAATGAATTTGACCACTCCTTTCAAGTTCCTAGAGTTATATGTTGTAGCTAACCCTAGACAGAACCCCAGACGTGACTCAAACCAAAACACCACAACTATGCCACAAATCACCAAGGGTCGGGTTCGTGAGCAATCTGTAACGGGTCCTGTCCAGGCCCTAACGTTAGGGAGTGCTAGCCGGTCCTCATCTGTAGGGGCTGGACGTAGTCGTTCCCAACCGTACTCGGGTTCCATCTACTAGTTATAGCCGGGCCGAAACTGATAGGAATCTGTAACGGGATCTCCCACCCCAGAACCGCTTTATTATGCTGAAAATACAGATGAAGATCCTGAAGAGCGGGAGGCAGAGGAAAATTGGGATGCCAGTGACGGCGGTGGGGCAACTGATTTTAGTAATGTGGATACGAATTTTCCTGTACTTGGTAGACGACAGTGGCAGGTGTCGGGTGGTGCATCAGGACACCCGTTCGAGCAATTTCATGACATATCGGGTTTGAAGAAGCTGATAGCTCTTTTTTTGCAACTTCTGAGGTGTGTTTCATTTTTAATTAATTAAAAAAACATTTATTTATATTTGTTAATTTTTTTTTAAATAGGGTGAAAAACAACATGAATTGTCTGAGGGGATGACGTACTCCAGCAAAGAGCAAATGCAAGAAAAAATTTACCGTTGGCATATAAAGAAAAATATCGAGGTGAATCAGACACACAGTGACAGAAAAAGGTTGAGGTATAAGTGCAAGAGCGACCGTTGCCAGTGGGGGATGGCTGCGAGAGCTACAAGTTTTGGTGATGACTGGGTGGTCACGACATATAAGGGACCTCACACATGCCACGCTGATGCAACAAGGTCAGATCATGCGCAGTTGACGTCCTTAATGGTCGCCAACTGCATAAAGTTATCATTACGAAAAAATGCTGATATAAGTATCAGCACCATCAGCGATTTGGTTGCTGAAAGGTACGAGGGCATCGTCCCTAAGTACAACAAATTGTGGCGTGGTAGGGAGTTAGCCATTGCTCGGTCATTTGGTAGTTGGGAGGGGTCTTACGGGCTTCTTATCCCTTTGTTGGATGCAATCAAGAGGGCAAATCCGGGAACCCAATATAAATTTGTTTCAAAACGAACTAAAAGAGATGGGTACCGGTATTTCATGAGATTAGCATAGGCTTGGGGGCCATGTATTGAAGCAGTGAGTCACCTCAGACCAGTCATCAGCATCGATACTTGTTTCCTATCAGGTAGATACAATGGTAGATTGTTGATTGTAACCGGATATGATGCGGAGAACCAGTTAATCCCGCTAGCATTTGGGCTGCTAGAGAGTGAGCATTTTGATAATTGGGGGTGGTTTATGAAGTGGGTGAGGCAGGTTGTAATTGGTCCAAATAGATTCATGTGTGTCATATTTGATCGAGCCATGGACATAAAAAAAGTGTTCATACAGGATGATCTGGGTTGGTCTGAGGAGAACGGGGAGTGTGTTCACAAATACTGCTCTCAACATGTATTTGAGAATTTTGGTAAACACTCCAAGGATAAAGTTGCTTCCAAAATTTTCAAAATCTTGGTGAAAAAGAAGAAACCAAGAAGAATAGTAGAAGCCTCGATGCAATCGGAAGGAGAAATCCCGAATGGCTGAAATACTTGGATACATGTGGAAAGTACAATCCTGATGATGAGGTAGAACTGTCTAAGCCATGGAAGGTGTATCAAGCTATGGATAACGGGGCTCGTTGAGAAATCATGACTAGCAACGGTTCTGAATCGCTCAACAATGTCTTTAAAACTTCCCGAAGGTTTGTATTTTATAATCAACGGAAATTTTATTATTTATTGACGGTTTTATGTTTCTTAATATAATAGTATGTTGTAATTTTCGCAGGTTACCAGTTGCCGCAATTGTTGAGGAGACGTTTGCCAAGTGTGTCGACTGGTTTGTTGAAAGAAGAGAGCGTGCGGTGGAATTACAATTGCATGGTCAACTTTTCTCCACTCGTGTCCTTGAAAAGATGGATAAGCACATTCACAAGACCCAAAAAATGAGCGCTGTCACATTTGGTCGTAACGAGTGGCAAGTGACCTCCCATGGTAAGAAAATCGCATATGACATGCAAAGAGACAGCTTGTCACAAATGGAGCGAGACGCCACATACAGAGTCGTACTTCAGGACAACAATCGCATGGAATGCACTTGCCAAAAGCCGCAGCTAAGTGGAATACCATATGTTCATTTGATGTCTGTGTGTCGTTTAAGATACCAATCTCTGATGATACTTTCATAACCATTGCATAATAATTTGATAAGATTGACATAATTTGTGTAAAATTATAGATACTTCGATCCAAATGTTTTCGTACATTACTACTACAACATTGATCATTTAATCACCACATGGAGTGGTCAATTCCACGTGTATGACAATCAAAGTGATTGGCCGCCGCACGAAGGCCCGATCTTAGTTCCGGAGCGGAGAATGATTAAATTGGGCAGAAGGCGACATAATCGGATCCGAATGTGGATGGATATACTAGAAGGAAGACTAGCAGGTAACCAGCCCAACAGAGAAACCCTGGAAACGAATGCGAGAAGGAAAATGAATGCACGGGGCAATACTCAATAAGGATTTTTGAATGTGATATTTGTATTATTTATCATGTTTGTATGTTGTATTAGTTATTAGCTGAGTGAGATTAGACAATATTATGTTGTTTGTATGTTTAATTATTTGTTACCTAAATGGGAGTAGACGTTATATTTATGAGGAAGTAGACGTTATATTTTGCAAAACTCAAAAGCAAGTCTCAAAATAAAATATCATACATAACAGTCATAACACAAAATATTAAATAATAGTCACTCCTCGTAAGATCAGTGGGTGGAAGGTGTGAATATGACCCGGGGCCTCTTAGTCCTCTTGCCGCGTCCCTGCTCATCCTCCTCCACTATCTCCTCAACATGGTCCTGAAATAGTGGCTTGTAGGAGGATGGTGGTGACGCCTGTGGAGCCTCATGCTGTATCTCCCCGAACAACCTCTCCTGAGAGCCGCCCTCAGGTCCATATGAGGGAACCTGCTGGGTGTAGTCCTAAGAAGCAAAATCATCGGGCTGCGTGTAGTCCCCGTACTGAGATCCCAACTCAAATGCAAAGTCCTGTGCCGGATCCTCCTCCTCTATATCCCCATCACATGGACGCCGTGTACATGTCTGAAATAAAAAGATGATTACGTTTCACACTGAAGATAATACAACATAATTTTTTATATTGAACACGTACCGCCACATAACCAGCTGCCTCAAACGCCTGCTCAGCAGTCGCAGCTGCATTAATATCTGACAAATTTGGCTGGGGGTGGTCATGGCATCTGCAGAGTCGTCACTATTAATGTATTGTAGATCCTGATAGCACGGCAGATTTGACAATCTGAGGATCTTCTCCAGCTGGTCCTGATATCCGGCGACTACGACTGGCGGTGCAGCCATGCGCAACCATCTCTTCCCGTACTTCTTCCATCCTCTCGTGATTGCCATTCTTGCGCTGATCAAGCATTGCTTGATGTTCATCAATACCTTGAAATAAATTGTATCACAGTTAGTTTAGAATGCAATTTATTAACGTAAACATTTAGAAATAATAAATGAATAATTAAATCTTACAATCTGTCCAGTCGGACCGTCGCATGGAATATAGCCGTACTCCTCAGTGTTCATGTCGCGTCGCACCTCGAGCGGTTTGTCATTCATCTCTGATATCTGACCGTGCATGTACACCGTAAATGCACAGTTCTCCCTGATACTAACGACGGTAATCCCGGTCGTATGCCTCGAATGCGTAGGTCTGGAGATGCTCAGGAATCATATCCTGCGGGTCCATGGCCTCAAGTCTCTCCACATGCTCGATGTGCACTTGTCGCCAATTTTTATTAAATGTTAAGTCCTTGGCCCTGTGGAGCTTGTACCACTCGTCTTTGGTAATCGTGTCGGGGACAGGAAAATGCTGAGCCATCCCGAATTGCCTCATGACCCGTCCGGGATAATAATGCTCAACAACCTGGAAGTACATAAGCGGTACCTGCAAAGAAAACATTAATAACTTTGTAAATAATAAAGTTTTAGAATTAATTACACATTGATATTACAAGTGGTACCTGAGCAAACCAGAATCCACTCTAAGCCAAGCAGATAGCAGGCAGGGAATGTAGGAGAGGGCGGGGGCCAGCACCATCGTCAATAACAGCATCACGATCGTCGTACGACCTCCACTCGACGTGTTTGTCTGGCCTCATCTGCTCGAACTGACTCCGGAAAAAAGCAACCCCCGTAGGTCGTCCGTGAGGGGTACAGAAAAAAGTCTTCCTTGAGCAGAATCTTTGAGCATACGCCGAGCATGTCTGGGTGTTGGGCTTACCCCAATATGGAGCCCAAATGGAAATCTCGTCCATGTCTGGGGGGTTGGGCTTACCTCGGGGCTGTGGACGCCCGAATGGAAATCTCGTCCATGACCAATGATGGAGGAGACCAATCGGGCCGTACATGCCATGCTTGGTGGCCTATTTTGGTACAAGTTGCAGTTATTTTTAATACAAACAGATAAAAAAATTAAACACAAATTTAAGAAATTATTTATACCTGACAGGCAGTGCATAACATGCGATACAGACATGCCAACACCGTTGCACCCCAATTCATCTGTCAGGGATTCTCCAAGTCCACCAGGAACTGAAGTAGACATGCAGAAACAGTGTTACCAGATGAATCTGGAAACATCCAACAAGCGAACATCTCTATGATGTAAGCCCGAGTCCACCGAAGTACCTCATCGGGATCTGCTGCAGCGTCTAACTCTCCACTGAAAATTTGGTCAAATTTAGTATACAATGTAATGTGTAAAATAAAATGATTATTATTTAATTTAAAACTCACCCGAAACACGTCCGCAGTAATGGTATACTAATGTCGTTCTTGGAGGTCACCGGGCCCTTCTTTGTCGGCCTCTACTTCATGAACCCTTCACTCAGAAGATCGGTCACGAGTTGTGAGAAGTCTTCATACTCCGTACCCATCACAGCAGCTCCAGTAATGGGCAGGCCCCATAGACAGCTAACGTCCTGGAGAGAAACTGTAATCTCTCCAATAGGCAAGTGGAATGTGTGTGTCTCCGGCCGCCACCTCTCGACCAGTGCAGAGACGAGGGCATCATCTGAATTGATGGGGGTAAGCTGTGACACATGTCACAGACCCATTCTCTGTAATGCTGATGCAAATCTCGAATCGTATTTTATGGCCATTTGATTATTGCGGGTACTCGTAATGTCATGAGTCTACAAAGAATAAATTTCAAATGAAATAAACAAATATAACCTAAATGTTTATTCAAATAAAAGATATGGACATTTCAAATGTGAACTTCCGTATGCTTTCGACATCTTGTGGCCCTCCCTCGGGAACCAGCAGACAGGGCTAATATACTCCTTTGTCAAGTTCAGAAACATAGTAGACGTCAATTCCTCATTCCAATCCCAATTATCGAATGGTGTGCTTTGGGTACCGCTAGTTGACGCCATACTAAAAGAAATTTGGTCAATTTTGTTAAATATTGATGCAATCTGTATTTTCATACACCAACGACAATAAATATTTTTTTTGGTCATTTGCAATTTATTCTAAATCAATTAGATGCAAAACCATGATAAAAGAAATAATTTTTTGGTTTTTCGTCCAATTGGGTGCATTTTCAATCAATTGTGGTCTACAGTACTACAACCGCGCTAAATTTAAAATTTGATAATTTTTGGACACTGTTGGTACAATAATACAACACAGGCATGGTTCCATACACATTCGGTAAAATAACTACTTTTGTATACCATTTATGATATTTGGTACAATTTATTCGGACACCATACACCTATATAAAATAATTAACTACAACTATCTAAATTATATCTAAACTATCTAATTTATATCTAAATTATCTAAATTATATCTAAACTATATCTAAATTATCTAAATTATATCTAAACTATCTAATTTATTAACTACAACTAAAAAAATTAAATTAAAAAAAAAATTACCTTTTTACCGCGGAGGGAGAAGGCTGTGAAAAAATCAGATACGCGGACGCTGTATATAGCAGCCAAATTGGTTACGCGGACCCAGATCGCGTATCCGTCGGTTACGCGGATCCAGCTCGCGTATCCGCCCCTACGCGGATTCAGCTCGCGTATCCGGTTTCGCGCTCTCAGCCCGCGTATCCGGTCCATCTGGATACACGGATCCAATCCGCGGGGTGGTAAATATGATAAAAATTATTTAATTCCGATTTTTGACTGTGGTAAAAAAAAAAATCCGTCGAAAAAAGTAGTCGACTATAAAGTCATCCAAAGACTAGCAATGGCTGGCAAATTGGAAAAGAGAAGAAAAGTGACATCCTTTTTAATGATGAACGAAGAGAAAACAAAGAAAAAACAAAAGGGAACACGTCAAAGAGGATGAAAAGAAGGTGAAGCCAATTTGGATGAGAGTCGTCGAGTCTTCCAAAACCCCATCCAGAAAAATTATTAATCTGCACATGCATTTGCAATTTAATACTCTAGCTAGTCTATCTACACAGAGAACAAAAGGAACACGTATCCTCTGCATTAACTCAAAATTCTCTTTTGAGTTAATATATCTTCAGCCGTGTAATTTTAAATAGAGTTAATCAGACTGTCTGATTCAAAAGAATAGTGCACCCCATGTGAAAAGAGAGAGTAGCAATTGAATAGTACAAGAATAGTGCACCCCATGTGAAAAGAGACAGTAGCAATTGAATAGTACAAAAATAGTGCACCCCATGTGTCATTTTCTACTAATTGAGACATTAGACTTTCAGTCCTCTGTGCCAGCAGAGGCCACCGAATTATTCTTGGCCACCTCCATTTTTAAATATTCAAAGAGAGAAAAGACAGGGTTATCTCGTTCAGCTTTAAAAGAACTCTTTTAGCAAAGAATATCGTTCAAACGACATAAATTTTGTTTTATCTAAATTTCTAAATAAATTTCAGATGATTTAATTTATTTAATTAAATTATCAATCCTATATTTTCGGCAGATGGAAACGCTAAAGGACAGACAAAAATAAAAGAAGACAATTTAATCCATGAAATTTATTTAATTTCATGTAATTCATGAGTTCATCAAAAGAACTTAGTACAATGTTATTTATCTGCACAAAATGCAGAGTAATTGATGAAGCAAAGAGCCTTCCTCTTAAAAGAAAAGAAAATCTAGGAAAAGATAATACAAAGCGTCAATGTATGAGCAATATACTAGCAACCTTGGCCAGAAGTAATAACACAATTTGAAGAAGGCATTACAGGATTTGGGGGCATTTGCAAATTTTGCAAGTTCTCCCCTAATATTTGAACAATTCTCGTCATGGTAGGTCGATCTACTGGACTCCATTGGATGCACCATAATGCCACAATAGCTAGCTTTTTTGCAATTTCTTCATTGCCTCCCACATTGAGAATTAGACGTAAGTCTTTTCCTTGAGCCAATTGCTCGTATATCCACTCGGGGAAGCATACCTCCTCACTTCCAACCCCCCTCTCCATTAATTGGTCGATATTCTTTCTTCCACTTATCATCTCCAAAATCAACATACCAAAACTATAAACATCTGATTTGTAAGAGACTGCTCCAAAATTTCTGGAGTACATTTCTGGAGCAAGATAACCCATTGTACCTCTAGCAGCACTTATGGTCAGGTAGCTCTGATCCTTGGGACAAAACTTAGAGAGACCAAAATCAGAGATCTTAGGAACAAAATTATGGTCAAGAAGAATATTGTGAGGCTTGATATCAAAGTGAAGGATGCGTTGGTCGCATCCCTGGTGTAAATATTTGATACCCTCTGCAATGCCCGTAGCAACTACAAGCATATCTTCTATGCTAAATTGGCGATTTCTCCATCTTGTTGAGGATATGTACTTATCCAGTGACCCATTCTCCATGAATTCATAAACAAGTGCTTGCTTCGCTCCTTCAGAGCAAAACCCCAAAAGGCGAACAACATGTACATGGTGAATTCTTCCAAGGGTGGCTACTTCATTTACAAATTGTTCTCCGCCCCCAGCACATACATGTAGCATCTTAACGGCTACTGGAATTCCACTAGATAACTCCCCTTTATAGACTGTCCCAAATGCCCCACTACCTATACTTCTTTTGAACCTATTTGTTATGTTTTTAAGTTCGTTGTATGTGTACCGTGTTGAATTCATCACCCTATAGTTTGTCAGAAAGTTTTCGATTTTCTGACGAATGATTTCCTTTTTCTTAGACTGGTAATGTATATAGAAGAAACCAATGCCTCCCAAAAGAAGAATGAATGTTGCGCCTAAGGATATACCTAATGATAAAAAAAAATATTAGGATCTTAAGCTAAATAAAATGTAGTCAAATTAATCTGATCCTGAGCATAATAGCACAAGCTGTTGAGGAATCATACCAACTTTGAGCACCATAGGTGATTCTGAAAAAAAAAAAAAAAAAGATTTTAATGTTAGTATTCAATTATGTGAAAGTTTATTAACGTGTTTTTCACAAACAAATTTAAATTAAATGAAGAAATTAGTTAGACTTGTTGCTAACACCAAATGGCACATATGGACACCAATGAGAAAAAAGTGAAAGAGTAAAAAAGCAATGTAAAATTTGGATTTTATTTCAACTGTTTGCTTGAAGTTAGTTGAACACCAAATTGCACATATGGACACTTTGATTTCAAACGTAAGGATTAAAAATTTATAACTTAAGATCAAACATGGTCCATACTCCTTATATATAACAAATAGGATATGCCTAGGGTCGTAGCAAAAATGGTTAATATTCTTCAATGAGTTAGATGGTATTTATAAACATTGTATCTCTCTTAGTCATCGGCAGTAAAGAATTAATTAAAGTGAAATTTTTTATCCAATAATTGTAAGAAAGTTATAAGGTCACCTCGACAGAATGGTTGTTTTGTTTTGCGGTCGAATTCACAGAGATGCCACCATTTTTTCTTACACATGGTGCAGTAATTGATCAAGCTATCATTCCAATACAACGTAATGACTGGACTTGCTGCGAAGTCTCTAATCATGACTTTGATTTCGGAAGGCCATAAGAAATGTACCGGATTCTTCATTTTGGTAAAAAACATGCTGTTTCTAGTCTTAGTGCAGTTGGAAGGAAGCCAAGCAGCATTTGTATCACCCCAGGCCACATAGATAAAGTTACCTTCAGACCCGAGGCAAGAGGTTGGACCAGCTAAATACTCAGAGGTGACCTCGCCTGAGCAATTATACCAACTGAGTTCTTTTGAAAGAGCAGGAATGAAGTGAGAGCCAGTTACATTGGGCTCGGCAATTTGAGACCATGAACAATTATGCGACCATGAGTGCCTTGTTATCTCTAGCCTCGAGTCTATGTAGTCTATTGAGGACACATTGTAGTCACCAGAGGGGAGCCTTAAAACTGTGTTGCCGCCTGAGCAAGAGAGGACGATGGTGTCAAAGCCACAGTTCGGTGCTTGGGTGAGTCGGAATGGGGGCCTGACAATGGGTCCGTGCTTGCTGCAATTTGATGGGAGACAATCCGACGTGGAGTATGTTTGCTTTCCATGCACCAGAATTGTTAGACTGTAATAGGAGATTAAGAGTGTGATTGCAAGTTTATGTCTGGGTGCAGCCATGGGAGAGAGGAACAAAACCAAGAGAATCAAATGGGAGACGAGAAATAGAGAATGGTGGAAAAGGTGAATTGAGCAGAATACAACCATAACTTGTTAACTGAGGGTCAGATGAGGCATTTTTTTTTTCTTAAGTTGTTACGAATTTTCCTTTTCCAAATTATCATCACATGGTGACTGACTGACTGTTGAGAATACTGTGCAAAGGAAAAAAAAATATATTTCTGATAAAATAATAAGTTAATATCATTATTCACCAAGCCTCGAATAAGAAGTAAAATAATCGGAATTGTTCGCTTAGTATATAACCAGATCAAGCTAGCATAATAAATCTTCTGTAAAAAATAAAATTAACTCAAACAAATAAAATTAGTAAATGGATGAATTTTTGTTTTTGTTTTTAAGTCATTATCGAAACATTTCTAGTTTTATTATCAAAACAGTTTTGATAATAAAACTAGAAATATTTCGATACTTTTTCTTTCTATCCTTTGTACTTTGATATCTTGTGTATTAATTCATTGAATTCAATGCAAAGAAAGTGAATAATTCAATTTTTTTTAATCGTATAAATGAATTTGAATCATATATATTGAAAAATATAATTTAGGAAAGTAGATTTCCGAAAGTTTTATTTTTGATTTCTAATAAAATAGAATAAAAAACAAGGATTTTTCTAAATCTTTATTTCATATCATATCACAGCGCAGAAAAAATTGATTTTTAATACATTTGGAGAGATGGCTGAGTGGACTAAAGTGGCTGATTGCTAATCCATTGTACGAGTTATTTGTACCGAGAGTTCAAATCCCGCTCTTTCCGCTCTCTATTATGTATGATTTTTGGATTGAGAGGGATTTTTATTCATATGATTTTAGCATAAGAAAATTATTGAAAAATTAATTAAAAAAGGGAAATATAAAAAATAAAATAAAAGGCTTATTCCCTTGTCTCATTATAAAATAAAAAATAAAAAAATGTCACATGCAGATGGTGATAATCACTACCTACGTACTGCACAATTCCTACTATTTTACAACCAAATCCGAAAATTTTACTTCCGACTGTTAATTAATGGTCACTCCGAAGAAAATGCTTTGTGATAATTATGATCATCCCATCCTATGACAGCAACATTTGTTGGCAGATCATTTCTTATATGGCATATATTTTGTAGGTTCTAGACATTATCTTAACATAACAATACGGAATTACGGATCAATGTGCCTAAAAGTTGGTATAATTTATATAATTTTGTATGACTTGAAAATAATTCCTATCAAGATGTATTTACCGAATAAATATATCAACGGGATTACAAGTAATGAAGTAAATTTCTTCATATTGTTACCCAAAGTGACAGTCCAGAAACTTGGAGGGGAAGACAAATCTTTTTCCTTTTTAGAAAGGAGTCAAATAGATTTGTTAACCCAGTTAGTGTGTGAAAATATGCTGGCTCTCTTCTTTAACCCAGTTATTAATTATTACTCAATATTTGTTTAATTGTGGGGTACTTCAATATTTGCCTTTTCATTTATTAGGTTTTTCTAAAAACTTTTTGATGTTTAGGCAATAGTTTTTATTACTGTGATAATTATTTACTTGAATTTGGTGACTTTCTTTTTTTAGTAGGAAATTTAACAGTGGCTCTGGCTGTCATTTGGAAAAAATAAAATAGAAAGGTGCGGGGACCATTAAAAAAGGTACGGGGACCATTTACCTAAAGGTGAAGTAGGCCTTGATGACCTCGACATTTTCGTTGATACTTCCTCATCATATACATCATCTATAAAAGACCATTCCTCCAAACAGATTTACATGCTAACCAATAAAAAAAAATAAGAAGCATGAAATTCTTAAACTTACTAATTGTTCTCTTTCTCTTTTACAAACTTGGTGGTTCCAGCTCCTCTTCATGTGGAGATCTTCATAACATCACTTATCCTTATTTTCATTCAGCAGGTTGCGACATCGACGTGGGGGACTTTAAGTTGCAGTGTGATGGCAACAACACCGTCTTATACAACGGGCCTGCTAAGTATCTTGTAAAAGATATATCCATCGAAAACAGGACACTTAAGCTTGTTGATCCTGACATGGCAGTTGGTGGCTGCCACTTACCAAAGCAGATTCGTCCTTGGTATGAACCTTGGGGCTTTATATGCGAGGATAATTTGAGTTTAATTCACTTCACGGTCCATTCGAGTGATGTAATCTACTTCTTCAATTGTACGGAAGAAG